>KV751318.1:4214461-4241197 GCA_001698575.1 Mola mola | reverse complement strand
AAAACAGTCACATCTGTTTGTTGTCTGGATGCAGCACTTGCTGACAAATGTCTCTGTTGTGTCGTGAATCCAGGACACTGCCCTGGGAAAGCCGAGGGAGGTCTACAGTATCAAGTCCAAAAGCAGCCAGTGCGAGAATCGTGTCTGTGCGTCCCTCAGCCTCACCTCGGCGACATGGGCGACTCTCTCTGACGGCGCCGGACGACTGTACCTTCTCCGCACCGGCAAAAGGGGAGACGGCACCCATATGAAGTGGGAAGTAAGTGTAACAACTAAAAAAAATGGAATATGCGTTGCCATTTCCTTCTCCCATAGAGCAAAAATTGAGCCAAAATATTTGGGATACGAGTGGGATGAGTGATGTCACTTGTAGCCAGAGTCTGGGCTATAGCAACCGGAAAGTGGAGCTGCGGTCTTGAGTGCCAACCCAGTCATGAACATAGTTCAGCTGTCAATTATGACATGGTGAAAATGACAGGAAGAAACAATTATTTGAGGTGTGTTTTGAGTTTTTAGTTTGGAAGAGGAAGAGTTTATGACCTGTACTGTAGCCCACCACCAGAGGGTGAATGACATGCATTGGCTTCTCGTGCCGTCCGTCATTTTATACACAGTTAATGGCGTGGCAGCATTTCATGTAGAAGCATATTATTATTTTTTGTCATTGTGTATCAATTCTCAAAGAACGCTGTATTGATTTTTTTTATTAATTGATTACATGCAAAGGTTTTTAGCTGTATTTCAGGTTGTGCTGTGTTTAAAGCAGCTTTGTAATCTAACCTGAGACGTTTGAATCTTTCACTCCAAAGTAACATCAACCTAGTGCAAGTTATCAGTTGCATCACGATGTGCTATAATATCGATTCTTTCGACAAAGATCTGATATTTTCCGATATCAGTTCACTCTCCATACGATTTCATTTTGATTCGATTCAGGGGCCTGCGATAGATTTCGGATGATATTATGTACACAATTTATACAGTTACATTTCATCTTAAAAAAGTAATTTCGATATGAATGAACAATTTTATTGCTGAAATGTTTCAGACATTCTAGTGACAAACAGTTGTTTTAAATTTAAAACCAGTGTTTTAAATTCTATAAACCAAAATTTAAACAAAAAAGCAAAAGTTATCTGAAAACAGTCACTCATTAAACTTGCCATTGTCTTCTAGTACCTTGCATTGTTTGCAAGCAAATGACATGAAACTGGGGCAGAATCTATGAAACAGGCACGTGGATCGACTTTCAAAATAAAAGCATATCCTAAACACAGTGATACCGATCCATAATTTAACTTTCAATCGATTTGATTAGATTGTTGGTCAGCCAATCGATGTATAGATCTAGATAGATTAATTGTTACGCCCATACAACCTAAACAGGAAGTTTTTCTTACACTATAGCGGTTCACCAGAACAATAACTTCGGTTTCTGGTTACCTATTGTATCACCAGATTCAATCAAATACACAGTGCGAACATGAAATAGAAGTGTAGTGGCAGTTGGTCCTGAAAGAATCAGAGAAGATTCACATCTTTGTTGATTGTTAGGAAGAGTGCAAGAAAAAAACAGTCCCTTCTACGGATTGCATCCCTCTTGGATGCAAAAAATGGCCATAAAATGAATGAACAGTACCACTGTACTGTTTTAATAACAGTACGACTTTGTCATCTTTTATTGGCTTGACCGTGCCGTTTCTTAACATTTGTGGGTGGCATTTCAGAAAATGTCAGTTACTTTATCATTACTCTTGTTTTGTTCAAAAAACTGTGGAAAATCCGACGAAAACTGGGGGAGAAAAGTGGTGTTTTGAAGTAAATGTCCACCCAAAAGCCAGACTTCTCCGCAAGTGGGGATATAATCCTTTAGTCATGAGATAACATGCTCAATGTCCCCACAAGAGCAGTTAATCAAGAAGGCGATTCACTGTCACAGTGACAATTTAACAGGTGACAGTCCAACATTTGACATTTCAAATCCAACACTGCATCCTTTTTACACACACTGTGGATCCGAGGCCTGATGCCACAGAGGGCCACTGTTGTCCTAAAAACACAACAGTTAAACACATTAAAAACCCATCAGGACACAGCACTGTCAAACATTCTAATGAGCACAGAAATGTATCATCACCATGATTTGGTTTCTAAAGATTTCTTTATTAATAGTGAAAATGCAAACAAAGCACAGATTAATATTCAGAATTTACACTAATAATAATGTAAACAAAAGACAATTTACAACAAGAAAATAAATAAAATAGATAAAATGACAGGAAAAGAAATGTATAGGAATAACTCACAAAAAGTACAATGTACGCTACAATAATTATCATAATTAATACAGAATTAAACCTCAACAATCCGCCAGCCCTGAACAAAACCCTGAAAGAAGAGTTAAAAAAGAAAAAAAAAGATGAGATAATACAAGATAAAGATCCACACATTTGATATGACGCAGGGCATTTATAAAAGTGCCCCAGATGTTCTTTAAAATTGTGGGTCTTTTTCTTATGAAGATCTTTTCTGGTGTATGATCAATAGGATTTTTCTTCTTCATTGTTCTTTCTTCAGTGAAAATGAAAATCATGGTGCAAAATTGGTAATTTTCATTAATGGCATATAATCATTGCAATTGCAGTATCTGTTAAATTAAAAGCAATGTGCTTTTTTTTCTTTTCTTTTTACTATAATATGACTAGTTGCAAGATGTAGTGGAGTATTGGCAACAGAGAATAAAACTTCCTTACGTAAGAGCTAAACTTTTCTCTAAAATGTTGAGCTGTTATAGTGCAGAGTGCAAATTACAACACTCAGAGTGGCAGTGTGGCATTTTTAAAAATATCACACAGTCCAGTTAACCTTTAAATTAACCAGTGACCCGCAGACAGGGTGGGGAAATCAGAAAGTACGAGGAGACAGTCTGTTCGTAGGAAGTATTTGAAATACCACATTCAACCAAGCAACCGTAAATCAGCCAGTAAATGTGCTTTTGCATTATAAAATGTTATTATTCAGCAAAGGAACTCGTCAAAAGAAGCATATTTTTGAACTGTCACGCAAATTTTAAGCTTAACAAACACTCCCTTTGTTTAAACAGCTAAGCTGTCCTTTAGAAATTGTGTTGTACTAGTCGAGAAAGGATGAAGTTTTTTAGAACAGTCTTTGTGTATTTCGTCATGTTAACAGGCTCGTAATTGGGATTAGCTGCAAATGAGAGTTCACTCCTGGAGCAAGCACGCTTGATGCAGCTCTTGTAACAATGTCTGAGAGCGGAATTTGCCATGAAAAAATGTGTTTTTAAATGACACAATGCAGAAAAAGATGTTTGGGGACATTTATAATTATTAAAATTGCAGTGAGGGTTTCTGTGTCAGTGCAATACTTTCATTTAATACAATAATGATTCATTGTTAATCTGTAAAATATTCAGCCATTGTTGCAAAGTTTGGCAACCTCATTTGAGGGGTCAGTGCCAAAAATTTGCATGTATCAGCCAATATTTCTTGATTGAAACTTTTTTACTCCCTAATATCGGTATTGATATCGGCCCCAAACGTTGCATATCGGTCGGGCTCTACTGACAATACCATCTCTGGTCTCTGGTAAACAAGGATATCACTGCTGAAGAAGAAATTGCCACAGTCTAAAAGATATTAATACAAGTAGTAAGGCAGGAACCATTATTTTTCAATCAGTCCAGTTAAAGCAGTCAAAGCTTTAAAATGTTGAAAAATGTTCATAACAAATTGAGGTTGTGTCCATCGTGACATCTTCGAACACTCTTATGTTTTGACGAACTATCTGAAGGGATATTCATCGTAGATCTGATGACTGTTTGCTCTTTTTAATTGATAATTTACTTGTGTGACTAATTAGCGGTTGGACGTGTTGGTGTCGATTTAATGAAACTGGACTCATTCAATTATTGGTCAGTCATTTCAGCTCTATTGTTTTGCCCACTTGGTATTAGCAAATTCAAGTCATTATAGTTTGTAAAGTCCAAAATCATAAGGCTTCAATGTCGCTACAGTGTGTACTTAGACCCGTGAATAAATTAAAGAAAGATCAGAAAAAGCTGCATAGGAAGGATCCATCTCCCACGATTAACAGACATACAACAGTTTTCACATGTACAGAAAAGACCAACCAAATAACATTAAAGTTCAAGGACGATTTTAGACACATGTAGATCATATATGTCAAACAGACGTTCTGACTTGCCCTTTTGCATTGTATAGCCTTGTCGAACCAAAGGGTTCAAGCGACTGAACTCCTTACTGGAATCATTTAAAAAAAAAAAAAAAACATGTTTAATGAAGTTTTAGAGCCAAAAAGATGTAGAAATAGGGTTTAAATTGAAAAATAAAGTTCTTCTCTAATGCCAGGTGACAGATTATTTCCACTGTGAACTGTATCCTGTGCTTGTAGCCACTACTCAGTGAAGATATGGGGGAGCCTTTCACCATCCTCCACAGTGTTTCACACGTCCAAGATAAAGTCCACAGCCTGGAGGTCCTGCTGCTCCGCATCCTGAAAGATCCGCAGGAAACCAAAGGAAGCGGATACTCTGTATTTCTCGAGTGGATTACAGTCGCCAACACCACGGGACATGGTAGGCGGAGCACTCGCTGACCTGTCCTAATTTTGGCAATTTTAAGGCAACAACTCTTTTTTTCATTGAAAGTCTTGGCACCAGCCAGGAAAGAAACAGTTGCTTCCTCCTTTATTTAGATTTAGCTGTAGAATAATATTTTGTTTAATGTTGAGCGTTTGATTGTTTGGCTAAATCTACATTTTGATGATGGCAACCAGATGTGCCTGGTTTTGTCTTTTAGTGTAGTTCTACAGCTTTGTCAGTTAGCAGGATTTGCATGAATGTAAAGATGATTTTATTCTCCAATATCACGGTCTTTCTTTTTTTTTTTTTTTTTTTAAACGTAGAATACTTCCATGATTAAGGTTCTCAATGTGTCCAAGCAGAGTTTTTTTTAACCTGAACAACCAAAAACGCTTTAAACTGCGATAGTTGACAGGGGGGTCAGTGAATGTTTGTGTGAGGGCTGCAACTAGAATTTATTTAAATCATCAATTAATCTGCAGATTATTTTCATTTTGTTTAGAGTCTGAAAAGTGACATGTTTAAATGCTTCTTTAATTTAACCAATAGTTAAAACCCTTAAAGACTCTTCATTTGCTGCCAGAAATGACACACAATAGCAACAAATCCTGACATTTAAGGAGCTGTACTGAAGAAATTTTTAATAATTCTGCTCGAAACAAGACTGCAACAATTATTTGATTATCAAAATAGTTGGCCGGTTAATTTTCTTTAGATCGACTAATTGATTAATCGTTACAGCTCTAAACTGTTGTTTTTAGCACTGTTTAATCTGCTCATCAATTCAAAACCCATTCACTATAACGAATGACACAGAAAAACCATTTAAGAAACCTGAACCAGCTGATTACTATCATGATCACTAAAAACGATCAGCTCATCATTTCCACGCTAATTTGACATTTATATTGGTTGCAGTATTTTAAGACAGAAATGTTTTTCTTCTTGATTTAAGAGAGCTTCACTAAGAAAAACATTAATAGTAGAAATATGTCATTCATTAAAATACAGACGACATGGTCTGTGTGATAAGCTTGATAAGATAAGCTCAAGAGATCCAAATAATTACACTTAATTGCTGTGTAATGGTTAAATAATCACAAATTTTTATTTGTGCCCATTTGAATAGGAGATCATTGAGGTAAATTCACAAATAAACATTTTCTACTATCTTCTTCTTAAATTAAGTTTTCTCAGTAAGCTGACTTGCCTGACTGGTAATCAGCAAGAAATGAAATACATTTGCACATCATGCCTGATAAAAAATCAATCTAAATAATGTTCCAACCACAGACCTCACCCTCATTTTCTCAGGTTTCTGGCCAGTTTCCTTGTTCAGAGAGCTAATCGTGGATGGAATAACAGACTGAATGTTCCTCTGGGGATGAAAAATCTACCAGGAACCCAGTGATATTTTTTAACATAACTACTGTATTAAACACGTTGTTGTTGGAATCCAGCCTGGTCTCTGTCAGAGTGTAGTGGAAGACCAAATTAATTGACACATTTTGTCACGCGCAGGTCAGGAGAAGATGTACGAAGTGAGGAAGAGGAGGGTCCTCAAGGGGAAGTCTGTGCCTCACTATGCAGCAGTGGAGCCACAGGGGAAGGGGCTGATGGTGGCCTCGGAGAAACCGTTTGTCCTCACACAAATGGACGGATGTCCTGTGGAGCAGCCTGTCCCAGAGCCCATGGAGGTGGAGAAGCCAGGTGGGTCAAAGGTGCTGCTGGGATGGGAGCCAGTATGCTGCTAGAAAGTTATTACATTGGTTATCTATATTATTTTTATGTCAAACAAAACATTGAGTGTCATGCCACAACCTTTTGTCTTGTATATCAGAAGAACATACAAGGCCTGAGATAATGAATAGAGTCAGCTCTCTAGCAAGTCCTCTATTTTTAGTTCTGTTTTTGGTCTCCCACAACTCCTGGCTTTTGCTGTTGAAAGTCCTTCTCTACCCATTGGTTCAACCCTGAAAAACTCATCTCTGTTTTGTAAAAATTCCATATTTTGATTTTTTTTTTTTTTTTTTTTTAAATTAAGAAACCCTTTGCTGCCTTAAAATGACATGAACAATTGAATAATTCTATACCTTTGCCTCATCTAGGTTGTGGGTTTGTGAATGTGCTGCTTTAGCTTTACCCCTTGTCTGCAGATGGTACGATGGGGAGCTTACCTGCTCTGTCATCTTTTTAAACTAGTCTACTATACTCTGCAGACTGGTTCTGACATTGGAGTAAATCAGCCATAAATGTTTGTACCAGACACTCAGGGAGCTACTTGTACAATGTTGACTACAAGTCGAAGTTCAAATAGAGCTGCAACTAATGATTATTTTAATCATTGATTAATCAGATGATTATTTTCACAATTAATCATTTACTTGAAATGTGAAAAATGTTTGTTGCATTTTTTCAGAGTCCAAAGGGACATCTTTAAATTGCTTCTTTACTCCAACAAACAGCTAAAACCCAAGAGACTTCTTTGGCAGAAATGACAAAGAAAAGCATCAAGTCCGGCTATTTAAGAAGCTGGAACCACCAAATGTTTGTCATTTTTTTTCTTGAAACAAGATTGAAACAGTTTACTATTATCAACATAGCATCTATTATTCTTTGGATCCACAAATCGATTTATCGTTGCAGTTCTGATTTCAAAAGTGAGTTTGAAGTGAATTTGGTCCTGCACATCAAAGTGTATATTATTAGAATTCTGATTTTTTTTTTTTAATCTTTTGTCCGTAGGATTTAACCTCAATATTAATTTCTGACACTGACCTTTTTTTAAATTCCAAAGCTAAGAAGATATCAGTCTTACTCATTTTCAACTGAGAAAACACTAAAAGTGGCTTAAACATGGTTGAACATTGATCATATTTCTGGTGAGAAAGTGCCGTTTCTGTTCAGTTAATTTTTTTTGCGTTAATATCACAGTCTGGAAGTGGCCAGAGAGCAAACCAGCCGGTCCGTCAAACTGTTGAAACAGAAGTGAAATACAAACATCATCTGCGCTCTGAGTGATCGCCCCTCCTCCCTCCATGACATCACCACACCTCTCATTTCTTGGCATATCGTGGATGAGACTATTTCCAGTTAAGATTCATCATGCATTTGCGTCTGCTGGTTTGCAGTTTAGCAGCGTTCAATTCTACCACTTTAAGTGGTACGAGCTGAATAGTTGGGCTGTAGCCATAGAAACGCCCGAGTGGCTTGCAGAACATTCCCACTTAGACTGGGTCTCTGTCAGATCTGGTTATTGCATCTGCCTGTGTTTCCAGGCCATTTGTACACGATTCGTCATACACACACACAGTAATGACGATGTGTGTCTGTGAAGCAACCGCATGATTTTTTTTTTTTTTCTCGTACCAGCAGCAATGGATAAAAGTGTCTGTTTGGTCACTGAAAGAATGAGAATGTTTAAGTCTGCATTTGAAAAATATTGGTATTTGTGTGATTGGTAGTTAATTGAGGAAATAATATTGAAAAAAAGTATTCAAATTGCTCATTGACCAGAAGTCAAGAGCTAAAATCTGTGAAAAGTAGCACATTCTCACATTTTCGAGACAGGAAAAAAAGAAAATGGTGTGGAACCTTGTGAAATCACAATGATTAAACTATGATCAAATTGGCAGTAGTTTATTGAGCATCAGTTGAATGTAAAGACTGACTTTTATTGAAATACTTTTCTCCTCTTTCTTTTAAGGCAAGTTAGATGAGAAAACTGACATTATACTCATGTCCTTATGAAAAAGACTAAAGAGAAGGTATATTGGTCATATATATAAATATTAGAAGGTTTGGGCATGATAATGTTGCTGCTTAAAGTGTTTTGCTGGATTCATACATAATTTGTCAATGTGGCACCTTCACACAGGATTGTTCCCAGTCTTTAGAATATAACTACTATGAAAACAATCCGAAAATATCTTTTTATCTGATTGACAACTTTGTTCATGCTAAGGCTGCTCCTTCTTTCCTTTTCATTCCGTTCACCTCCTCTACTGTTTCTATCTTCTCCACTGATCTTTAGATGTAGTCGACCTAAAAAATTAAGAATATAAGCGGGGAAACATGGGAAAATTAGGCTGTCTCTGTTAGAAAGCCCTAAACTAAATATCTATGAGTCAAAGCACATGACCAGGAATTAATATGGCATGAAATGCAGCTTTTTTTATGCTTTGTTTTTTATATTAAGCAAATGAGATATGTTATCCATTTAGTTTTAATGGGGCTAGTAAGGGGAGTTTGTTACCTTTGGACAAAGCCAGCATAGCTCATTTCTGGACTTTATGCCAAGCTAAGCTCCTGGTTGCTGCCAGTCACACTGATCCTCTCAGCTGACAATGCAAAAACACGTATAAGCAAGATTCAGAAAGGGAGAAATGCTTAGGTGGTATTCCTTTCATTTGTGAAATATTTCAATTAGAATTATTTCAATGGTGGAGTCATAACATTTATATTTCCTGTGCACTATGTGTCACATGTCTATGTGACCATGCAATGCTTTCAAACTAGCAGATCTTAAATATGAAAAATGTGTCTGAACTGAACCATGTGCACACATTCATATTATTGCTTTTTCTGCTTTTACACTTGGTCGTACACGCAAACCTGTAAACCAGCAGACAACCAGCTACATTGCAGCAGGAAAAGAAACATTTTTTATTTGTGTCTTGATAGTGCAGCGACCGATTGAAGGCAGCTTTTGTAACCAATCCTTTTATCAGCACTCTGCATTTCTGCTCTCACAGAGGAGGAAGTGGATTTGATGTCAAGAGAGGGGCCATCTTCAGATAGGTTTGTAAGCAGTGAGAGAGGAAATGCTAAGGAGGGAGGAAGGTGAATATATGGTGTGTATCTGCACATGCACAAACACTGTAGTAGATACAGAAATACAGGCACAGTTCTGAACTATGATTTTGATCATCAGAGAACACCAAAACAATATTTGCATTAGTTGATCAAGTGTAACAGACAATGGATAATTGATGTATCCTTAATACAGACTTGGCATTAGATGTGTCGGTTCATCACTTTGGCCAACAGAGAAGTTCAAATAGCCAGCTAAGAAGAAGATTGGGAAATGGAAAGAAGATTTGGACGCTCACTGTCTCTTCCTCATGAGTTTTCTCTGTTGTGTTCACGTTGACAACAAAAGGTGATAATGAAGATGTCTCAGTTCTTCACATTGTTGCCAAATGTGGAGCCTATCTGTTGGTTTGGACATTATAATTGGACTAATTTCAGTGCTAAGACCTTGCCATAATCACTGAGAGTGCTGCATATGAGAGTTGAGGCACATAATTCACTCTATGAGGGAGGTTTAAACGTGAGACAGTTGGCACGGAGTTGACTGGGTAGGAGCTCGGGTTACTCTTTCCTTTATGTATTATACAAATTAACTTATTATTGTTATTTATTTATTTTAATTAATCTAACTTTTATTTAAGCTATCCTAGCTGTATGACCTTTTAAGGTTATTATGCAGCTTCACTTAAGTGCCTGCTGCTAGCTATTGACATCGACCCTCGGGGGGGGACAAAAAAAGCAAATGGGAATTTTAATAGAAAGTCTTTAATTTAAGGCTGGCTACACATTAAGAGATTTTCAAAACATGGGAGACCACAGACATGAGGACGTTTTCAGCCAATTTATAACACTATAATCCTCCTTCTTGTGACTCCTTTGTTAATGTTAGCTGATGTTTGTGACTGTAAACAAAAGCAACATCCGGTTGATGACACCTCCCAGTCTCCTCACTCCCATTGGGTGCTGCAGGTATTGCATCGGAGGCAGCCCTACTTGAAATTGTCAGTATCAAACATGTTTGACTCTTAGAATTTGAGATTGGGGAGGCTCCGACTTGATTGGGAGCAGTAAAATAATGGTGTTGACCCTGCACACTTCGACATTTGGACAAATGCTGAGGATCGTTGGGTATAAATTAGGCCCAAAATTTTGGCAAAAATTTTCTGATGTGTATCCAGCCTAAGCCTTCTTCTTTTCCCTGGTCTCTAAACTTTCACTAAATCCATCTTTGAAAAGTACACTGGTATAGGGAGTTTGGTTGCTAGGACTGTTAAACTTGACAAGTCTAAACTGTCTGAACAGGCTGAACACAATGCAGTGGCACAGGACAAGTAAAACATGTTTGAATTAAGTGGTTTTTTTTTTTTTTTTTTTTGCCACTAACTAAGCTCAAAATGTATTGCAAGTGTCTGGTAACATGGAGTAGATACCTACACTGAAACACTTGTGCGTTTGTATCTCAGTAACTTGTGTTTGTTTCACATTTTGGTACTTCCTGTTGCTCAGTGCACAGAGATTTTTCAATATATATGAAAGACAAACAAATTAATGTGAATTGATTCCAAATGACGATATTCTTTTCCAAGCTTTATAAATATTCTGATGAATAATCAGAAATTACTTTGGAAATGTCTTTCGTAAATATCTGGAAACTTTATGAAACTGGGCTTAAGTTGAAAAATACCACAATTCTCATTTTATGGGTAACATAACTATTAGTTATACCTGCAAAATAAATCTAGTGCCTTTAAAGTCCCAATAAAATGTAAAGACGTTGCAGTGACATTAAATTCAAATACTCAGGTATTAGTTAAAAAATATACCGTTACTTTCTTCAACTGATAATACTATTACTGTTAAAGTATTTGATGTAAGTGCTCACAGCAATCACTACTAATCTGCTGAGTGCGAGGGAGTTGACTATTGTTTGCCTCTCTGTTGTCTCCCATCTTATTTAATCTCAAAAACCTCCACGTATCTCGTGGCAATCATGTGTTTTTTAAAAACGCACTAAACAGTGTTTTTGAAATAATCTATTCGCAACTCGAGAGATGGCTGAAGCGATGAGGTCAGTATATTTTACTCATTTTTTAAAAGCTCGGCAGCTATATCAACAGGAAAGAGGAAACACTAAACCTGAGGCAAGAACTCAGAAAAAATAGAAAAACTGCTGCCTGAAAGAAAATAATGTTTGAATCTTCTAATCGGCAATGGATGAAAAGGACTTTTGTTGATGGAAGACAGATTCTGGAGGACTTACATATTTTTCTCAGTGAACAACTGCTGAATCGTGCTTGAAAATGTGATTCAAGCACAAAGCCGCAAAATTGTTCCCCATCTGATATGTGGTGCGATTGTCTGCTCCATTTAGGATCATGTGCTTGTCATTCAGAGTCATTTTATCAAGTATAGTATTGAAGTTAAAGGACACAAGAGCTGCTCCTTAGACATGTTCTATCAAGGCTTTTAACAAACATAGCCTGGTTATTTCTGCATGATTCAGAGTGTGCATCTGTTGGAAGGCCTTTCAAGTCTCTCTGTGACATCGTATTCTTTGTTTAATTATAGTATGGCACACAGTGTAGCTGTTTTCAATGAATACTAGGAAAAAATGATTTGATCACAGAATGCCAACCGGCCATTGGAGGTGCTGAGTCAGACAGCTGGCTGGCTTCAGTACGATGTGGGAAAGGGTGAGAACAGATTTGTTCCTTATTAAGAAGTAGAAGTGTGACTGTCTTGTTTGTCAAAATGGTCCATGATGGAAGTAGTTGACTGTTGTGTTTTGAAGCAGTTATTACCGTTGCTTATTATTCTGCATTCATTCATTTCGCAATTACCTTCACAACTAGAGAGCTCAATCTCAGAGAGTACCCTCTCAAACCTCTACAATTTTATCTGAATATTATTCTAACTTAAATTGTAGCTCAATTTCTCGAACTTGGTTTGTCGAATAGCAATTATGCTGACACAAAGGATCTGTTGCAGTGGTGCTAATGATTCCATAATAGCTTCCAATTTTCTGCGATGTGATTGTCATTTTTATCAAAAACCCACAAATCTCTTTTAACACAGACTGCACTCAAAACCACGATCTTTACTGTCCAAGTAGCTTTAAGAGTACACGGTATTAATTTAATCACTGGTGTGATAGGTTTAAAACACTAGCACCAAAATATTGTTTATCTGAGTTTTGGCTTGATGAAGTTACATATTAGAAATTAGAAACTGTAATTGTTTCTTTCATCTCCTTTTTACTAAACAGACACTTGCCATAATGCACTGTAGTATAACACGGTTGATATATTAACATAAGTACTGCATTAATGCCATCATTATATCAGAGTAGAGTAATCCAGTGAGTTCAACTGAGCTAATCTCACAACCCAGCCTCCCAAAAACCCATATAGTGATATTCCAACCTTGTTATAGTACCAACAAAGTTTGAATGACTTTCATCATATTTATTATCTTTTCTCCCCTTCCTCCTCCCTATGCCTTCTCTCACCCTCTTCCTCTCTGCTCTAGTTTTCCCCAGACAGCAGAGGGCACCTGCAGCCTCTTTTATGATCTGAAAGATGATTGAAGTGTTTTGCAATTAAGTTTGAAAAGGTGAGCAGTGAGTACAGCCAACTAGTAAATAAAATAGGTTGTGGCATTTTCATTGTCAGTGTTTTCCGATTGAATAGTTTTGCAAATATGTTATTATAGTATTTCTGTTTTGGGTGAAATGGAATTGTGCTCGCGGTTTACCAGTTATGTATTTGATTATGTGAAGTTTGAGTTTTCAAAATTGTGGACATAGTTATAGTATATGTGTGTATGCAGCTGATTTTTTACAATTATGGTAAGAGCAGCAGTGTTATAAGAAAAGCCCATATTTATCAAAGGGATATTGACAAACCCCTTTGAACAATCATGAGACCGCACCTGGGTTGGAACCTCACCAAAATCAGCCAAGGTGGTTGCTTGGCCGAGGGCTTAATATTGATCTTAATATAGTTAAGGTCCATTAACATAACAGGGCAAAAGCCTGGATTGTACTATACTACAGCAGTTTTTCCACATTTAAAAGCCCTAAAAAATGTTTTCTTTAATTATGAATGATAGAGTCCTGCAATTTTAGTATTAATTATTCAGACAAAACACAAGGCAAATTTTGAGGGGTGTGAATTGCTTAAAAAGTCACTCACAGACACGAGCAGGTGCAGTTAGGTGAAAATGTTCAATCAGTTCCCTGTGTACAAAGATGAGAGTAAAATGCAAGGAAAGTTGTAGTTAATGTAATAAATAAATACTTTATAAGCAGGTTTAAATGCCAAGAGAGGATCTCTTTTTTTTTTATGAAGGGGACAAAAATGTCTGTCAATGTTGCCTCCATGATTTCATGTCCACTTCAGTTATGCTGTCTGATGAAAAATGTGTATATCATTTCAGGAGCATAAAAAAACTTGTTTCTCTCAATATTTATATGAAAACATACACTCAAAACTGTCTAATTAGACACACTTAGGACCCAAAATAAAAACTTGTCAGGTTTAATATTTGGAATACCACATTACCCTTATCAACGCTTTTTTATGTTGAACTCAGGATAATCAGGCCAATAGTCATCTGATATTGATGTGCATTATCAGTTCTGGAAAATCACAGAGCTTATGGTCTATCTATCTAGGCTAGCCAAGGTTATCCTCCTGAAATCTCAGCATCATTTCCCTGTTTCTGCAGAAACATAATTAAGGCTATGTTTACATTTAGATACCCAAAGCTAAGGGCTGATAGAGAAGAATGTGGACATTCTGAAGACTGTAAAAAGTCCAATTTGTGACCCCACAGAGTGGAGGTATAATGCGCAGATTTATTTGGCCTAATAATGGGAAAGTGATATTATCAGCTGTTTCTGAAGCTCTAACCCATAAATAGTGATAATCATACCAAAGAATTGTTTTTTGTTGAGGACCGCACAGGTAGATCCAGCATGTTGTTATCGTGGTGTAGAAGTCAAGCGACTGCCCCTGGGTAGAGCCACACATCCAAGACTTCAAGACAAGATGACTGTATGTTCCACAGATAGGAGGGCAAGGATTTTATGAGAGCAATGGAATATACTTATTTTCTCACTTCATCTCTCCCTTAAGTGTGCATAAAACTAGAGGTTACAAAGATTTAAAACAACAAAAATGTTGAGTTATCAATTATCTTAACAGTGCATGAGAAGCGAGTAAACTTTGGTATGTTTCAAAATAATTAATTGAAACAATCCAAGTCAATAATACTGTGTGAATTTTACATGTGAAAATGGCCAAGTATTTGTTTTAATAATTGAGACTTAATTGAAATTGATTTTGAACCATCCCAAACATTCATCAAATGGTGCTATTTTTTCAACAGAATAATGGGCCAGAATGATTTTTAATTTTCACTGGAACCTTCCAACACATTTTTCCAAATTCTATCAAATTGCAAAACGCATTGTGTATAGTAATCTGAAATAATTTGAAAATAAAATCATAAAATAATGACTGCTTTAACTTATGGACAAAAAACTTTTGCCAAAGATTAGGGTCCAGCTAAACATTTATGCACAACATAGTAGGTAGCTTCACTGTGATTAAGGTCCTTGTTGTCCTCCCTTCTGTATAATAATTCACTTTTCAATGGTCTCTTCTCTGCATTGTCACTGAATGTTCAACAGTATTTCCCCTTCAATTTCCGTGTGAGATGTTTTATACAAGAGTCCAACAACTGACTGACATGACTATAACAACTGAACACCGTACATGTCCCTCCTGTTTGAATTCAGATCCCATTTACTTCTGGCAGCAGACGTCGGAGGACATCACTGTGTCTGTGCGCTTGCTCGAGGGTGTCACCAAAGAGGACGTGCAGTTCAGGCTGACGGAAGACAACATCAGTG
The DNA here is from genome assembly GCA_001698575.1 of Mola mola. Lineage (NCBI taxonomy): Eukaryota > Metazoa > Chordata > Actinopteri > Tetraodontiformes > Molidae > Mola > Mola mola. The sequence goes on along the minus strand of KV751318.1, from coordinate 4,225,844 downwards.
TCGGGGTTCGGGGTTTCCCTCCCTTACTGGAAGGCCTGCTGTACGCATCTGTAGACCCTGAGGCCAGCGCCTGGATCATCAAAAACGACAAAAGGTGTGCATCAGGGAAAGTGCAAAGTTCTTGTTTCTGAATTGTTCTTTAGTTTCAGTGCTTTTTTGAGCAGCACAGGTATGTTTCCTCACTTTCTTTTGCAAAATCATATCGAAAACGAAGATCTCACATTCTGCATATAGCCTGTGAATTATTTCACATCTGCAGAAATGTGTGAAATAGTGACTGTGTAGTTTCCATGCGACTTTCCAGACATTTAAATTGAAACTTTGCTGATTTTGAACGGGTTAATACTTCTGTCCATATTTACTATACCCAAAGCCCCTCACTCATTTACTGGCAAAACGTGTGCATGTTGTATGCATGCATTTGCATACACGAACAGTATAGAAGTTTAGAGCGAGTTGAACAACCGTATCCAAGGGAGATTCACCAAAATCAATTTTGAACTCTAATGACGCAGTGATCAAATATGAAGCAAGTTTCTGGCACTGCACTGTCTATTTCTCGGCTAAAGGTATTTCTAATCATACTTTAATGTACTTTTTATCTGTGATACGAGATCGTTTGTTTCCAGCTGTCTGCCATGTTGTGTCCTATTGCAAGATGGACAAGCCAAAAAAAGGCATTGCAGCTTTTATTGGTCTGGTATGGCTCAGTGCCATCTGGTTTTGCAGGATTCAGTGCCTGATGAGTGAAAGAGAATACAACAGTCGGTTTTCCTTTGTTTTCTCTGGTCATGTAGCATGTGCAGTTTTAAGTGATTTCAAAAATGTTTATGTCTTTCTGCAGCATAGACAGCCCTGTTTTGTAGGGGAACCTTTTTTCTATCAGCAAAATGCTTTTTTAGGGAAGTTGTGACATGTTATGAGCCTGGATCTTGTGTCTTTATTATTTTGTCCTACTTCATTGTACTTAAATGTAATTGAAATTGACCTTTTCAACCACATTTTCTGTTGTCGCACACCCTCTTATTTTGTGATTAGTTGTAGAAGCTCTAGTAGGGAATGTTCCTCAACTTTCCAGTTCCATGGACAGAATGACACATCCTAGTCTTCAAAAGATGTCAGACTGGGAAATGTAAATGTCTGGTCATAGTGAGAATACTGAGTAGTAAGTTTTTGCTTAGTATTTGTCTCTCTTTAAGGGGTTAATATTTTTACTATTTTTTTCCCCAACAGTGAATCACAAGGTGTATGGCTGCAATTTTTTTTTTTTTTGTGACACTGAGCAACAGAACCGCTGTAAATTGGCACCTTATAGTGTGTTCTCCTGACCCTGGTCGCAGTGTTCTCAAAGGGTTTCTCAAGGAAAATTGGTTCCAGGTAATGAGCCAGACCCAGATTGATTCAGAGTCTTACACATTAAATAAGTACGTCTGAAAAAGTCACCGCGCCTGGAAGACAGGGCCTCACTCAGTCTCTTTGCCAGCTTGGTTGGAAATAAACTGACCATGACTGGGGATATAGTTGGACAGCAAAGGAAGATAGAGAAACTTCCAAACAGGAACAAACATGTCTACTCAAGGAACAGGAATTAGTGTGAGAGCTCATGTGGGTGGCTTCCAAACAACAACCGTCCACAAGCTGTAAATAATAAAATGTATTACAGTTATGCACAGGAACAGCACATTTTTGTTGCATTTTCATTTCTGTTTAATTAGTTAGCATTCTTAAATTGCACCAACAGGTTGCACCGCCTTCTTCTTCTGTAGTAAAGAAAGTTTGCCATCTGCTGGCAATCTCCATGAACTGACTACTAATATTTGCATAACGTTAGTGGATGGAAACACACAAATACCCATTTTCTTTTTATTGATTTTCAGAAAGTAGGGTTAAAATTGCTGTACATTTGAATGAAAACCCCGTATTGATATTTTAAAAGCTGTGACGTGGCAGGGCACCAAGAGTGGAGCAGGTTTGCTTTGAGATATTTGAAGTGTTACCTACAAGATAAAGTAGTGGTTTATGTTTTTTTTATAAGAGATCTCCATATGACATGCACCAATTTGTGCTATATTGTAGGCCTGGAAATGAAACTGTGACTAAGATTTATGAATGCCAGATTCAGGTGAGGATGTTTTCTTCATGTTGGAACAGTGGGCCAAGTGTGATTCACCATTGCAAAAAAAAAATTTAAAAAGTAGAAAAGGCTGGAGACTTCTCATTAGTGGTGGATCTGCTGATCCAGTCGTCAATACGACTGAATCATATCTGGCCCGTGGGTGCCCGTGTGTCTCTGCTTCGTGCTTCTTTAGCACTAGTCCTCCAATGCTCCATTCGATGAAAAAACATGTTATGTTTTTTTCCGGTTGAACATATCTGCGCCTGTCTATCTGTATTTGTCTTTTTGTGTGTGGAGAGAAAGATCTAAAAATATTGTGGGCTTGGGCTATGGTGAGCTTGTTTTCCATGCCAATGGGTGATCACCTTTATAAGCAGTAATCATCCAGCTCCCCTCTCTGTGGAACTGAATTAAGAAGCTGCCCTTTGTGTTCCTTTCATATCTATTCATTATTGTCTGAATACAGAATTGCTTTCCGGCATCCAGCAATACAGTACAGAATGAATGTTGCTGCCTTTTATGGCCAATGTTCAGGTTTCTTAGAATTTTGTACGTCATGAAAAACAGAAATGTCATACCGCTAATATACAATTGCATCATGGTTGGGTTCTAAGAGCCAGTTCAGTTTTTGATCCAGGCATCTTCTGTCAAAAAAAACCCCCATCACTATCATTTGTAAATAATAATTCCTTTATACCAGCAAGGAATCTTTGTCCATCTGTCTGTCTCTCTGCCACGTAGTGCTATCTTGTAAATCCAGAATGCACCAAAATTTGACTCCAAACTTGACAAGAGTGTTGCCAATGACCCGAGGATATGCATCCTGTGCTTTTGGTGCAGTTTGGACGCCCGAGGCACGCAATCTAAATAAAACTCTTACCCATTTTATGTTGAGTGCTAACCAAAACGTGAACAGCTCCACCTTGCCTTTGCAACCAACATTGGTGGTTGAAGATGAAATTGCATCTGTTACGGAGATAAAAAACACATCTCATCTTTCTTTTTTGATTTCCTTAATGTCATTTTTGTAGCATGGAACATTTCAGAAACGGCGCAAAACACCTCTTAGGATTGGTTTCAAACTTGTTGCTGATGAACCAAGGACATGCATTTGGTGCTGTTTGGGTGTGTAAGGTGTTCAATAGTCATTAAAATCTTACCAAATTTATGTCGGGTGCTTCTTTGTCTGCCCTTCCTAGCAAAAACACAGACCGTGCCACTCCTTCTTCAACCGGCAAGATAGAAATAATAGATTAAACTTACACAGAAATAGGTAATAAATGACTCGTCTTCTTCTGTTTTTTAGTCACTAATAAATTTGTCCAAAATTTCTGATCAAATGATTTTAATAGATTGCACATGATGACCCATTCAGTCGAACACAATGAAGTGTACACAACACATTCAATAACAGAGAGCATTTCCGCCGACACACAGTGGTTCGTTATGCTGTCCTTTCTCCACAGAAAAAATGTGAACGGTGCTCTGAAAATGCTCCCGACTTCCTCTGACAATCACAGGAAAATGTTAAATTGCTACAGGCAACACGCTCATAAGGAGGAGAAGAAGAAGGAAATTTTATTCTAATATCATTCTAATTTATTCGACCTACCTCATTCAAAAAGAATGATCTTCATTCCCATCATTTAATGAAACACAGAGTTGTTGAATAGGCGCACGCGTCCTTGTAATGAATTCATGTTTGTGCTCCCTCCTGTGAAGCGGCATCAAGTGTACAGAAATCATGTGTAGCAAGAGAGAACACGCACAGACTCCACAGCTGCAGCCTACCTAGTTTCAATTGAAAATGTAAGCGAAAATTGAAGGTGCATAAATAAAGGTGTGTATCCTTTTAGAAAATTTAAACTTAGAATATGGTGGTGCGATATTGGCACAGTCTAAATTTTGATCCAGAACTTGTTATAGATGACAAAAATTTTAATTCAGCAAAAACTATTTTTAGACTTTTGACTTCTGCCAAGTTTAGTAACTGCTTCTTCGTGTGATTTAGATTCAGTCCTTCTTTTTTTTTCTGTTTTCTCTTTTTGATGTTTTTTTTCCCTTGTTTTCATTCCACTGCTCAACTCAAAACTCTGAGGAGCATAATTACTGTCAAATCAGCCAGTTCTATCAGCCTGAACAACCCTTCAAGTGCTCCCCTGACTTTCTACATCATGACTGTGTTTAGCCTTCTAGACCGCTCCCGATTGGATGTTTGCTTGTTGTTTGCATCATTCTTATTCTGTCTCTGTCACTTATAAAAATGAGGCTTTCAGGCTCTTCCTAAAACTGCAACTAGACCTTTGGCACTTGTGCTTCATCATTTACACATACATGACTCTGTGATCATCAACACTTTGAAAGAGAAGACATTTTTATTCAGTTTGTTTGTTTCTGTGTGTCCGTTTTTTTTTTTTTGTCTTCAGCCTGGAGGTAACGCTGCAGAAGCGCAGCGAGGGACCGATGTGGCCCGAGTTAGTGATGGGTGACAAGAGGGGAGAGTACATGATAAGTGATGAGCAGGCCGCCCTCATCCACGAGAGACTCTCCTACCTCACGTCTGAAGACTTGGTACACTCACTTTCTGTATTTTGCTGCTGCCAATGCTAAAAGTTAATGATAATCTGTGAATTTGTGTACAAAGACGATATATTTTCTTGAAAAACAAGAATTGAGTGTATTATTTTTCTAGCTAGTAATGCCCCTTTTAAATATTGCCTGAAGGGATGAATCATATTATATTATTTAGCAGTTTATCATTTTATGTAATTTATTCCAGTTTCATTGGCGTACATATGCAATGTGAAAGATATGTAATTATTAATCTTCGAAAACATAAAATATTAAGACCTGCTCCCATGAAAATCACATTTTTGACCCTGTTAACATGTCCCTAAGTTGTTTTTCATGTAATAACACACAGATGATGACCAAAACAAGCAGTCAACGTCATGGCTCAGAATTTCTGCTTTCTTTCTGTAATAGAGCAATGACATTCTGGAAAAATACAAACTCCTTCCTTAACATATTTACATTATGTTAAAGTCAGTTAGTGTTAAGTTATATTCTAATTTCACTCAGCCCCTTTGATAGATGTCTCACAAAATCACTTAAATCCAATGGTCTTAAATCCATCAGCAGTATGTGTTTTATGTTATTGGAACATAAAACGTTCATGGTTCATAGTTTGTCTTGGGTTTGTTTTCTAAGGAAGTTTTCTCATGACCCACCGTACATTTCTTATTTTAGTCTAGCCGTCTAGATTTTAGCATCCCTCCCTCCTCTGCGGCCTCTCAGCTCGGCCTTACTTCATTAGAATTATTACCATCCTGACCCTCTTGAGGCCTTTGGTGCAAACCAATTCTTTTACATGTTAATTACAACAAAATAAGTGTAACCATAGCCTCTGTCTTGTTTTCCTGTTCCTCTTTCTTAAAATCCAGAATGCGAACCCTGACAAAGACAAGCCCCCTTGTAATGCTCAGGAGCTGGAGGACTGTGACGGGTTCCCAGAAGACAGCTTCAGCCTCACACGCTTTGACGGAGAATCGCTCAAGCCTGCACAGATGGTGAGTAACACCAGTAGTACTAAACACGTTAATTCTGCACGCCCTCATATTTAACATTTTCGGCTATGTCTGCCAGCTTTTTCGATCCTTGATTCCTCTCAAATACGCTGTTGGCTACATGGTTTTTACCAGCTTAATCAGAGCGTGTTTTAATTCAGGCCTACACTTGGTCAGAGAGCCAGTGGTCCTTTAACAAGCCACTTGACCAGAGAGCGCTACAATGGCTGAGATGGAACAGGCACACCTACTATATTACACCTCTGCTTGGGATTGTAAGAAAAGCTGAGCCAATTTAGCTGACTATGATTTTTAGAGATGCTCATTCTGAGAACATATACTGTATGTCAGGGTGTATAAGATGTCACTTGTCCGCTGTCTCGACTGGTTATTAGAAATATTCTCTGCTGAACTCTCCTCAGTTGTGTTTGCCAAAGCAAAAGGTCAGATTAAATTTACTTTTGATGGCTTTTCCACAAGTGTTCAGAGTTTATCTCCATACTTCAACAAACAATAGCTATATCCTCATAAATCTGGCATTATATTATTTGCTCATTATAAGATGTCCATGAGTTGTGTAGCTGATTAGATTTAACATTTTAACCCAGTGAAATGCAAATCCATTAGGAGATCATTAACTTTCATGGTGACGTCATGATATGTATCATGCTGTGCTGCTGTTTGTGATTGTACAGCAGGGATTCTTCAACAGGAGGATAAGTCGTGTCTGGAAATCCATAAAATGCTTGCTGAGATACGGCACTATAAACCATGAATCTGAACCTCGTGTCATTAGCCAATCGATCACCAGAGTCAGTAGGATGCATCTCTTGGACAGCACAGATTTCTATACCAAAACTTCATTGTAATGCTTGACACCAAAATCTTATTAGCATCTTAAAACACCAAAGAACAGACAACATCTCTGAATTCTTGTGTAAAATATATAATGATATCGCAAGCTTAAAAAAACAAAACAAAAATGTATTCCTTTGATATAAGCCATGACACCAATTTACTGTGATATCGAAGAGATTGACACAGTTGGGGAAGTCGCATACTTAACGGAGTGATATCGAAAATCATTATGTTTGGCTATTTTTTGATTCATGTAGTGTCTAAAGTCAACAAAACCCTTTAAAAGAAAGAGTTTTGTTGGATATTGTTGTTATTTCTAAGAATATCAACAACTTTCTCATTTCTTTTTTTAAACAACGGTTAAGCAAGCTAAAATACTAAAGGCTCCGCCTTCTGCAGTTTTTGTAGCAGTAGACGTGGTATGAGGTTTGCGTTATGTTTTTTTCTTAGTTTTTTCCATCTTCTCCCAAACATTAGGAGGTTTTTACACAAAAACAGCAATTATTCATGAAAACTGTCATGTTCTTCTATCCAAATGGGATGTTTGAGGGTGAAACAAAAAACTGTCGTCCGTGTCCTCCTTTTTCTCACTCCGACAAAAACACATTACATGTTACCTTTTCATCCCATAGCAGATACATAGCAGTTTGTAAAAAGCTCTGTCCATTTGTGGATGTCAGTTTAGGTCCAGCACAGATGCTCCTATTTCACATCCTGTTTCATGTGTTGATTGTAAAAAATAATTTCATTGCTCATAGTTAAGAACTTTGTCGTCACAAGAGCCCCTTTGTTATGCAATGAAAACCTAATAATTAGTGTTGAATACATGGTGTGGTGTTTTTGCTCACTCTGATGAATTGATGTGATGTGAATACATGCCCTTTAATGTTTCCTCCTCCATTTACTCTGCAAATAGTGCAGCCCTTAAGTAAGGTGGATTGTAATCATACCTGTACCATCAGCTTTTTGAAGGCCAGCTCAGTCGCTTCAGTCCATGTGTGTGCAAACATGTGAGTGTATACAGGTCGTGCGTGTGTTTGTGTGTGTGTGGATGTGTGTCTGTGTTTGTCTTTATCTCATCCGGGAAGCTTTACCTTTCTATTCTTTTGTCCCGCCCCATTGTATCTTCCTCAGTGCTTTAGTTGCTTGCCTGCCCACTAGGACACATGCTGACCTTTTGTATAAAACCTTTCAGCTTAAAATGGTGACGTCTTCTATTAATTTAGCACCTTTGTGTCTGTGCTTCTCTTCAGTTCCGATCCCAGTTGAAAAGACGATGAATGTTTTTTATGTTTATTTCACACAGGGAGGCTGTGAGTCATATCCACCATGTCTCAACTACCTTTTATAATGGAGCTTATATCTATTTACTGCAGGCTTTGGATATCAAGGCCTTCGTTCAAAAAGGAATTTTAGGAAATATTGAAAATATGCAAAGCTTGCTATGACTACCGATTACATCACTCATTTTAAATGAATTAACTAGTTCATCCAAAAAATTATCTGCTTACATCCATGGAAAGTTAAATTGAAGACCTGAAGAGCTGAAGTGAAATTTCTTCTTTGTCCCCTAAAATGTCTGGGAAAAAATAAAGATTTGTTTAAAAACCTAAATTAGAATAAAACTTAAATCCCAATATTTTAACTCCAACAGATAAATATTTCTTGTTGCATTTTTTTGGAAGCTCACTGTTTCTTTTTGTTTTGACAAATGTTATTTTGACATGTTGAAAATTACCAATATTAAGTCAATACATTTGGAAATCTCTTGTCTTGCAGAAGAAAAACAAAATAATAGAGTATTTTGCAGATGTGTGTGAGAATGTATTTGAATTTTATTGTGATAATTATCTGATACTGGATCGCTGGTCAGGAGATTTCTGCATGGTGACAAACATAATTGTACAGTTAAAACAAGGGTGCTGATTTCTACAGCCATTACATTGTACAATGAAGTTTTACTTCATTGTTATGTTGCAGCGAAAACAACTTTACTGTTGCCAGTTTATTAAAAGTGGCAGAGTTGATCAAATCAAACAGCGACTGCAGAATCAAAAGTAAATATCTATGGGCACTTCCACCCATTATGTGTAAGAGCTAAGAATTTTATTCTCTCAGGTATCAGAAAGGGAACTAGATCTCCTGAAAACATAAATTGGCCCAAGTGATGGTGTTTGATAGACCTGTGAAGGTCAGTGCACAAGCTTACATTAGTTTGATTTTATACAACTGAAGTGGCATTTGTCAGGTATAACATTTTGCACCTAGTTAGCTGGAGCCCTACTGTAGCTGATTCACGCAGAAATGTGGGTGCTGCCTTACTAGGCGGGATTCCATAAACCTGTTTTTAATTCACATTTTTGATTTGCACATAAAAAACATGAAAGGAAACACAACAACATTTGAAAAAAACCCAATTGGAAAAGTTGACTTATTGATAAAAGATAAATGCAAGTAATTGCAATGGAAACACATAGAGTGAATAAAGAATGATGTTTACAATTGATCTGACTTAAATGTCTCCCAACTTACCCGTGTTCCACTGAATGAGAGACGCAATGGTGGCAGTGGGCGATAAAAATTATATATCTGTAGTGGTAATTGGCTATTGACTATTTCCATTTTGTTATTTTTGTTTCATTTTCCTCTCCTCTTCCTCTCCGTTTTGTTAGTTGTGCTCTTTAATTGCGTCATCATGTTGTGCCTTCTTTTTCTGTTGTGGCAAATATAGTTTGACAACTGCTGGCAATCTTGATGAACTCTTAATAATCACATGTCAGCGGATGGAAACACATATTCACTCATTTTCTTGGGTACATGTACATGTACATTGAAACCCAGTTAATGTTGTGTTATGACTTGTAAGTTGAGCACAATGAGAAGAACTTCCATCAGTAACAATTTGGTTAAGGTTATGCTGTCTGATGTTTTGTTGCATGCTTGCATGAAGCGATGTTTAATTTGCTCTGTTTGCACCATTATAGCTCTCTGTTGTTTGAGTAAATTCAGAAACCCATAATTTCTTGAGAGGGCTTTGACTGTGAAAGGGACGGCTTGTAGGAAACTTGATGGGTTCCATTGTGCACCTAGAATGTAGTGTTTCTTCTATCAAGTAAAGATGAAGTCTAATGTCATAATTTTGATGTTAAACTTCACAACAACATAAGTTAAGTCACAGTTGTTCTGATGAATTGTCCATCCCTCCATTAACTATCACTGCATATTGTATCCAGGATTACGGGGTGCTGGCCTTTCCCAGCATCACTGGCCTGTTGCATTGTGGTAAAACTAAAGTCTCATTCGTCATGGGCTCCCACTATGTTCCCCTCAGGATCAGCTAAGTCACTTTCATTACCCTGTGGTAAAAGTTTGATCTGGACTACTCTGGTCTGGTTCAGTCCAGTCTATGGTGACATAGGCACTAGTGTTTGCCAGGTGTGGTAACTGTCAATTAGGGAAGGTATGACACCAAAATCTAATCGGCATCTTGAAATACCAAAACGTAGACAACATACTTGAATTCTTTTGTAAAATACATAATGATACCCAAGGCTTAAAAAAATAAAATAAAATAAAATCTTATTCCTTTGATATAAGCCATATATATAAGCCATACCAATTTACTGTGATATCTAAGAGATTGATACAGTTTTGGAAGTCGCATACAGAACTGAATGATATCAAAGGTCATCAGGTCTGGCTATTTTTTGACTAATCTAGTGTCTACGTCAACAAAACACTTTGGCAGATTTAAAAGAAAATTTCAGCATCCTGGGGCGAGTCTAAATAAACATTGTCATCTTGCTGTAAATGCAATAAGCAGAATGAAGGAGCACTGGAGAAATGTTGATGATAATAGAGACTTGGCATTTCAACTGCAGACTTATGACCTCTGTGGGCAGACACATTTTCTTTTGTGATACCGACCTCTCACTTGATGTCATGTCCTCCGTGTACAAAGCCTGTGAACCCTTTGATGACAAGAAAAGCGGGTGCACTCAAAAGCTCTTTTACATACTGAGGACAAGTGATTTGTTCTGAGTGCTTTAATATACAGACCCCAATTGTACTGTATTCTGTGTACATCAATCACCACAATATAAAGTATCTTAACAAGAAAATTCTCAATACAGTTAAACTTACTTGTTCTTTATGAAGCTTTTAAGCACATCATCAACTCAAATTGAAATGTCCCACAGAAAATAGATGTCACATTACATCATCCATGTCCAGATCTCAAATCATTTTCACAAAATGCAAATAGGTCTGGTGATGCGGAAAAAAGCAGCCAAATTAATCTCGGAGTGTTTAGTAGGAAGCAACTGGACTTCTTATCTTGTTTGAAGAAAGAGGCTGTTGGTTTCAAAACACGTCCTCTTTGTTGGTGATTGGGGATTGTCTCTACCCACTCGGGGTTAAATACCTGGGTTTCCCGCACTGAACCTCAGAACTGAAGAAGCCTTTCGGATGAGAGGCGAAACGTCTTCAAACAAGATAGGAAGTCCAGTTGCTTCCTACTAAACACTCCGAGATCAAGATGGCCTGGATGACTGAGAACCTTCACGGACATACAGCCAAATTAATCTCATCTTGTCGGCCTTAATAAAATTGGAAGCGTAATTTTTCTTTTGCGAGATGCAGAAAATTGTCAAAAGCAGAGATATGATGAGAGTACAATCCTCCACCAACTTAGCTTAATTCCTGACAAAATATACTCCCCAGCAATAAATGCTTACCTTTCAAGGTATTTTTTTTTGTGAGCTCATATTTCAGCTTTCTGTGGTATAGTGTTTGTTTTAGGCATTCCTAAGTGTAATTCCTAAATCAAGGTATTTTGCACCAC
>KV751318.1:4181523-4214435 GCA_001698575.1 Mola mola | reverse complement strand
CCAGTTAGATGTCTATGTCAATTAATTCTGAAGACATGCCCAAAAAGTCTGATTGACCTTTCAGTGACTTTGACCATTTGACCTTGAAACACAAAAGTTAATCATCTCTAGCCAGTGCTGTCAGCTATGAAATTACACAAATTGGACCTCTCTGTTTCAATTCTGTGACATTATGGCCCCCAAAAAATATTTTTCGACCTATGAGTGAGCTTCACCTTTGGCCACCAAATTCTAATCAGCTAAAGGTTAGACATAGATACACTTTTGATGGAAATTTCATCAAAAACGCTCAATTAGTTTTTGTGTCGTGTGACAAACAAACAAACAAACAAATACAGTTGAAAACATAATCTCTGATAGCGAAGTTGGGGGAGGAAATGACACTGCCTCACACTCTTATTTTCATTCTCAAAGCACCAATGAAATACATTTAAATAAAACTCAACAGCAGTCATAACCTTGACAATCAAGATAAGCCAGAGATTGTTGTAAGCATTTTCTTAAAAAACTATATTATTTTGGTATCACATGCAAAGATCTACTTGGGGATAAGAAACAAGCTAACTAAGCTAGCTAACATTACATCTCAGCCAAGTACCCCATTAATGTTTACATCCTAACCAGTTTGGTTAGGATTTATGGGAAGAGATGTTGCTAATGAATATTTTTGGCCACTCTGGACACCAAAGACAAGTGCAATGTCAAGTGCTATACTTGCAAAAAGAAAGAAATCTCTAGAGCCAATACTTTCAACACTCATTAAAACAATCTGGATGGACTACAGACCAGAAGAAAAATATTTAGAAATATTTATTTTGTTTTGAACTGTCCCATTAATAGGTTAATATTAGCAAATAACTGTATTTAAGGATGTTACCATACATTCAATTAAGCTTTGTGTATTACCACAATGTATAAAGAAGGTACAAATGAGCCAAATGGCAAAACAGTAGGAAGTAGGAAGTATCCTCAGGTCCCCAAAGAATTAAGCTCACCTTTCATATTTTTGATCTGTTTCTTTTATAAATAGCGTATTTTCATCCCACGGGTAAAACAGGAATTAGCATAAATTTATTCTAAAGGTTAATCCCATGCTTTGTTCCGCTGATGGCAATGTAATCCGCCCCTGTCCTGAACACAGGCAGAGAACTGTATTAATCTGACTGCTTTTTCTCTTCTGAGTAACCACGCAGAATGCTTTACGACATTTGTCAGCATTCACCCATTCACACGCAAATTTATAGACCTGCTTCAGAGGCAAAACATTCTTCCGCACATTGTAAATCAACAATATTTAGTCACTGATTTTGAAAATCTCTACACTTGGAGATGGAATACGAAAAGTTCTGTTTAATTTTTTTTTTCTAATTTTGCAGATATGTGTGAGAATTTAGTGTTGTTTTGTTGAGTAATGTGATACTTACTGTACATGATATCAGTTTACTATTCATTTGTTATTTTCTTGGAAGCTTTCTGCCTGGCAACAGACATAATTGCACAGTGAAAGCAAGGGTACAAATCTCCACTCTGATTATATTATTTCTACAACCATTACTTTGTACATTCAATATTGCTTCCTAATGATATGTTACTGCAAAAAAAAACCCAACAAAAAAACACTTGTGCCAATTTAATAAAAGTAATGGAGTTGAATTTGTTCACAAGGAGTTCTGAAATATCCTTCAGAACAAACAATGAAAATAATAAGCTGAGAAAATATCCTTGCCCACTCTCATCTAACGTCTGTGAGTGAGCGCTAAGAATTTTATTGTCTCATGTATCAAAGAGGTAACTACATTTCTGTCTTTTATTTACAACAAGTCATTAAACAATATTGTTGTTTTTATTGAGGGCACACTCATACTTGGCCTAGCTGTTTCAGACCATGCCAAAGCATGATTGTGAGGGCCAGCAGGTAAACATGATAAGGGTATGTCAGGGGCCATTAAAGTCATATCGTCTCCCTGTCGAACATTGAAGAGTTGTTGATTGAGGGTAAGGATGAGCAAGTAGCAATGGTCATTCAAGTCTCCAGAGCTCATGGGATGTTGAGAAAAACATGCTTTTTTACACAGCATGTAACACACATATACACAGCTACTAAAAATTTGCCTCCAACCTTGTCACACTATGAAGTCCTGAATCTGCTCTTAGATCAACCTCAGCTTCTGCAGGACCAGTTCACCCAGGTTATTTTCCCAGTATCCCCGGTCCACTCGGGTTCTTTGTTCCAATATTATCAGTCCACTCAGCCTATTGGTTCCAATAAAACCAATCCACTAACAATTTTTCTACCAGTCCACTAACTCTCTGGTCCTAACATAAATAGTCCACTCAGCTTCTCTGTCCCATTATAACAATCCCAAAACTCAAGGTCACCCATACTAACACTGCTTGATTGACTTACTCAAAGTAGAAATAAGACAACTGATTGGTTCTGCAGCTGGAAAGACAGCAGTGTTAGCAACAAACTGCTATTGTCCAAAGCATAGCAACCAGTAGGAATTCTGGTCTCTGTGTTATTGCAATAGACAGTAAAACGGCTCCAAACCCCCTGACAGATTAAACCCTCCGATTTAACTCAATTAATCAAGTCCACTCTTGTTTTTATTTGACCTAGGCAGTCACCGTTATCCACTAAAAGTCCACTAAAACATAAGAAAACCTCTGACACATGCTCAAAGCACAATGGCCAAGAAAATGAGTTTTAGAGTGGAGGAGTGAAGGCTTACAAAAGGCCTGTCATCATGTGTAACCATCAACCACCAACGTATGTAATGGTTTTGCTGCATTTTCAATGCCTGTCAAGTGTGTATTGAATTGGGGAGGGTCCCACTGCTTGGCAGCCTCCAAGACATTTGTTGGTTTTGTGTTTGCCCTCTTGTGAAAGATCGATGTCACAGGATGATGTCGGCGAGCGATTGTGTCATCGTAACGGTCATTTTCTTTCCAAAACAAATGGAATCAAACTAGAACAGCACCAAAAGACAGACATGCAATGACGTCAAGTGCATTCATCAGAGTGAAGTGACTCTGGGGCAAATACATTGACTTTTGTGGCTGTTATCACATGCTGTTCAGTGCAGCGTTTTAGTTACAGTGAACTGGCTAAATTTCAAAATGGGGTTCTACTATGATAAAAATGTAATGGCAGTGCTGTAGACTTTATACTGTGGAAGACATGGAAAGGAACTCGCCTCTAGTAACTATAAAATCCCAGACTTTATGCTCTTGGTAGTTTTCAGTGTCCATCGCTAGTCCCCATTCTGCTCCTGTGTTACAAAAACATACTTCTAAAAATAATTTGATCTGACTTTAATTCACACTTACACCTTCCCCTCTGGTCCACCTCTCTGCAGGTGAACCTGGGCAGCCATCAGTACTTGTTCACAGTTGACGTGAACCCATCTGAGATGCCCTGCTTCTGCCTGAGGGACAACGTGGACGCTCTGGTGTGGCAGCCCCACCCCGATCAACCCAGCAACATGTGGGAGCACGTTGCCACATTCAACGCCTTGGGTAAGAGCTTCGATTAACTTCAGTTAATTGTAACAGTACTAGTGCATCTCTAAAAATAGAATATTGTTTTAATTAGCTATTGAAGTAAGTGAACATAAGTTCTATTTGTGACTCATTATACATAAACTAAGATGTTTGACATGTTTTTAATATTAAAACAAAATAGTTCACTTTCTGTTTAATAAATATAGTATATATGAAAGTCTAACTTCTTGAAATTAATTTTGAAAATAATTAGCTTTTCATGATTTGGTTTCCATGGTTTTTGGAAGATGCATTAGTAGTCTGCAAAAGCCCACACAAACAGGAAAATAAAAACAAAATGAGCAAAATGTTGATTGAAGTAAGGAATATTCTACAGCAAAATTGTAAATTGTGTAAATGGCTGTCAACATAGCTGGAAAATTTCAATTCAAGATTTTTAAAATGAGGGAAAAATCTAGGATCAACACACCCCCAGTAATCTTGAAACTAGTGTCTGTGGAGATTCTCAGTCATCCAGGTAGTCTTGGTGTTTCAGCCGAAGGCAACTGGACTTCTTGTAGTTCCTTGAAGATGTTTCGCCTCTCATCCGAGGCTTCTTCAGTTCTGTGGTACTAGTGGTTTTAGATGAAATGCATGTGTATTAAACTGATGTAAAGGAATTATTTTCTTAATATGTAGAAACATGTGCATGAATTCAGCATATTGCAGTGCCATTGTCTTGAAATAATGCTTTATCATATGGAAATACATTTTAAAACTAGGACAGCAACAATGAAATTGAAGATTTTTCTCGTAAGAAATGCCATAAAACATTTCATTTCCAGACAAAACAGTACATTGTATTTAATTTACTCTAACAGACTACTAAGACTACTTTACATGTACCGCCTCTATCACTACTACTAGTGTTGGAACAGCATCGGCAGCCGTTTGGGGTTCAGCATCTTGCTCAAGGATTTTCTGACCACTGCACAACGACTGTATCACCTGAGCCACAGTAGTAGTAATGGGAAGGTCGGTGGTTCAGTGCCTGGCTCCTGCAGTTTAGGTGTCTAAGAGTCCTTGATCAGGCTTTCTGTTATACCTCTGTTTTTAGACACTCAAAAACTGCCAGATAAAAACCAATCAACCAACCAGTGCACCTTAGCCTTCGGCACACAACAAATAAAACAAATAAGGAGCGTCCAAAATGTATCTGCATTTATCCATGAACTAAGGATATAAAGAAGCCTCTTAAGCATGGGTCTCACAGCTTGTCTTCTCAGATATCGACAACCAGACAGGAGAAATACTGTATATAGTATATTGTGTCACCCCTGAGATCTTAGCAACAGATTGGAGAACACGTTAATGAGAACACTATTTGATGGGCCCGCTGTGACCACAAACGTCACAATGCATCTTTAAGGTGTTATTCTTAATTATCATTTGCGGTGAATTTTTATGAACTATTCATTTTTACGACCGTTAACTTTGCTTAGATGCACTGTTGTGCTGGTGACGTCGCTACAATGCTGCAGTTGATAGATGACAGAACATTTTAAACGGCTGCAATAAAACTTCGGCATGATTATTTAGAAACGTTTACAGAACTCTATTCTGCTCGGCATATTAACCTTTCAAAGAGGTCGGCATAATAAAACGTTGGGTGATAGCTGGATTTCTTTATACCTCTTGACTCAATGATGGCTGATGTTTTGACACTATTGGTTCAACTCCACATCACAAATCAGATCATCAGGCAGGCCATCAGTCAGTGTGCATGTTCTTGGAGTCCCTCTCAATATTTGTCATTGTTTCATTTTCCTCCCCATTTATCTCCTCTCAACATCGGCACCTGGAGCAATTTTTATTTCAATATTGCATTTTGGCGGCAGGGTTGACATCTTCACTTGTCTTGCAACACCTCGGAGGTTTACCAATCTGCCCATTTCTCTTTGAAATAAATAATCCGACTCAAGAGCACAGATGGTGACATTAAAAAAAAATGATCTCGTTGAGTTCAAATGAGGCGGAAAATGTGCAAGTTTAAACATCTAAATGACGCTTGGTCAGGTGCAATAGAAAGGAATTTGTATATTCCGATGTGGAATACGTTCTGTTGTGTTTAAACAAACATTTAGTGTATGTATGTAAAGCTCTGATAATTGATTTTGAATTTGTTTTTTTAAAAGGAGCAATTGTCACTTATTTTGTTTCAAGGTCTACAAGGCAACATTTTATGAAACAAATCTAATTTGTCTTAATGAACACACTGATCATGTTTAAATGCATACAAATTTTGCGGTTACTGAGCTAACCCTGGTTACCGTCAGATCAGAGACAGACCTGTTTCCATGACAATGACAGGCAATATTATGGGCATAACCCAGCCATCTTATTCGGGTTTCTCATTACTGGAATAAGGGCATAATCGGGTATTGCTGACAGGATTAAGGTGTTTACATGAGTCATAGCGTTGGAATATTTGAATACACTGATCAATAACCGGAATGTGTGCATGCAAATGTGGTCATTGAACAGGAGTAGGGGTGGGCGATATATCGAATATACTCAATATACTCGTGGCTTGTCTTACGTGAGACATAGTAAATGACTATTTCACGACCGTCCAGTACAAATTGCGACGTTTCAAGCTGTCAGAATAAAATTCACTTTGGAGTTTTGCTTCTCTCGCTCTCTCCTGATGCCATCTCACAGCAGAAGGCTCGCTCCCACACCCATCCAGAATTACTCTCCTGGGTGAATGCATGTTTTTGTATCATAGGAGTGGAGGGAGACGAGCCTGAAAGCGGAAAAAACAAAGGCCATGCAAGATTTTGGTGTTCAGAAATGAGTGCTGCACGGGGTCGGCAAGCCGTGGTCAAGTCGGACATGTGGGTGAAGTTATGTGTGACAACAGACTGTGAGAATAACATTGTCAGTGGCTTTGTTGTTTGTAAACAGTGTCACAAAGTGTTAGCATAGCATTTGATAGCTTCGTCCCCGAGGAAATGCATCGAAAACTGCAGAGGCAGAGGCTACTGCAACAACCCAAGAACTTGACTTTCACAGCCTGTGTGTTCAATCACGACCCACGTGTTGGGTCACGGGACTTAAATTAAAGAGTCTCGGACGGTGTGGGTTGGACAGATGATTGCACGTAATGGGTTGGTTCTGAACCTGAGGTTTGTGGGTGACTGGACTGGTGCAGAACTCAACTGTCATCCGTCAGTGGTTTGGATTTGGATGAGTATATAGCCTTACATAATGCCATTACTTATATCCGTTTATTAAAGGCTTATGTGTGCGATTACTTTGTTTGAAATAAATAGTTCAAATTAATAATAAATTTGACTTGATTGTGTTTTTAAAAAAACAATACAAACCTCTAATGAATAAATTGTAAATAATGCAACAAACATTGCAAGGACTACTGGAATCATCACATTGGGGTCATCTTATGCATAAAAATGTATTTAAAATATCGCAATATATATTGTGTATTGCAATATAGCCTAAAAATATCAAGATATTATTTATAGGACATATTGCCCAGCCCTACGCAGGAGTAGAGACAGATGGCCCATGTCGTGGTGTATTCGACACCCTGATGTCTGATGGGAGATCTCAGCAGGACAGAAGTGGCTAATTAGATTGTTAAAGTGAAGGATAATGGGATTTTTTTAAACAAAAGCTCCCTTCATTCACATCAGGTCTTTTGTCTTGTCTCTTGACGTCATGGAAGGAAGGGTCCTTCTCTTTAAGCAAACATGAGAAAGCTTCAGGCTGCAATGGGAATTTTACATTTATGATATTCAATACCTCTCTGCTATAGACGACCTGAAAAATGAAACTAAAGGCTGAAAAGTTGTTTCAATGCTTAAGTGGCATTTTGAAATTACTTTTTCTGTCTCTTCTTTGGTCAGGAACCTTGAGAACTTGAGGTTATACTTGCTCTGTATTTAAATGACTTGAAATAAATAAGAATCTGAGGGACTGAAACATGTATTTTTGATTTTAAACTTTAGGCAGCACAAACAATGTGCCATGCAGTTCAGAAAAATTGGAGGAATGGCAAACATCTCTTCAGTCAATATCTCCAGAACTTGGGAACTTTCACCAAAACAATGTACATAGATAAATAGCACTGCTGGTACTGTAAGAAAAAAGAAAACAATAGTATTTTGTATTTTAAACATAGAATGTATTCCCAATCTAAGCCTTTTAGGATCTTAACTTTTACAAACTTTTACAAACTAAATCTATCAAAAAAAGACTGACTAGTAGGAGTTCATCTTTAAGGCCCAGGCCAACTGGTCTAGAGCAGTATTCATCAGCCACAATGCAGCTATCAATTTGTTAAAGCCAGTTGATATCCTTTAACTTTTGAGAATATTGTAATGTAATTACTCTGAAAAAGATTAGTCTTCTGCACCTCCTCTAGATTCTGTATTCAGGCTTGACTAAAATGTACCCATGATTGTTCATGATTGATGGCTTTTCAGCCAATCACAAGTCATTACAAGGAGGGGGCGTTCCTATGGGCAGTTCTCCAAAGGTAGATGTGCACGCATGGCCCCATAGATGGTGAAAGGCCGATACAATAGTGGACATCCCAGCATTATCAACAACTGCGTTCTGCCGTCTCAAGGTCTTTGCGACTGTCAAAGGGCAGGGCGGAACTATGAAGCAGAAACAGAAGGGAGAGGAGGAGTTGCAGCCTTATGAGTCTCATGCTCGATCCCTAGAAGTTACCAACCCCCAGCTTTAATGATATGAACTCCTTAACGATATCAGTGTGTCAACGTTACTGATGCTCTTCTCTTCATGTCTCCGTCTCTCTCTGCTGTTTTCAGGCTACGTCCAGGCATCCAAACGGGATAAAAAGTTTGCGACCTGCGCTCCAAACTTCTCCTACGCTTCCCTGTGCGAGTGTCTCCGCCGCTCATTCATTTACCGACAGCCGTCGCCGGTTGAAACCGTCCTCTTCAACAGGAAGCAGGGCCGGCAGATAGGGCAGGTCGCCAAGCAACAGGTGGCCAGCCTGGACTCCGATAAACCGATCCTGGGCTTCAGAGCGTCCAATGAGAGACTATACATCCTGACATCTAGTAACCTCTTTGTTCTAAAAGTCAATAATAATTAAATTTGGGACTTTTGTCTCTTTTCCCCCTCAGTGCGTGACCATTCCAAACAGGAAATTCCTCATTTAGACATTTGTGCTTCTTTCATCCGTTGCTCCTTGTGTATCTTGTTCCAAAATGTCTTTATGTTCCTAAAGAAAAATCCTAACAATAAACGTCCAGAGCTGAATTTTCCGGGGATATTCAAGAAAACAACAAATGTAGATAACTAAATAATTATGTCTTCAAATGCTCTAATCCAACACTGTTGTTGTCAAATGAATCACGTTATTGTCATTTCTTATATATACTCAGTTTATTTACAGACATTATTGCACACATCTGCAAATTTTCAGCTGTGTGCATTTCTCCAACTGAATGAACGGCACTCGTGTGTGACCGTGTGACGTTAACGGTTAGTTGTATACCTTTGCGGTCAGCAGGGGAGGAGGAGGCCGAGGTAATCCCTCTCCTTGGCTCATTTTCCTGTGGAAATATGAACGAAGCCAACATTTATTTCCATAAATTTACATAAACATGCTTCACACATCTCGCTGGCTCCCGTTGCAGTGGCCTCAGCCTTGGATGGATGAGATGGACTTGAAAACCTCAAGAGGTCTAAAAATGCTCCCATATCTTTTTTTTTTTTCTTTTAGTGGTGATGAAGATTTAAATAAAAATGCTATACTTCTTCTAAAAGCGAGGTATAAATCCATTGTTGATGATGGAGTAGGAACAGAGTCTGTTTTAAAGTCTCGAACATTTCTCCCAGCATTAAACTCCACCATTATTGCCCTACTTCTTCAGCGGTGACATTTTTTTTTCCTTTTTAAGAAACCCTTTCATCCAATCGTCCTTTTAAATATGAAGAGATTCAAAAGAGACTCTAATGGACTTTTTTTTTTTCCATGAAAAAGGATTGCCCCCCTCCCCTTTTTGCATTTTCTTTGATTCTGTCACAAGAAAATGGTAAGAAAGCCTGACGCAGGGGAGTTAGTCTCTCCATTTCCCCTGAAGGTTATTGCAGGATTTAACACAACCACCTTTGACTCTTGCATGAATATATTTCTTTTCATGTTTTAGTATCAGCCGGTCCGTGTTTGACATCTGATAAAATTCCAAAATGACCCTGCTCTAACCACAAAAGTTGTGGGTGTAATGGAACAATAAGGTGCAGCACATCACTGTGCCCACCAGTCAAAGGAAGATTGTTTTTTTACAATTCAGTCGTCTTCATCAGGATGGGCAATTTTGTGAAAACCATCTCCAATTTGTGTCCTTGGCTCACTGGAATCGTGGCAGTTTGAGGCAATTTGCAAAGCCATACTGCCGGCTGCGGGTAATCAACCTTTTCTCTGTCATTGTTTTGCTCACGAGAATCAGGTTTTGCTCTCTCTCTTTATTCAATTATTAGTGTGCAATTGCATTAGAGTGCGCCGCTTTTTTTCTGTTAGCTACACCAGCATTGCAAGATCACTTGAAGGCAAACCTGCAGGAGCTGCTAATGTCTCCAGGGATGAGCTCTGCATTTACTCAGAGAGAAACAAAAAAAAAATCATGTCAAGTCATTTGACCAGAGAGAATTGGATAGTGAACGACAGTTACTGGTCAGCATCTGTGATTCTGCCTCTTTCAGGTAAATGCATCTTTAGCAGGCGGGCTTTTGCGTAAAAAAAAAAAAAAAATCTAATCAGCCTCTGAATCAGTTGGCTGCAGGGTGAGGAAACTTGATATGGCTCTAAATTAAAATCAAGATTCCTCAGACAAGACCGGTGTGCAGCTGGCTCACATTTCATCACCTGTGTCTTTTTGTATTCAACACATTTTATGATAATATTTTTAACTAATGCAGGAGCCACGGTGGGGTAATAAAGACACGGAGGATTACGCAGGCAACCATATGAGTCTCATTACATTTCAGTGTATTTCACATGAAGTTACAATAGCTTCATCAACTTCATCAGATTGTTAAAACCCTACACAGTAAAAACACGCAAGCTAATGAAGAACCAGGGCCATCACTGCTTGCTGTTTTACCGTGTAGCCAAGAAACAAGCTAGCAACAGATTCACATTTGGTGAGGCTGATCTACTTTTTGTGAGCTCCATTTTGAAGCAAAACAAAATGGCAGCCATCTGCTGACAAATTTCTCCCACTGCAGAGACACAGCAAAAACTTTTTCTAAGAATAATCAATTTATACTTAGATGGTAGCGGGTCATCGTTATCGCGTTAGCGTTATCGTGCACCACCATGTTACTAAGGTAGCCAAGAACAGACAGAAAGCCTTCACATTTGAATACTGTAGCGGCATTGAAATACAACCAACAAAGAGGATTCATCCCAGTAAAAGGCAACGAAGGAGTAAAAAGTTTGTCCCAAGTTTGTTAACCTACGTTACTCTAAAAATGGAGGATCCTACACAGTTGGTCAACGTAATTATCCCACATGCTTAGAGAGGGAGGAGGCAGCGAGGCTGCGCTCTGTTGCATGCATTCTAATACCCCACCACTAGATGCCACTAATTTTCACATACTGGACCTTTTAAAGTGAGAACATTAGAAGACAATGTCAGAATAACCCAAACGATACAATAATCCAACATAGAATATTAAGATCAGAGGACAAAAGTAACAGGTAAGATGGTTTAAGCAATTAAAAGAAATTAAAGCAATAAACTGGGATATAAGCACAAAACTACATAAATCAAGAGACTGGGATAAAAACAATGAAATAAAGGCATTAGAGGGAAAAGTATGTCCATGAACAGTGTGGGTTCAGAAGCACAATGCACTTTTATTTTTGGTTTGAGGCGTTCTGGTGCAGTATCTACTGAAGGGGTTAATGTTGTGTATTGAACCTTTGAAGTAAAAATAGAAAATAAAGGTTAATACAGAATGATGGCACATAAATGGAAGTTCTGTTTAAGAGTCAACAAATTATTGAAAACGGAATGGTTTTTAAGGTGGGCTGAAAGCTGACCACAATGTTGTTGAAGTTCTTTCCAAGCAGCATGTGCTACGTAGTAGAAACATTATCCACTGCTTTACACAGCAATTGACGTATTCTGAAACCTGTTCAGCTGCAACTTATCACTTGCAACTACAGTGCAAAGCAGGAGAAAAGATGCCAGGAAAGACAAATAGAAAGAGAAATCAAATGGTGCTCAAGTGACTGAACATTCGGATGTCTGTGTCATAATGTGCGTGATTCAATACAGCAAATTTACAAAAAACATTTTCTCTGTGAGTTTCAGAAAATTCTGAGATGTCAAGATAAGTTACAATGATTAAATATATTTTAATGTACAGCTATTACATAGGATTTTAGATCAGCAAATACTCTGGGTTACCGTCTCACAAACAGGAAACAGAGGTGAATCTCCGCATTTCAAATAAAAAATCAGCACATTACTATATACAGTATACACATCATTCATCTCTCTCCATGTGTCTGATTAGGGCCTGTCAGCGTGCACACGTGTTTCTTTAATCTGCATTATTTTCTAGTTTGTCACTAAAACAATGGAAGTGATGACAAATGGCATGTCTGTGATTTTACATGGTGTAGGAGGTGGCGAAGGCAGAAAAGCTGTGTTTTTGTCTCTGCATTCAGCTCAAAAGAAAGATGGGCCGAATCCAGCAGTGTGAAAAATACAAAAGTGGGTTCATGGTCAGCTGCTGAGGTATAAAACGACGGTGCAGAAATGCTGGGTGTTGAGGAGAAATGTGGATCTTTTTTTAAAAAAAAAAAAAAAAACGACACAAAACTAAATAACGAGGTTTCTCTTTGCATACCAATCACATCACCTAATGAAATGGAGTAAATGTGTTAATATATGGTGGTTATGATTATTTTCATGCCATTTTCCTGGAGCAATAAGGATGTGTAAAGAAAGCACATCGTCAAGCGCTCCAAAAAAACTGGTCTCTGATTAAACCTCAGCCCCCCATGATGCTTTATTCTCTAGCTTTTGAATTATTAATCAACTGAAGTAAACAAACCTACATCTCTGCAGGAGGAGAGTCATGTCCAGTAAAATGTTATTAAGTTATTTGCAGGTTCTTTGGTAATGAATATAGAGCTCCTCTCCAGTGGGATTGGGACATTGAGGGAGATAAATTGGACTACTGTTATTTTTGTAAGTTACAAATTCAAACACTGACTTTGAACTTTCGACATACTTTAGGAAATTGTTTTTTTTTAAATGTTAAATGAAAATACAGTGCTTGTACTGGCTGGACCCCCTTTTACCTTCAGAACTGCCTTAATTCTGATTCAATAAGGTGCTGGAAACTCTCCTCAGAGACTTTGGTCAGTATTGACATGATAACATCACACAGTACCTGCAGGTTTGTCTGCTGCACATCCATGATGCCAATCTGCCGTTCCACCACATCCTAAAGGTGTTTTATTGGACTGGGATTTGCTGACTGTGGACAGTAAACTCATTCTCATGTTCAAGAGACCAGTTTGAGATGATTTGAGCTGTGTGCCGTGGTGCTGCTGGAGGCAACCATCAGAAGATGGCTACACTCAGGGACACTGAGGCGCCCATAGAATGTTGCCCACAGGATTATGGATCCATGTTTTCATGTCATTCAGTCCAATTGTGGTCTGTGTTGCCGTAGTCAGTTGTGAGTCCAAAGATGCTCTTCTGTGCGCCTCAGTTGTAAGTTTACCTTTAATGTTACTGTTGCCTTTCTATCAGCTCAGACCAGCTTGACCTCTGCCGTACGCGAGGCGTTTTTCGCCCAGAGAACTGCCATAAAAACATGTCAAAACACACATTTGTTTGTCTTTTGTAAACTGTGGAAAACAGTGCCTCGCAGCTAAAGAAAGGTAGGTTGATTTCATCTGCCACCGTACTCCATACAGGCATAATTTACAAAACAAGATGTATTTTAGAGCCTAAAAGACTGGGAAAAAGGCTCAATTTGAAAAATAGTAGAATTCTCCTTTAATAGTTCATAGACTGTTTATAAGTGATTGAAATAAACTCAGTGGCCTCACCCATGGGAATAAAGGAACATGCTCATTGATGTACCATCTCATTACAGCCCCACAGCGTGTCAGGCTTTGGACGCGCAGATAATACTTGCTAGTACTGGGTAATTAGGTTCTTTTTATGGGATTTGTTGACAAATTACCAGCCTCCTTTAGAATATACGGCCAACGTAATGGCCGCATAAATCCTTGCTGAGGACTTTACAGCGCCTGGTTATATTACTGTTGATAAAAAACTATAATTTTTCCATCAGTCTTTGGAGAAAAAGGGACTTCTTTCCTTGAACAGCTTCCTGACACTGCTTTCTCTTCCACATGTAATTATTGGAGAAAACTGAGGCTGCTCCCATGTTGCAGGCGAGCTGTAGTTACACAGCCCCTTGTCTTTGTTGCCATCTCCGTCCGCGGCGTCATAATGACCATTATAGTCCCGTTACCACGGAACAACCTCTTTTTATTGAACTGAAACACGTTTTTTTCCAAGATAATGAGCCACAGAGTTTCTTGTCTTTGCCTCTCCATGTCTACCTACGTATCGTTCACCTCTCTGCTAATCCTCCTTCATTTTCACTCCCCGGTTCCTCTTGTGCACCTTGTCTGGGTTGACTCTTGATTAGTCTGAATTCAGACTAATTAACTAATCAGTTAATTAGAATTAGCTTAATTATAGCCTGTCACATGGGAGTGTAGTTCACTGTAATTGCTGTTGTGTTTCTGCTCTGCAGGTGTCGGAAACGGCCGATCAGTCATACTATGTTGGCAGGACAGCTTTTATAAAAGCTTGAGGCTTTTATAGAAGGCAGTGCAGTGCAAAGGCACCAGGCGAATCGAAGCGTGAGGCATACATCCCTTTTTCTTGTAGAATTTCTTATTTCCGCTGACTAAGTTTGTTGGCTAGTTTGATTGTTAACAAGTTTACACAAAAATTGCTTTAGTGATTTTGATGAAATTTTCATCAGAGATGTGCCTTTGACCAACTTAGGTCAGAGGTCAAGGTCACTCACATCTCCAGAATACAACTGAGATAGAGAGGTACAACTGGTGTCATTTTGTAACTAATCCCAGCTCCATTTCATCGGCAGAACCAGCTGGCTCTGTCATTCATCAGGTGGTGCCAACGAGATCGTTTTTGTAAATGACCTTGACCTAAAATTCACACTCATGAATGCCCACAGGAAAAGAATGACCCTGAAAGGTAAGCATCTATTGCTGGGGAGCAAATGTTGTGAGAAATTTAGTTACACTGACGGAGGTTTGCACCCACACTCATTCCAACTCAGTGCCGTGGTATCCTGCTAAACAATCCGACTTTACCTTGAAATAAATACACATGAATTTCCTTTTTATTAAATCCGAAAACTGCAGAAAACAGAGCCTCTTCAGCAATTGACTGGTGGTCCTGTCAGCAAAAGAAAATAAAGAAAGGAAGAAAAACACTCAATTTACACAGTGTCTTTACAGTTATTGAGTAGAAAGCACAGAGGTTTTTCACTGTAGGTGACTGCTCCATGTTATCAGTCACTCTAATAAAATTTTGAGTGTAGTTAGTGACAAATATATGCAGGGCGACCAATGGGGTCTAGTGATGAAAATAAGTTTGTGAATTAACCCTTAAATGATTCAGTGTGAAGTAAATACAGGTTTTCTTTAATGCCACTCTCCAAAAGCTTGTTAAGTGACAGAGAAGAAGCTAATGTACAACAGCAGCTAATGTAAAACTGCACGATTTAGGTGAGAATGAACACATTCACCTTCATCAGGGAGCTGAAGGTAAATGTGTTCTGTCTTCTTCCTTTTCATTCTCACCTCCGAGTCTGAACTGATGTGTGCTTACGGGAGGGAGCGCTCCACATCAAAACACTATTTACACTCTGCAGGAACTATGTGGACCCTTTTGAAATTCCACTCTTGCAGTTAACACTAAATTAGCAGTGAACCGAAACTGCTCCCAGGCTGAATTTATATGATGCGATGCGCTGTACCTATGATAACACAATTTACATAATTGGTGAGAAATGCAATTGTTACATCTTCACGTACCCTCTTAAAGTAAATCCTTTGTGGGAAATGTGTTATTGTTATGTCTACGGTAACGTAATGGATGGAGTGGGAGCTGTGGTTTGACATATTTACATACTGAGCACGCTGAAAACAACAGAAGCCAATTCCCGCGCTGTCAAACTCACATGCTGGTCAGCCGAAACGCTGCAAAGATGATTTTTTGCCTCATTTAAGTAAATAAGAAAATGGATAATCGATTTTTTTATGCTATATTCAGGACACATAAATGAGCCATTGAAATGTATTAGTTTAAACGCTGAAGCCAAATAATTTGGCTCTTTGGTCATTTGCGGGGTCAGCTGTGCAAAAATGTGCGACCGGCAGATGTACGCAAGAGTAGTTAGCGTCTTTTCTTCGTGTTTCTCGTCAGGTTGTAACTGATAATAACACCTGCTGGGGTGTTAAAGTATTAGTAAATTAGCCCCCAACTGACTCACCAAATTCAGCTCGCACAGTGTAGGTTTGAGTCCCATATTTGAGATACTTTAGATACTTCATACAGATATCATATGCCAATATATACAGTAGTCATTTAGAAAATTAGAATATCGTGATTTTTCATCAGTTATTTAGGAAAGAGAACATTTAGTATGTTTTTAGACTCACCAGAATTAAAATGGTTCAAGGTTACTCTTTGAATTTTTAGAATTATGGCCAGAAGCTCGAAAAAAAAATATGACACTTCTCAAAATCTTAGAATATTTCACTTTGCTCGAACTGAATATAAAATATATGAAAGTTTTACTCATGAGCTTAATAACAACAAAAAAAATCCACTATTTGGAAGCTCTGGTATGATAATTTTTTCAGGTCAGACATTTTCGGGGATAAAAACATTAAAAAAAGCCCATTTCAGTCAGGCAACTCACGTTTGTGTATTGAAATATTACTTATTACAACAGAAAATAGCTATTTAAGTTTGGTATCTAGGCTCTGACCTCATCACTCCCTACGGATGTTTGCAGGTGGGTGTGGAGGTGGTGGTGAGGTTAAAATGCAGGTAGCAAAACTCACGCAGAGCAGCAGAGGCACTGACAGGCGGCGGGGGGTGTAGATGACAATGAGGCATGCTTATTGTGCGTACTAAGCCGTGCAGCTTGAGTTGACTGCCTGCAACTAGGCAGATTTTGCTCCATTTTAGAGGGGAGAAATATAATAATTCCAATTGGTGCAGCTTTACAGTGAGAAAATCTTACTTTTGCAGTGTGGCCATATTAAACAATCACCGTAATTGTTAAAGTATTGTGTACAAGGTGTAATAATCCACAAACTATCTCTGTGTACTGGTTAAAAAGTACAGTATTCATGGTATTTATGGTTTGCTATGATAGGCACCATGAGTCAAGATGAAGAAAGGATTTGCATCACAGGGAGAAAATGACTATTTATTGCTTATTATGTCTTCTCATATGTTGTCTCAAGTGTTGTTTCCTTTCTTCCCTGGTGACACTGTAATTTGTGAAAATAAATAAATGCACAAATAAATAATAGAAAAAATCTTCTACTCTTATTCCAGAAACAACTTTATTTGCAACAAAAAGATAAGTTGTACATATATTCAAGTTATAGTTAACCATTAAACACTCACAGGATCACTATTATTCGAACAAGAAGGACGTCACAAAAACCATATTTAAAATGTTTTTATGATAAAAGCCAGAGTGGCTTAAAAATAAAGCTTCTCTTTTCCACTGAACAGAAGCGTCACCATAAATAGCAATCACTTTAAAAACACAGGGAACATACACACGTGCATGAAACTACTAATACTCAAGGGATGTTCACATGTGCACTGGTACAACCATTAAACAAAGCATAGTGTAGTGAATGAAAGCGAGAGTTTCATCCTCTGCTGCTGCTGCCCAATTATATTCCCCTCTGGGGTAGACTTGTGCTCAGAAATGCATGACCAGCCACTGATCTGGACGCCACACAACATCAGCACGTCTAAACACCACATGACCGTCCAGCTGTGTTCTGCGGCTCAGTGACGGGCTTCCACAGCTTTAAAAAAAAAAAAAAAAAAAAGAGCAAGAAGATCAAAGCGAAATCTACACGTGACACAGAACACGGACCAGAACATTCACTTCACTTTGCCTCAAACTGGACGCTGATTCCTGGATGAAACCTACAGCGCCGTAGCTGAAAGATGTAGCTCGCCATATTGTCATTTTCGTTGGACTAAATCATTGTAACGCTATGTACAGTCTGAGGTTTACAACCACTGCTGCTGCTATGAGTGAGGGAGGTACCATTGCCTGCTCAGGCATATTTTGTTTACCGGCTGTCACCTTAAGGCTCGATTAAACCATGTGTCAACTATTAATCAGTTTGTAACTGTAGGACATTTAAAAATCCATTCCATGGATCATTTAAAGAGGTTGAAGAAGCAACTCAAGAGCAGTAAAAGTCTTGACTGTGCTAACTGTTGACGATAAAAAGATTACACTCGAATGTTCATTGGCGTAATAACAACTACCTACAGACACCACCTTTAGGAAAGATTTGTTTAAGCTGTATTTGTGTTTTTAGATTAGCTCAAGTCCTACCTGATATAACTGAGGAGTGCCTTATTAACTGTACTGCAGCCCACCACCAGAGGGCGAGCGAGATGTTTTGACATTACATTTTGGGACTTCTAATGACATCCATCTTTATATACAGTCGATGGCGCTAGCCATCAATGCTTCGGCCTTTCTCTCCTTGCTACAGTGATGTAGAGGCGTAGTCCAGTCTGTGTCCGTATGCTGTGACATCACAGATGGGTGTGGCTACAGCTGCAACTTACAGGCAGAGCGCACAGTGAACCAATGCCTCTCAGCATACTTTCTCTACACTTTTATCAGTTCAATACGAAGATGTTAAAGCTGGGGTCTTTAACTTTGTGGAATCAAGCATGAGAACCATAAGAGATCAACTCTGCTCCTCCTCCCCTCCCTGCTTCAGCCTGCTTCTGCTCCGTAGCTCCGCCCCGTTCTTGACCTTGAGAAGGCATCACGGACGTGTCGGGCTTCCTTGTCTTCGGCTGTTTGTCGTGTAAGCAGTTGTTGATAATGCTGGCTGAGCATCTTTTCCACCTGGGATATCTGCCATTGTATCGGCCTTTCACCATCTTCGGGGACGTGCACGCACATATTCTTTGGTAGGACAGCCAATAGGACACCCTCTCTCTGAAATGACCTGTGATTGGCTAGAAGAGGTGCAGAAATCTAAACTCCATCAGACCACTTGAATTACAATATTCTCAGAGGTTATTATGGGATTTTTGTTCAGTGATGCCCAGAATATATATGCCCCATCTTTAATTGAAGGATTTCGGTGGTCTTTTTAATAGATATGTTATATATTTAAATAATAAATAAATCATTTTCTGTTCAGTTAATATAATTTGTCAGTTTTGGAAACATAGGTGGACTTTCGGCACAGCAGCAGTGGCAGTTGTGTTTTGAGTCAATTCTGATATTGGCACATGAGAAAGATGCTCTTTTCTTGACTACAAACACAAATCAGGTTGTTTTTTCAGCCTGATATCAAACAATGAGATAAGGATATATGTACATGTACCTTTTCCTATCAATACCTTGTTTCAGTGCTTTGTGGGAATAAAAACAACAAAAGGTAATTAGTTCTGAATGCAAATGCGCAAGAGATGAATCGCCATTGCTGGAAAGCTTAATAGCTTTTGTAAACAGGATTGGATTCCATGAAAAATACACAGAATTACACAGAAACCGAAGGAAATCCTGGTAAGATTTAAGTTATTCTTAAAAACAGCTGATTTCTGATTGTTAACCTTTAAACAATGATTTCCTACCTAAATTAAAACCAACTTCTATTTAATTTCCTTCTGGCGTTTTTTGAAACCCAGTTGCAGATTGATTGTGCCTCCATGTCTGTTAATGAACACTCGTTTCCCACTGAAAAATGATCACTCAACACGCCAATCAAGAGATTTTATAAAATCTAACCTGGGCTTCTGGCACACACTCAGCACAGTCTTCACTTTCTTCTCAAGGCTGTCGCCATGTCCTTCACAAGAAAAATAGGGCCTGCTTTTAATCGCAATTGTTCAGGTGTGACTCACTGCTTTTAATGGACTGCCTGCCCTGGAAACGTCATGTGGGGGCGTTGGGGAGCAGGATAGAATACAACTACTGAAGCCACACATGAAAATAACCCTTTCTTTTCTCAGCTTCAATCCCAAAGTCCATCTGAGGCTGAGAAAAATGACCCGTTATGATCAATTTCCTTCAAGACGTAACTCCACACATCCGAGGTTGGTGTTATTCTTTTTGCTTCTGTCATCATGTCTTTGGTATCCTCTGGTATTAAAGCTTCACTGGCCGGCTGCGGTGGCTAACACGAATGTGCTGGGAGCGGCTTACTGTTGCAGGATTTGTGGGTATTGGAGATCATGGCATGCCAGGTGCCAGCACCATGCTGCCATGTGGAATTGAGGCTATGGCACACCATTTTATCTAAAGTGGGAATCTTTATTCATGGTCATGCTTTATTGACGTGATATCCTGAAAATGATGTGGATGATCGAAGGTGAAGATTAGAGTGATGCGGGAGAACTTATCTGTCTATGTTGCTTAACAATGGCCGCTATCATTTTCACCGATGTCTTGCTTGGCTTTGTGCCTCAATGGCTGTCATTACACATGAATGGCTATTATATGGGTCTATAACTCAACTAGCTACAGCAGCATGGGTCTGAAAAGGTCATTCAGTCCTCAGGAACCCATGTTCCCACCTAACGCACTCCAATAAACAACATCTTTAAGCCTGCATTGACTCTCAGACTGTCAGGCATCACTGAAATTCTCCTTCCGATACACGCACGGGTCTGGGAACACCATTTTCTGATTGGACAGCAGTTCGTCCGTGACCGTGAGCTCCTCCAGCTCTGTTGTGAAGTGATCGGTGCTCTCTGCCACGGACGTGTCCTTGACAACGCTGTACGTGAGGGCCACGCTGTAGGCGACGGGTTTGTCAGAGCCTTTCGTCCCACAGTGGCAGATCTTGCGGAAGGCAGCGCGAAACTTCTGAGACATGGCGTTATAAATGACCGGGTTGATGGCACTGTTGAGGTAGATGCAGATCCGGCAGAAAAGCAGGAACCAGCTCTCCAGGTAGGCCTGATCCAGAACGGAGTTGACCACCACCAGAGTGCGGTATGGCATCCAGAGAGTGGCGAACAGGACCACCACCACGGCTAGCATCTTGGTCACCTGTAGTGGGACAAATATGAGCGGCGCTGCTGCCATTACGCTCCCAGAGGAGTCCAAATCAATACTTTTGAGCTGTATGTTTCTGCAAGTCACAGATATGTTACATTTGTACGTCTCATATGTGTCATTTTAACATTTTGACATTGCCAAGCAAGAGGTAACTTTTTGACAAACTGGACCATTTTAACTGCCGTTGACAGGCCCTTGGAGAGAATCCAGCCTTATTCATGGCAAATAAACCCGGTATGTAACGGCAAAACACGATCGTTTTCCATTCCTTGCTAAGTGTCTTTTGTCCTAAATCCAACCAGACCTTAAAGGTGCAGTTCGTAAGTCTGAGAAGAGAGACAACTCAGGTGGGATACTTGACTGAGTCGTGTTCTGGCTCTGGTGTCAGACAGAGAAGGCTGCCATGCATGAGATGAGGAGGAGTTTAAATCTTTCATTTTTTTGTATTCTTTCCTTGGTCTGGTTATTTTTTTGCCGTCTTTGCGGTATATGCAAAGGAATGGACAGTCACATCTCGCTCACAAGAAGTGATTGAGACTCCGTCTGACCAGCTGATTGGTTGTATTTTGGTATGCACAGGATTTTTGCCAACAGTGCTAAGAGCAGTAGACGGGACCAAATGAACCAGACTTTTTTCGGAGGTCATTCATCTCAGGTATTACTGTCGGGAAGTAGAGATCATTTTAGCAATTACGACAAAAAGTTGTTTCCATAAAAGTTACCAACTGCAGCTTTAAAGACTTCATTGTCACAACAGAAAACTATTAATTGATTAATCAATTGGAATGAAATTTGAGACATTTAATATTTGAGACACTCGGACTTTGAAACAAAACTAATTGAGGACAACAGCTGACCTGTCAGGACAGGCTCCAGCCCCCAATGACCCTGCATAGGATAAACTGTGATAAATAATGGATGGATGGAAGGATGGTAATCGAAGTTGTAATTGCCAGATTCATCTATAATGAACATAATTGCCGGAGCACTGATATGTATTTGTTTATTCATTCAGTTTTTGTCATCTGGGAGATAACAGAAGTACATCTAGAAAATGAAAAGAGTTTTGTATTGATGTAATCAATATGTAGTTTGGAGCAACGCATTTAAGGCCACTCAATGATGCATTGACTTTGAAAATCTCAAGACTGCAAATTAGTTTATTTAGTTAGTTTGTAATGTTATTTTTTCAAAATCCACAGTATTGGAAGAATCATTCAAATCCTTTATTCACCTTTCCAAAATAAAAGCCCTCTGTTTAGATTGTATTACTATGAATTCAATATCTGGAAAATATACCATCCGAGTACAAATACAGAAAAATACCCCTGTGAGACTTTTCATGATTATTGTTTTTCACAAGTGCATTCTTGTGTGAGCAGCATAATTTAATGTTTATTCTTTTAAAATGCCACATATTTTTAATCTCATGTGTTTTTTGTGTCTATTTTTTAAATAATTTACAATCTATTGATCAAATATATAATGAAGGAAAAAAAACCTAAATGCATTTATTTGCTGTACTTACACACCATTTTAAAACATATTACATCTCTACCTCCATTTTATGGGACTTCATACTTAAATGTCACTACATTTCAGATGCAAATGTTGTGCTTTTTATTCCATTATTCTGTGGCCTTTGTGACACATAGAGATTCAGCTAATTCATACAAAATATCAATATTTCTACAGAGAAGTACACATAGACCAAATTGGCTCCTCTTTTACCAGATGAAACATCAAAGTGATAAAATTAATTAGTCAGTAGTCCCAATCCAAGATTATCTTTAATTCTCAAAGAGGATTTCCTACATAATGAGTGTAATATATTATAATAGTATTTTATTCACTTGGAGTTCAGGACTTTTACTTGTAACATAACTAATGTTTTACTGCAGTTACTACAGTGACACATCTGAGTGCGCCTTCACTGCAACCTTTCGCTCCAGTATCACATAATTGAACTTGAGTCAATGTTCTTGGATCAACACCTAGAAAAATGCGTAAATTGCGCTTGTAGTGATCTTGTGTGAAGATGCATCCCACCCTCTCTCTCCGGGCTCCCCCGGCACCCACCTGTCTGCGGGAGGTCGCGGTGGAGCTCGAGTGACGGGAGTTCTTGCAGCTGATCCTGTTGCCCACGTCGTGTCCGCCCTTCTTCTTGTCTTTGGGGTCGGAGGGCAGCGGGTTGAGGATGAGGATCCTGGCGATCAGCGCGTACAGGACGGCAGAGAGCAGCAGCGGCAGCACGAAAAACACGCCAAAATCAAAGAAGTAAATGGGCAAATAAAACTTCCTGGGGACTCTGTAGCCGCAGGTGATGATGGTGACGTTGTCGTACACCAGCTCCTGGATGTCCGACAGGTAGAACCACATCACGCAGTACAGAGAGGTGAAAGCCCAGACGAACAGGATGATCCTCTTAGCTCTGGACAGGGTGCACAGAAACTGAGCTTTAATCGGGTGGCAGATAGCGATGTATCTCTCTATGGTGAACGCGGTAATGGAGCACGAGGAGGCGTTGATCCCGAGATACTGAAAGTAGGTGATACAGAGGCACCCATGGTGGCCAAACATCCAGGAGCCGAAGATGCTGTCCGTGATGGAGGGCAAGCCAGCCGCTGTCAGCACCATCAGGTCGGCCACAGCCAAACTGACCAGATAGCAGTTGGTTGGAGTCCGCATGTGTTTGGTGGTGAGCACCACCAGGATGACCATCACGTTGCCAACGATTCCTAAAGCGCAAATCACGAAAAGCAGCAAACTGCTGATCACTTTGTACTGGATACTGTAGTCCGTCCACTTCCCCAACGTGCTGTTGGTGGCGGGAGATGTT
This sequence comes from Mola mola, assembly GCA_001698575.1. Taxonomy (NCBI): domain Eukaryota; kingdom Metazoa; phylum Chordata; class Actinopteri; order Tetraodontiformes; family Molidae; genus Mola; species Mola mola. Next base: position 4,190,677 of record KV751318.1, on the reverse strand, counting down.
GTAAAGTTTTCCATTTTGCTTTTTCACTCAAACATCCGAGAAAGAATAAAGACGCGCAGAACCGTTTTTTACGCGCGACGCACGCCAGAGATCAATGACTTCAGCAGCTCCGGGAAAGCCAGCATCGTTCTCAAATAGTTCAAAAGTGTGAGAGGCCGTACTCTGCACCTGAATTCGCCGGGATGTGACACAGGAACGGCTCGGTTTTGGCGTAACTCCGCGCTTGCGTCGTGCGTAAAAGTGCGCCGCTTCCCCGCGTTCTCAGAACAAACTGTCAGACAGACGGCTGCTTGGGTTCTGAGCCTTTCTCCCGGCACTGGCTCCCTTTACGCATGCCAGGGGATTAGCCCATCATTACATCTACGACAGCAGACCTCCCCCGTCAACAAAGCTGCTCAGCCACCAAAACGTAACGACACGCTCGTGTCGCTCGTGTCATTGTGATGGTTTCACAGACGGCTGCAGAAGTCACCGTTGGCGCTGCAAAAAGATGAAAACGCACAGGGCTGTTGATCTGCTGCCTCAAAGCAATATTAGAAATGTGGGATTCATGCGTTTTTAAAGGGAGTCTCACCTCTGACGACCAACTCAGCTGCTGTTAATGTAAGGTTGTGCTGAGTCTCCTCAGTGCTTTCATACCTTCAGGCGAAGTTACAAGCAGACTCTCATTTGGCTTTCTCATGGAGAAAAATAGATACGATATGTAATCCTATATAATATTCATGCTTCTGGATGGCCTCTGGTGTTTTCAGCTTACAACTAATTGAATATCTGGTTGATTTTTCCTTCCAGTTGCCCATAAGATCATGATTTCAGCCAGTATTGCATGAGGGTCAAAAGTCAAAATTTATCCTAATGCATACTCTTAACCCCGCTAACATTTTACCAGAAACCAAACATAAATCTTTCTATCTATATTTTCCTTAAAATTTCACTTCCTATAAGTGTTAAATTTACACATACGGAGCCAAAAAGAATAACTGAATCAGCCTGTACAAGTTTTTGACATTTGCAAGCACAGGTTCACAGTGAATTAGGGAGGAATTTGTGGCGTCCGTTATCAAGATGACAGAGAGGGTAGAGAATCAAGGATGGCGGATTTGAGAAGAGCAGAGATTTCTGTGAAATGTTAACTTGTTTTGCATTTCATTGTCTCACACATCCAGTCCCATATGCTGTAGCACCTTCTGTCCATTTTTCACGAGCAGAACTGACTTTATAGTGCCTCTGCAGCAGTGTCTCATCATTCCTTCTAATAACCTGAGCTATTAAAGAAAACAAAATCTGTACGACTTAATAAAAATTCACTTTAAGCAACATGGTGCCAAAATGTGAGCCTGTGTTTTAGTCCCGGACGATGCTGAGGTGACATTTTTGGTTAATTGAAGTATTGGTGTTTCATCACCTCACATTTGCTGTGACACTTTTAACATTTTAACCTTCACTGTATCGATCCGTCTCATTGTTAATGTTGTGTTTCCCTGAACAGGAAGCGGATACAGTTTATCATGACACTGAGCTGCTCATGCCTGAAAGCCACACCGTGAAATAAACTAGAAAAGCACAGAAACACCGAGCTGCAGTGACCTGCGTGACGTGCCGTGCTGGCCAACAATAGGATGATGTTCCTGTTCTCGACACAACAGCGTGGAGGTGGGAAACTCTCCTCCACACCAACTGTGCACATTGTGCAAGACCTGATCTGACGATGGTGGCCATCACGCCAACACGCGCTCGCTCTATTCACAAGATCGAGCTGTGGGCTCCGGAGTTGCCAGGCGTCCATCACAGGCAACAGGCGGACTGGGAAGACAGGCAATTACATAATAGTGATGCTGCCGTCCTCCCTTCTCCCATGATTCTTATTGTCTCCCACCAGCCAGTTTTAGCTCAGCTGCTCAAATACATTTTTGTGTATCCGCTCTTCTTCCGGGGTCGATTAATAGATACAAATCTGCTGTGATCATCAGGCTGAATAAAATATTTTATGCTTTGCTAAAAGCTTGATTTGTAAATTTTAAATTTTAAAAGGCAGTTTGTGTGTCAACTAATGATATAAAATATACCTTTAGCCTCCTATCACTTGTCTAGAAATTTGCAAATGAAAAGTTTCAGTAATGTCATCAAAACAAGTGAAAATCTGACAACATAAATGCTTGATTTAATAGACTTATTATTATTATTTAACACAATGCTGCTTCTGTTGAAACTCTGCGCTTGGTTCCATCATTCAGATCAGAGCAGCAGAGAAAGAGTTTTGCCGCCACCCAAAGGACACATCTGAGCAACACCGAAACGGAGGCTGAGCCGGCAATAACTCCATCCAAAGTGCTAATGTTTGGCCACAAGCATGAATCCAAACCACCATTTTCTTTAAATACAACCAGGAGCAGTGTGGATGTGAAGAAATGAGAGGAAGAGACCAGCAATCCCACAACCGTAATGTCTTTCAAACTGGGTCGGATTTGATTTTGTATTTGAATTAAGTTCTTCAAGTCAAAATAACTTGAAATTTAAAACTTTCTTTAAATGCCCTCGCAAGGAATTTCGGCAGCTTGATACAAGAAGGAGTAAAAGTTTTCATTCAGCACCGGCAGATTTTGTCACTTAAAAAAATAATAACAATAAAAATTTGATTGAATGTTTTACTTTACTGTTGTACCGGAGAGATTAGTCACCAGCACCATTCGGCCTCCTGCAATTCATATTGTGCATCTACACAGTGTCTCAGATTGTTCGTTTTCTGCTTTTGTGTTTGACAGTGTTTCTGTACAACAAAAAGAAGCTGAAACAAAGCCACAGAAGAAGTACAGCGGCGTTTTTCTTCGCAAGCAATAATCTTTAATGTGACATCTAATGTGACAATTCTGATTTCTTAAACACTTAAAGTACTCTGAGTCGAGCACAGACCCCTTGAAATGAGGCTACAGCAGTAGTTGTGCATATCTTCCTCTGGAATTCAAATGGAGCTTGAACCACCTTCATGCATGAATTTTTCAAGAAAATCTACCTTTACCAGTGATGTCATGAGTCGCTAAAGAGTTTGTGTTTGCACCTGCATAATAAAAGAAACAAGTGTGTGGGGCTTTTCCTTGACTTCCAGCAGTTTTTCATGAACAGTTGGTTCCTGTCAGATTTAAACTTAGAAAGAAGGTGAAGAAAACAGATTAAGCTGCTCCTGGTTTCTGGGGAACATGTGTGACTTCGAAGCTGGGGGGGGACTTGATGATGTCTGCACCGTTTCACTAACATTCATCACAAGTCTGCTGAGGTCTGACCAAAATACCATAAAATATCACAGCAGAGGGAACGTTATGATATCCTCATGAATATGGAGCGGCTGAGCCTCATTGTCTGCAACTTATATATCAGTGTGTCCGCATCTGTACCCAAAGAGCTATAAACCATAAAATGCATCAATTCCCTTGAGTAATACCTCTCTTTCTCACCGTGCACAGTGATTGAACACATAAACTCACTCCTATATTGTGTAATAAATCAGAAAATGAAGTATTTGTTTAAAGGTTAGACAGCTTTTGCATGATGATTTTTCAGAAGCGCAGCAACGCTTTAAAATGTAAAATGACTGTTCTGATTTACTGAGGTGGAGGCAGGTCATTTTAAAGGCCCGAGTAAACAGCCATATGGCTGTCAACCTCACGCACACACAAGGCTCAAGGTTGGTGATAAACCAGCTGGCCACTGCTCCGACCCTGACCTCCTTCAGTCACCGACAAGCACGCTGTGGCGTCGGCTCCATAACCCCCACTGACAGAGAGCATCACTCCTGCCTCTGTTGTCTTCGGCACCCACCACCTGTTTCCTCACAGCCTGGGCGCTCAGCCGTGCCCCCGTGCACAACGCGCCCACGTGGATGCATAAAACATCAGGGAAGTGTGATTGTGCTCACGACAGCAGCGGACTGTTGGGTTTGTTCAGGCCAGCTCACATTCATGAGAATCACAATCACTGAAATGTAACCTTTGGGTTGCAAAAGAGAAAAAAAAAAATGGAAGATTTCCAGTTTCATTTTTGATGCTGCTTTCTCCCTATCAGGGTCGAGTTGAGAAGAGAGATTTAACTGGATTGATCCGTTTCGATGCAGAAACAGACGGATGAGAACAGAGAGAGAGAAGAACGAGAGAAAAGGTTTCAGCCAGGCAGCGGCACCACAGTGCTCTGATCTGATGCCTCCACCTGTGAGATCGACGCCAACGAGCTGCAGCAGTGACTGGATTAAAATAACTCTAGCTGACATGTAAAAGAAACAACCACCTGCAGTGCGCTGGAGAGAGGAGCATCATACCTCCACTGTATCACAATATTCAAGGCTAATGAAGAGCTTCATAGATATAATGTTAAATTGAAAAAAAAAATGTAATCACAGTCTTAATCAAATTAAACAGTAGGTTTGCCACCGGCAAGGCAACATAAATGACGTTGACTCTAGTCTGAATGGGAGTGGGTCTCCTGTCCAATCAAAGGCACCATCTCGTGTTGCCATGTTAGTACTGTGGCCCGCAAAAGCCAAAAAGGGCTTGAAAACATGTTTTCCATTGAAAGGTGATGAAGAAGAATGAGTATGAGGAGTTTGTTGTCAGCAGTCTGTCCTGCTGGCTGTTCTTAAATTGTTCTTAAATTCTTTGGGTTTTTTTAAGGCCCGAGACTTGGATTACACACAAACTATGTGATTTTGTCTTTGTTTATTTGACTTTCACATTCAAAATAAATCTCCGGCTTCTGAGAATTCTGCAATGCTGCGTTGCTGCACGTTTCCAGAAACTTCACCTTCTACTTCAAGCATCGGCCTCCAGGTGAGTATCTGCATCGCTTCTAATTTAAAATCTTGCATTGTGATATTTTTAAAGCACGTTTTGCTTCCCAGATTCACAATGCAACAACCGGCAGGCTGAAACAGAACTGCTCTGCCCTGAAAGACTTCAATCGAGCAGCTGCAGCCGAACGTTCAGTTTGTTAGAATCAGAAATCAGAAATCATGTCCACTGATTGTTTGTTTGCGGAGATGGTTTCCGGAGTCCGGAGTTCAGCTGCGCCCCCTGCTGTCAGGGTTTAGTACCTGCTTGCTTTTACTCATTTGAGCCACGTCCAAAATAGCCTTTAATCTGAGGTGAATGACACCAGAGAGATGAATCAGGCTACTCAGCTCAGCTTAGCTTGACTCAGCCTGTGTGCTTCCTGCCTCTGATTAGCGAGCCAGCAGACATACAGCATGTGTGTGTCCAATCATATACGTCCTCCCTGCCCTCCTGAAAGGCAGCCTGATTCAGCCGTGTCCTCCTCTGCGCCTGTTTTCCGCTGTCCTAGTCTAACCTTGGACCGGCATGTTTACCTCTGTTGCTGCTGGCTCCCCATCAGCTATTCTTAGCTTGACTTGTGTCCCGGCTTCGCAGCAGATCTGTCAGTGTAAAATGCCACACTTGGCCGGATGGCGCAAATAAAAAACGGGCCTGCTGGTCGGGAGCATCTCTGGAGGAAATGACAAATCCATTTAGATGTAAAAAAACAGGGCAGCGGTGTCACTTGAAGAACATCTCATGGGGAATGTCTGTTGCTTCTCTCAGGCCGTGACTGGGGCAGAAGATTCATCTCAGCGCCTAAGAGTCGCGGCGAAATACATGAATTTCCCCTTTTTTTCTTGTTTACTGTGTGATTATTTTGGATACAGACTCGTTTTTGTAGTCAAAATCAATGTTGAACTTTTAATTTAAGTCTGATCAAATGTGTACCAACAGCTCTTCACACTTTTGGTTAGACATTGGACTAATGAACCAATGTTGTGTGGACCGTGTTACATGTCGTGTTCAACACTGGACCGATGACAGTGGCCCCCCTCAGGCCCCACTGCGTGTGTGTGTGTAGGTTATGAAAATATGCGCGACTCTTTCTGACATGGCACAGTCATGGTTATGTATTACAGTCTGCCACGGGCAGAAGCTGCCGCGCCGTGAATGTTGCGGCATCATCATATTACGAGCCACTGTAGAGTTAAATTCTAACAAAGAGCATGAGGGAGGACTTTAAATCCACTTATTTAGTATTTCCCAGCAGCATACAAATGTTTAATAAATTATTTTGAACACTCTAATGTAGTTTGACGCAATAAAAAGTGTATGATTTATTGGTAATGTACACACAGAGCTCATTATTGTGTTTACTCAGTATACAGAGGATTTGTACTGATGATGATGTATGAACTAAACCAAAACTGTGCATGTTCCAAGTGATCAAAAATGAATATGGTTCAAAGAGTTATGTTGTGTATAATTCGACTAAAAAGCAAACATCTTTATGCGCCCGGCTGAGGTCCGGTATTTTACCACCGGTGGATCACTTTGACAGCTTGGAAAAAGAACTGCTGATGCGTCCTGTGTGCCGTCTGGCCGATGTCAGAAGTGAGTTTCACCTCATTTTTCCGTTCATGGTCTGATTATACGGCAGCCGAGGCTTTTGGCTGCCCGCAGGTGAAGTTTAGCAATTGATAAATGCATGGCTAAACTAAAATTGAACAAGTTCTTCCACCATCCTGCCCAAGTTTTGTTCAATTCTGTCCAGAGGTTTTTGCGTCATCCTGCTAACAAACCAACCAACCAACAGAGAGGTGAAAAGATAACCTCCTTGATGGTTATGGTTATGCTTTTGTATCTTCATTGTATAATTGTATAAAATAACCTCCTGTGACCTGTGGATTAGTCACGGCCTCATGAAACAACCACAAATAGAGACTGTGGCTTTTAAGAGGCTGTCTGGCTTTTCTGTTAATAAGGCAACATATTCAACTTTTCTGTTAAAAGCTTTTAGTGCCAAATCCCAGCCAAGATTTTGTCCAAACGGTTCCTCTCTTGTGTCTGAATGGCTTATTTTGGAGCAATTTTTGACTTTTTTCTTGCATGTTGCAACCAAATCTGTATAATAAACAGCAATCAACACGAAAATTACGAGCTTATTTGACAAAAATGAGCCTGGGAATGGTGATCCTATACTTTAACCACAATGTTGTAAGCTCTTTAATTCTAATTTTACTTAATACGGTTTGAGTTGACGTCTAATTGAAAACAAAATACAAATTAACGGACACAAACGGAAAATTCTGAGCTTCGTCTCAAATTTGTCATCAGGTTTGCATACGGTGCAAAATTTCTTTAAAAATGAGAACACGACATTGAAAACTATATTGGGACCTCTTAACACTGACTTTATGCAACAAACAGATAAACAAAAAACATTGAAGGCCAAGGGAGGCATTTCTATTTAAAGTCTTTAGAACCATCGACACTTCCATTTCTGACAGGAACTAGCTGCCTTACATACCCTCAATGCTTTAATTATTAAGCTGGAGCAAACCACCAGTATGGGACCACATCCGTATGAAATAATGAATATTTACATAAAAACCAGCAACATATGATGAATCCCTTCAATGGATCGATAACACAGACACACTCAACACATCACATAAATCAGCGTTGTGCCTTAATGATTTTGCTTTATTCAGCGCTTTAACCACTGTTAATCACCACATCTGTTTGTTTTGGAGAGAAGACCTCTGTGGCTTTTTGAAATAAATATATATTTAAATATTGTGGATGATGAAGACTGATTCATAACCTACAAACGAGCTGAGCAGCCAGAAGCCGGCAGTGCTAACGTTAGCAGCAGCTCTGCCTGGAGCCTCTCTGAGGGACGTGAACTGTGTTCAGGCGAGTGGAAAGACTCGTGCAGTCGTCTGAGGACGCGTGTAAAAAATGTCATGTCTGTAACATTATATATACAGTATAATAAATACTTTTCAGTTTATTCTATGTCCATTTTGAAAATGGCCATTTGTAGCCTTCCACTGACTTCACCGACTGTCCCTATATATAATATATGTCCCTATATCAAGAGTGAAATTGTCATGTATGCCCATAATAAAATTTGTATATGCAGACATATTCCAAATTTTTTACATATATGTTATACTTTGTTTTACAATATTTATTTATTGTACATAGTTTTTAAATGCATTTTAAATATATCATTTTTATATTTACATATACAATATTAACATATGCTGAATAATATGATGTATAGTGTGGTAGCGTAGCGGTTAGCACCAAGAAGAGTGTAGTGTTATATACTTTACATATATGTAAAGTTATATAAGACATAAATATTATATGGGATATATGTCAATTTTGCTCCCACTTCTAATAGGGTTCACATATTTTTTACACATACATGTGCATAAATGTTTATATCATATGTACATACAACATTTCACAACATTTTTTCTAACATTTGCAACGGGTTCCAAGCATGAAATTACATGTGGTTTTTCAGAGTTAGTTAAGAGGTTTGATAGGTGATTTTCAGATTTAATTTGAAAATGTTACGTATGAATAAATGATGTAGAAAATCAATCCGTTCCCGGATTGCCTGTCTCTGCTCTTCACTCTTGCGACTGTGCGTCTCTGTTTTATTATACAGCTGAGAGATCGTGCATCCCTTTTTCTGACTCTGTGAGAAATGCTAAAGTCACCCTGAAGCCGCCGTTCGCCTCTCCCTGCCAGAAAGCCCCCGACAGCTAAAACGTACAGAGAACAGAGCATGCAGTACGCACTGAAAACACACTGGCTTGAGGACAACCAATCTTAGTAAACAGAAGAAATTACCTTGAATCGTTGAGCCTTGAGTCGCTTCTGAACTCTGACCTTTGGCTGCCTGCAGCGTGCACGTGCTCCGGTGCTCTGCAGAGCAGGAGAAGGCCGATCGGTGCCGGCAGGAGGATTTCTATAAGCGCACTGTGGCTTCCCTGTCAGAAAATACAGTTCTTAATGTATACCTTTCCTTCCTGTTAGATTAATAAATGCATGATGTGATGAAATGTTTTTTTTTTTTTCCCCTTCGGTTTCTGAGAAGCTGCCAGTTTGGGGAAAATGAGCTTTTCACTCAGCACTGACTGTACAGGATTTGACATGGTTTCGATGAAATATCAAAGCAAAGTTTTCTTCTGGCTGCATGCTGCTCCTTTGAAAACGTGCCAGTCGGGGGAAGAATTTCACAGTCATTTCAAAAGGAGGAGAATCCTTTTTTTCTGGACTCACATAAGTTTGTTTGTCACAATTGTTGATGTGGCCAGAGTGCATATTATACA
>KV751318.1:4155574-4181452 GCA_001698575.1 Mola mola | reverse complement strand
TGTGCTGTTGAGCACCAAACCACCAATCAGGACACTGCGATCAGGTCATCTTTATGTTTTTTTTTATGCAACTCCATTATGTAAAACAACACTATTTGGAGCATTTGGAGAATTATGGTCATGGTTGCTTTGTTCTTGAGCCTTGGATGAGAATACTGATACCACTCTTAAACTTATCTTAGCCTCGAGATTTGACACAAGGAAAACTGTCCCCAACACTTTATGTTTCAATTTTATGTTCTGACAATACTGTGCTAAAATTACAACTCCGGTATTTTTTTAACCTAAACCCTATTTCCTGTTCTATGGGGATGGAACATTTCACCAAAAACATATATAAATATATAAAAAAAAATCATGTTTTTTGCTACTCTAAGCACAAGTGTACCGCTTAAACAAATACGATACCGTATGCTGGGTCAATTATAGACGGCGACATGCCAGCTGAGCCCTATTTCCGCTCTTTGTGCTAAGCTAAGCTAACTAGCCGCTGGCTGCAATTATGCTTGAGTGAGGCATCAATCTTCTCGTCTAGCTCTCAGCAAGAAAGTGAATGAGTTTAATCTCCCGGATGTTGAGCCATTCTCTCTAGAAGAAGAAGGTTCTGTATTTCTCACCAGAATTTACTTCTGGCAGTGTGAGTGGGCCTTACACGTACACCTTCATGTTGCTCAAAATTTAGAGAAAATTAAACTTAAGCCGAATAAATAAATCTCAAAATCCAAGTAATGTAAAAATGTGTGCAGTTTAGCGAGACACTGTGTTTGGATATAGTTGATTTATTAATGGTAAATAAAACATTTGTGATGATAATATTTGTTTTTCCTTGTCCAGTTGAACACCTACTTGTTTTTCGTGCTTTAGTTCAGGATTCACCGGGGATACATTTTCAATCGACCTTCAATGACCTTTAGCCTCTGCTAAAAGACTGCGGGGCATCCTGACCAAAAATCCATTTATTGATATTTTCAACTGCACACTTCATTTGATTTATTTTAAAAGGCCTCCTTTGATTTATTACCTCCATCAGCAGCGTGTCCAGTGTCCAGTCCTATACCTGGATGCGTTGCCATGGTATTTAGGACATACATGTTCATGACACCCTGAGGGTGAATCATTATGTCTCTGGTGGTTTAAGGGGAATTTATTTATCACTCTTCAAAGGTCAAAAAAAAAACTGTTTACCCAAAGATAGCCCATCACAAGCTCTGGCAGTGATATGAACTAGCTGAGTACTAACTTTATGTCTTGTCAGTGGGCGTGGTCACCTCTCCCGTCCATCCCCACTGGGCATTTTTAACCCAAACAAATCACTGAGAGCTACTGCTTGTCCATGTAAATATAAATGAGCACTAGAAACAGACTTAAATGTAATATTTTGGCCTTTTTTTTAACCTCTCATTATATCTGCTAGCTTAATCTGCTCACTAAAGATCTCAAAGTTTACATTCTCCCAATTTATCTGCCTAAAAATGGCATTTTCATGTTCCAAAAGGAGCAAAGTAATGAAAACTGCATGATATATCTGTTGAATAAAATTGCATTACATGTCGCACAGACATTCAAGGCACCCAGAGGAGGAACCACAATGACTCTGTGATCCAGCCTTGTCTCTATGAGGCGGATGTTTGTAGTTTTTGTATAATGTCTTCCTAATTATTGAGTGGATTGTCCAGGAATTTGGTGCATTTGGTGGACAGTCCCCTCACAATGAACTTGAAATATTCCACTTGATCTCCTGACTTTTTCCGCCGCCATCAAGTCACAATTTCATTTTGGTTTGTGACCCAATGCCTGCAAAAACCTTCGTGACCCACTTCAGCCTGTGGTTTGTGTTATTTAGCAAATACTAACTAACACTGACGATCGGCTAAACATCAGCATGTCATCACTGTGAGAATGTTGCTTGCTCATTTTAGCTCATTTAGGAACTAACTGCTGATGACTTCATATGACTTTTGCTGGTGTTTTATTAGAAAGCAGAACCCAGTGACCACCGATTAATGATGTTATTAACATGCATGTCTCATTACAGCTCATTACAGACTTCAGGACCAAATGACACAAAATGGCAACCTGAAAACTACACTAACTTAATCTGCATTATGCGCTCATTATGGATCAATTTGCTTTATTTTCCTTGTTTACAATTTACAGAAAACTCAACTAGGTTTCTTAAAGCCGTCTGTTCCTGTGTGGGGACAGCAATGAAACAAAGGAGCCAAAACTGCTCATTAAAGCCAATTCTGAACCCCAAAGTTGCTCTTATGTATTATTAATACATTATTAATTATTATTATTATGAGTTAATTATTATTAAGTGTTAATAAAGCCATTAGATGCTGCTCTCTAATCCTAAACACGGAGCGTCTGATGAGAAGGTGTTGCTTCCATTTGAAACCGCTCATGTCATTGGCGCGCGTGCGTGTGTCGGGGTGCGCTGAAGTTGGCTCGGTCCGTGGGAGGGGTCTGCCGAACCTTTGCCTCCGACTGACGGGGGAGCAGATTCAGCCCGGGAGGCGAGCAGAAAGGTGCTCATCGAGCCGCAATTAGATGTCTTGGTGGTGTTTTGGGAGGAGCGCGCCGGGAGCCAAGTGCTGATCGGTCCGAGTGCGGAACTGCGGAGCATCGCGGGGAATGTAGAATGTATCGGAGACTTACTTGAACATGCTTGGCAGGAGAGAGAAGCGCGCTTGTGCAGACGCTTCGGGCGTAAAGTGGCTCCCGGCGGCCGAGCCTGCATAGATGAAAGTCAGTCCGGGCAGTTTGAAACATCTCTGTCTCTCTGTCTCTCAGGAAGCCCGGCCCGATGATCCAATGGCTGATGTGGAACTGTTTCACTTTGATCAGTCCGCTCCGGGGGACGCCTCCCTGGTGCGGAGCGAGCGGAGCGAGCGGAACGCCGGCGGAGGAGGGAAAGGAGGAGAGGCTTCGGCACCATGGACAGAGAGCCGGAGAGCTGCTCGGCCGGAGGAGCAAACTGAGACATCTTTCACCTGCCAACACCACCACGATGATGATGATGAGGAGGAGGAGGAGGAGGAGGAGGAGGATGATGATGTGCAGTTGATAGAGACAAGTCCACAAACCTGCAGACTGACTCAGAGCTCCTCAAGTGAGCTGTACGAGGAGGAGGAGGAGGAGGAGGAGGAGGAGGAGGAGGACATCCCGGAACTTTACTTGCTGTCCGACGACGACCTCTCAGAGGGCTCGGGGAAGCCTGTGGATTACGGCTTCATCGTCGCCGTGACCTGCCTGGTGACTGGCATCTCTTTGGTGGCCATATCCTACACGGTGCCCAGGGACGTCCGGGCCGACCCGGACAGCGTGTCCGCCCGGGAGATGGAGCGGCTGGAGCGGGAGAAGGCCGGCGTGGGGGCCCATCTGGACCGGTGCGTCATAGCCGGACTGTGCCTGCTCACCCTCGGGGGCGTGCTGCTCTCCACGCTGCTCATGATCTCCATGTGGAAAGGGGAGATGATGAGGAGAAAAGCCTTCGCCTACTCCAAACACGCAGCAAAGTTGTACGGCTCAGTCAATTTGGGGGCAAGTTCCAGCCCGACACGGGAATCCTGTTCGCGTTTGTCAGCGTCTGATGAGGATTTAGAGGTGCTCAGCTGAAATCACAGACAGGACAAGCGGGAAAGACTCGGAAAGTGCTTAGGAAATCCTCTCAGGACCGTCCTGTAGTCGGGGATGCAGTGGGGGTTTAATGCCTTTATAATTTCTGACAGCTGAGCTGCACATTTTCAAAGGCACATTCACATTTTTCAGGTCTCTCTGTCTCATGTCCTCATTGAAAGATGCTTTGTTTGCTGTAATTGTTCCTCCGGGCTCCGGGAAGAACCGGGAGATCCAGACCTAATTCTATTACCCTGTGAGTTACGGGCAATTTAAAGTCCGCAGCCCTCTTTATGAGGAGAAAGTCCTTCTCAAAGCTCAGCTGAAGCTAGTATGAAGCTCTTATCAGTTGCATTTGCAGAGTTCAGACCAAAAACAATGAAATGCAGCCCAGGAAGTCCAGACAGAGGAACAGATGAAGGCTTATTTGATTGCAGAACTCTGCACAGGGCACATTATTAAACAGACATAAATGTAAGATCATATATTTGATTGGCCAAAGCAGTGTGTCCTGAATGCTGATATTCATTCAAAGAGCAACAAGACTGCTGTTTTTTTTTCTGCAGGGCTAAAACAAAAGCGTAATGATACAGAATGCCATTAGTGTGTTTATCAGACTAAATGAATTGTCTAGAAAACCCTCGTGGCATAGCTCTGAAATCCATTGTAACACATCTTTTGTGAGCTGCAATAAAAGTTTAAAGATTCTCACAGCCCACAAACATATGGTTGTTATAAAACACGACTCATTGCTTTAGCATAAAACACCTAACAGGGTGAAATGAGCTCAACCTTATCTCCAGCAGCAACAAGTATGTAACATGCACATTTAAGCAGCAGTAACGTTAATCCACAGACTTCAGATATATTAGAAAATCTCTGACGGGGAACATTTTAAACCCGTTAGGGTTAAAAGTCCTAACAGACAACTTTGCCTGTCCTCGTGTTTCCAAGTGGTATTATCGTTGGCCCCGACGGTTAAAAGGCCAGTTAACCTGAAAACCAAAAGAATTTCAATCTAAACTCTCGGCTCAGTGCTAAGATGAAAGCAGCGTAAACGTTGGCAAATATCCTCCTCGGTCCCTGTGGTCAGGGAAAATCCCACCCGGTGGCAGCCTGGATAACGGAGGGCAAGTGACACGGTCTCAGAGTGGATGCCATCTTTTATCTGTTGGCCATTACACTGTCCAAAGAACAGTTTAATCCAGTCACCACCTGGATTAAACTAAACATATACGTAGGACACTTCCTTTGGGTGATTACTGCACTCATTATGTTTCAGAGGGATGCACGTTATTTGACCCTAACGGATGCAGCGGGTAGCTTCTCATTTCTTAAACAACCGCGTCAGAAGACACGTTCTGTGGTCGTGGAAGAAATGGTACTCTGTTTCAGAGGGGTCAAATTATTGGCCTGCATCAGGTAGAGAAAACAACTAAGGAGATACGTGAAACTACAAAGATTGGGTTAAGAACTGTCAACTGTCGTACTCGATTGAATATTAATGCGACTCTGGATGGAGGCAAATGTGTGCTGTAATTAAAGCCGACAGACTATCAGACTGTGTAACTTTTACTTCACCATGACTCCTATAAGCAAATAAAGTTGTCTTTTGCCTGTTTAAAGGAGCAAATACTGATGCTTTGGCCTTTAAAACTTGGGCCTGCTACCAACTTCTCTGGTATTTGGGGGCCTGAGAATGAGACGCAACAATCAACTAAACGTTACAGGCTATACCTTTAAGCAGGAATTTGAATACAGGAATTGTTCTCGTTGTGGTAAAAATACTTTGAAGTAAAACATCTTAATGTTCCCATTAAACTCTGCATCTTCTGGTGAACTTTGAACTGTTCTGGAATGGATCTCATTTACAGCAACCAAAAAAAGCATGAGAGTGTTTTCAGATTCAAACCTACGCGTTAAGATCACAGTAAACAACGGACGACGATGGACGCTGTTTCAAAACATGCTTACTGAGCTGTATGTTTTGTTTAGATTGGCCGATGGCGGTTTGTCTCATGGCGATCTCTGGCCCACCTCCTCCCTGCTCCCTCCTCCTGATGATGCTGCTATTTCAGTGACTGCATGTTTACTCAGCAGTGCTGACTCACGTGTTAAAGCCTGCATGTAAAACTGTAGCTGCAGGGCGGGGGTGGGGGAATCAAACCAGAACCAGGAACGCTGTCGCTGTCACTTTTCCATCTCGTCAGACACGGGAACAGCTCTTCCCTGAGTTTGTGTTGCCGCTCCAAAGAAATTCTGCTCGATGTAAATGTGACACGCTGAAGTGATGCCCCTATTTGCTCGGATCATCCGTTGGAAGACAAAAAGTAATATCACAGGAGGCTTAATTAGGCTCTGTGGTTGAGCACCGATGACGGGAAGGCTCGCTTTACCACGAACACACGTGGGGGTTTTGACTGCAGATGTTCAAAAGCATACAGAGTGAGTGAAAGAGAGAGTCAACACACTCCTGGGGGAAACTGTCCCGGTAATAAGCGTTACTAAATTGCTCTTGGGAGGTCGGTGAGTCAGTAAAAAAAAACCCCAAAAACATTAACACCTGTATCGCTTCATGCGTTTTTGTTTTTTTTTAAACCCAACCACTGCAACATGGAAGTCAATTGTCAAATTGCAGTCGAGGGGGAAGGAAGTAAGAGCCTGTTTTGACAGACAACTCTGTGAATGAACGGTTGTATCACCTGCTCATGGCTGTGCAGCCTCTGCGATGGGAAGTGCTTACGGGCCCGACGGAATCACATTATCCTCCACGCGACCTTTGCTCTCCCTCACCTCGTTATCGTCGTCGAATAGGTGCAATCAGCTGACCGGATTTCTGATGCTAATCTATCCCCTTTTAGTGAATAACAGTTGACATCTTGAGGGTTCCCCAGTGTTTTCCCTCACCAGTGCGGATGTATAGGAGCTAAGAGAGCTGCCCCGGTTTGTGATCTTTATACCCATTTTTCCCCCCCGGATTGACTTTTTCAACATCCGTCTTTGCATTAAATATGTGGAGTTGGAGAGATTGGTGTGGCATAGTAAAAGCCCTGAGTTTAAACAATCGAGAGGACATGAAAGTGAGGCATCCAAACCAAAAACTGGAGTCCATTTGGGGATATCGGTCTATCCATCTCTTGCTCAGCGCGCTATATTCCTCCTAGTTGATGTTAATTAAAAAATGATTGCGTGCAGACAGCTGTTGTTATAAACAACACCTGACATTTACTGCAGTGGAGCGAGATGCGTGGAGATCTGTCTGGAAACGTGCTGGAATCTCCGACAGCACATGGTCTTTCCTAAAGGAAACATAGCCAACGCCATGGGAATTAAATAAAGACTTTCTAACCACACAGAGTCTATTTTTATCCATTAAAAGCAACTGATCAAACAATGTGGACACCACGTCCGTCTGACTTTGTTGGTCATTTTGGTCAGGCCCTGCTTCATCCAGAATAAACATGTAATCTTGAAATGAAAACGTGTTTTCTGTGCGTCTAACAATCACCAAAACTGTAATTCGTCGAGATCAAAACGTGCTTTTTGACCCTTGACCTTCGGTCACCAAAATCTCAATACAGTCAATGAACACGGATGAAAACATTATCTCCTGCAGCTTTGTTGGTGGAGGATTAAATAACTTCAGCTTCAATGTTTTCACATTGGTAGAATTTGATATAAAGAACGAAGAACGAGCGAAGCCTTGCAAAGAGCTGCGAATAAAGAAAGAGAATATGAACGTAGTGCAAAATACTGTGTCAATCTTAAAACTGAGTATGTTTCCTGGGGAACTAAATGTTGTGACATTTAGCAGTGTGACATGATTGAGTGGTGTCAGACAGGCCCCCTTGAGGGCCACTCACATTTGGCCCAGCGATTGTCCCCCCATCCCCATTCCTCGCTAGCCTGCACTCACTCTGCTCTAAGCACATCCGGGCCTGAGCACGTCATCACACTGGGAGAACATGACTGCCACTTTACTGGATTTGTGGCCCATTTGGAGTCTTTTTGTTTAAATGTGGCACACTCCCATTAATGATTATGCAACGAGGCAATTGATTTTTGTGCAGGAAGCAGGAGACGAAGGGGGCATTCAGTTAATGATGTCATGTCGGCGTTGCGTATGCGTGCTTGCGCTTGTGCTCGTGCATGAGCCAGTGTGCCGTGTCGGCCTTTGGGCTGGGTACGATGGGCCTAGTGTGAGTCCTACATCATTGGAGACTTTCCACATTTTGAGCCACTGTTGTGGTTTAAAGCTTGTCAGAGCACAGGGGCCACCTACAGGTTTGGGGCCCCGTGCAGTTGCCTGTCTTGCTTGTTGACCATCAGCAGCTCAGCGTTGCACCTGATCTGCTCCAGTGTGAGAGGAAATAAGTCTCCATACCAGCGGGCAGCAGAGTAGTCAAAATAGAAGACTTAGGACTACATCAACAAACTGTTGCCACAATGAAGCATCATTAACTTCACTTTGTTCACACAACTCACCGCCGAAGATGGTTTAGCTGTTTAAAACATTCAGTTCCAGATGGCCATGCCGTAATCAGAAGGATCAGTGAAAAAGTGACAAGCCTCCTGTTTGCGCCTGCTTGAGTTTGCTTTTGTTACTTTTGCTTCTCTTCCTGTGAGCTGAGTTGCTCAGCTGAAAGGCCAATTGGGGTGATTTTACTCACTGACAGGCTCCTCTGCTGACTCATTGGAGCTGCTAGTACTGCTGATGTCCAGGCCACACAGCAAAAAATTGGGGCCACAGACACTAGTTGACGCCCCGGAATGTTATGTGAGATAGATTGTAAGCAAACTTTTAGCTTTATTCTAGCGTTATATGAGCTGTGAAAGTGACAGCTGGCAGAGGTGATGTAAATAATAAGTGAGATTGGCTTCAAACATGACTGTAGACACAGTCTACATGTGCGGTTCAGACTTTAGCAGATAATGTTGCCTTCATGTTGGGCTCCATTCGGGGGAAAATGAAAGCTAAGGTGCGGATGAGAGGACAGAGAGTGACTTGTTTCTTCGGCAGGCAAGCTATCAGTGATGTAAAAGGTCTGGGAAACCAGAGTAGCTTTAATTGGTGTCTGTGTTTGGTTAGCCAGGCGGACTCTACCACACACAAAATCAAACAAACCTGTAATATATAATCACGCACACACACACACACACACACACACACAAACTGGCAAAGCGCTGAGCAGAATCCCACGTGCACAAACGCGCCGTCAATTGCCCAGGCTTGTGCACAAAATGTGCATCTCTTACGGGAACACACCATGACAGACAGTCTCTCACACACGCACAGACACACTCTCTCATTCTCCCTTCCATCATGAATGGAGTTAGTCAGAGTAATCATTCAGGGCAGCTGGCAGCAGGAAATGGAATTGGATTGCTGAAGAGGTCACTCTGGGTCAAGAGCTGGGGTGTGGCTCTGGACGCTGGGGACCGGGAAGAAAAAAAAACCTTTGCGGCTTCGCATCAATATCTGGCAGCCGCTTATCATCAGCTGTCAAAACCGCTCGTCACAGTGAGAGGCAGAGCACCGGCTGCACTGCACTCAGACTCTTTGGGAATCACACAGTCTCCTCATTGTGTCTGCGGGTCTGAAAAGCCTCGTTTGAACTATTGCCTTAAGTTAATGACTTATTCAATAATGATTCCCGTTACTCTCATCGTTGCATAGCAACGGCTGGCAGACTCAGTCGGAGGGCCGAGCGGAGCGTCGGCAGAGAAGCAACAAAAGGGGGAGGAGAAGAAGAGGAACAAGTTGGGGAATAAAATCGCCGGACGCATTTTTCATCTGCACGCAGGTTGGAAAGCCGAAATCGTTAACAAACTGCCAGCGTCCCTGTCCGAGCTGTCTTTCAGGTGCTTGTCAGAGCTGGGAGACACTCAGGTGGATACACCCGCAGAGGAAAGTCAACAATCTGCTGATGTTCATTCATCAGTTTCAAAGGAATTCACTGTTCCCACTCCAAAACTTTAAGAAGTGCCTCCGCTCGTGGTGATGAAGTGAACCACCTGCAGGTCGAGCAACGCCCACATCCTCATATTTTGATTTTTTTTCCTCCTGCCTTTGCTGTCGCCGTCCAGGAGGAAAGGCACAAGGGACACCATAACCATAGAAAGTGGTTCAGCCTGTTGCTACGGAGAAATGACCGCGCGCCAGGGTGTGAGGGACGTAGAGATATTCTTTTGATTTGTTTTTGAGTTGCTGCTCTGCCGGCAGCCGCTCCATGTGTGGAAAGTGGGCGCATCCCTCCTATTATGCACGGTTCTTGAACTACACACCTCATCTGAGCGGAGGTGTCAGGCGCTGTCACGGCGTGTCTTCTGCCAAATATCTGCCTCTTCAGAAGCCAGAGCATACTTCCCCTGGAAACCTGAACCCTGGTTAGAAGAAACATTACGCTGGAGTGGAAAGCGAAAGAAGACAGCTTGTTTTGCCGTAGCACAGCATTTTCATGCACAGATGATTTTTTTCTGCCTGCAGACTTCCTTGACCTTGGTCAGGACTCCCGAGAAACCAAAACTGTCACTCACCGACTTCCTCCCCCCTTCATCATTTCACTTGGTGATGTATCAGGCTTGTTCGTGGACTGCTGGGACATTTTTTGGGTCTAGAAAAAGGATGAGAGCCCGATCTTGTGTTTAACTTGTTTATGTTGTTTATGACAGAAACTAACCGATGAACAATGAAATAAAAATGAAACCAGAAGCTGTGGGGAGTATGTGAAGCCTCCAATCATCCAGGGTTCTCTCTCATTTAAAGGTCCCAAATCTTAGCACTTCCTCTCATAACTCCACCGTTTATGTGTCTCTAATAAACACTTATGTAGGCTAATCGCGGTAAGAAAAAAATGTGATTTGATCAAACATAAATGGCTTCACTATTTCACTTTAAACACCACACGAATCAAAGTGACAATCAGCCACCGGGACATCTGTGAGCATCTGTCGCATTTGTGTTTTGGGTGTGTTCTGCACCATCGGCGCTGTCTTTGCACTTCTCTAATACTCTAAATAACAAGTAAACATAATAAAAACACTTTATGAAAGACATGACATTAACGTTCCCCTTAAATGTATATGATAATTAAATCGACAAATACATTAAGAATCTATTATTTAATTATTTGACCCTTGATTCATCATGGCAGTGAAACTTTGCATTAAATTCGACACTACATTGAATTCATGTATTAAAATTAGATGGAAAAAATGTACATGTGGGCCTTGATAGAATTTCAACACATGAAATATAATTATTTGAATCCATTCAGAATGAGTTAGATTTGATGATTCCACACATAAAGATGTTTTAACAGGCAATAGGATTTTGAGAAAATATAATTTGTGGCTTTCAACCGCGTCTCTAGCACAACACATAACGTTCTCTCCAAAGTCAAGAATAACAACTGTAGGCTATTTTAAGAAATTCCTGAAATATACAGTATAATGCACAGGACATAAAAAAAATATTAACTGTGGCTGCTTTTAGATGTGATGACATATTCTAATATTACATTTCTCTTTAGAGGAGAATTCTAAAGAAGCACAGAAGCATGAAAATATCCTCAGTGCTGACACAGATGAACCAATGAAATTGGAGGGCTTTAAAATATATAAAATGTTTTACGTGCTGGTTAAAGTCACTGATTAAACTATGACTCAAAATCATAGAATATGTTCACATTTTAAGCCACGGCGGGTGTAGTTCACACGTTTCATAGTTTAAAGAAGATGCAGCATTTGCTCCTAGAGGATTACTGATCCATCAGATGATGCATCAACATCTGAGCATCTCTCACAGAAGGATAAAAACTGTCTGCATGTCTCAAATTCCTCTGGGGAGATATATCAGAACTTTGGGTGGTGAAGGGAGGAGGGTAAATTAATCTCCCAGCAGGACAGTTTGTGCTTACCTTGTCTGTGATTTATGCTGCAATTTATCCTGCGTGCCAAGATTTTATATGTGAGCAGATTGTGCCTAAGCAAGTACATGAAGGCTTTCTTCAGAATACTAATTCCTGTGTTGTTCTTTAAGACGGAGCTGCAGGTTACGTCGTAACCATTGTTCTATGAGTGAAGAGACCATCTCTCCACCCAATTAGATATTCCGTATACACAGGTACTGATCCCACGGGGGCAGCTGACATAGATAACACCACCTCAGGTGGCCGTGCACAGATCGCAGCTGTGCTGATCCTGTATGAGCACCACGTATGTGTGAAATCTCTTGACATTGGCTGGAACATACTTCAAAGCAGCTCACCGTTTACAACCTACAGGTCTCCGTTATATCCCTCCACCCAGCAAACGTAACGTACGGGGACCCTGTAAGGAAACCCGAAAACACATGTGTTCCAAAGAGGAGGGAGCTAGTAGAATCTATTTACACATGCATGGCCTAGATGCAGCGAACATCCCATAGTAGGGATTAACACATATGTCCTATCTTTAGAAACTGCAATAAGGCTGTAAGGGTGCAGATCCCCGGGGGGGCACAGGGGACATGTCCCCCCACCAATAAATGATCTATAATTCAAAATTAGACTTAGTTATGTATTTAATAAAAGCAAAATCCTCGTTTCAAAAGTTTTCCCCAAAGTTAAACACAATTTTAAAGTTTTTTAAAGCTGACGTTCGCTGAAATTGCACCTTTCTGACAAATTTTCCCAGTTTCCATCTCTGTGTGAAGGAAGTACAAGAAAAGTGGATTTCACTTTACTTGTCTGCGACACAGAAGTGACATCTCCTACTTTCGTCACCTAATTTCAACCTGCTGTCGGTTTATTGAGTGCAGAACGGAGCGAGTGTACTTTACTTCATGATAGGATGATAGAAAAGAAGAGCGTGAACAGGAAACTCTGCTGAGTATTCAGACAAAGTCGTGACTAAACTATTCGTACCAACCAGCCCACATTAACAGCCACTCCTCACGCTTGCCTATATCAACAGTATATTAAGCTAATTGAAGTGAAAATACATTGACTCCTCTCATAATTAACCATCATCCTGTTTATGAGTGTTTTTCGGAGAGTTTTTCAACTCAGGTGTTACTCTGAGTTCGGGTTTCATCGTTAAAACACTTAAGTGCAGAAAAAAATGCTAGCTTTTCAAATTAGGCTGATAGTGTTGTTTTGTGTATCTAAGTGTAAAATATGCAGTTAAGAACTTAAAACTACTCTTGTATCCTGTAGCGCCTGACGGATAAACAATCCTTGGTGCCGATACTGACCCTCATATTAGGAATCGATAAATCGGCCGATATACACAAACTTTTTGCAGTAAACCCCCAAATGTTTTTTTTTTTTTTTATCAAACATTCTTAACTAATACGTAACGGAGGCAGAATATTTTACTGATAAACAATGAACTCCTATTTTCTTAGCAACAGTAGCCGCTGGAAATTTAATAATTACAAATCACCCTAAGCATCTATTTTCTATAATGTCTTGTTAAAAAACTTTTTTTTTAAATAGTTGCCGATATTGATAACCTATCTGCTGATACCAATATAACTAATATCAGCCAATATTGGCTGATAATATCGGCCAACTGATACATCTGTCAGGCTCTAGTATCCTGTCAGTAGTCTTTAAAAGAAACTGTCCACGTGGAATAAGACCCCTTACAAGTGAAATATGCAACTGGGTGGAGCCTTGACGTGACAGAGAACCTAAATCTTCCCTCTTGCATGTTGACTTGCTCATTGCTGGTTTTTCTCAGAAGCGAGAACTCACACAAAAGCCTTGGGCGGCTTTATTTGGATTGAATCAATTAAGTGCAATCTCTCTGTATCAAATGCCGCAAGCGTGTTTGTGCACCATCGATTGTGTCTATTCTTTTTGTGCAGCTCTATCGGAATCAATATTTTGATGTTTCTCGCTCAGGAAAGGCACAATGTCTGGGCAGCAGCTTTTCTTGTCCTTGACCGGAAGCATAAAAGCGTCTCTGTCGTGTGTTGACTCCTGCCTGACAAAGTGCACTGTCAATAAGTCATAAATCAGTCATAAAACAGGAACAGGAATAAATAAACCCACAGGTATTTATAATTACTGTCTTCATGGTTTAGGTGGTTTGGTTTTGCAACAAGAGCTCATTTGTTAGACAAATGTTCAAAAATAAACCATCTTCATGCTCGCTTCATTTCAGGAAGGCCTGCCTCGCCTAAATTACAGCTCATCATAGTACAATAGTGATATTTTATTACAATTGTTCACTCCAGTAAATTTTTTAAGTACTTGCGCTTGTGAATTTACTTTATATTGTTCTCGACTACGTTCATAACTGTACAACTCACAAGGTACATTGAGTGCTTTTATGTTTGAGTCTTTAAAGGATCAATTCACCAAAAAAAAAGAAAGATCTATCATAATCTTCTCACCTTCATTCCGAAGGGAAGTCAGTAAAACATTTCTGGAGTTTCACAACTAAACAGCTCTGCACAGTTAAGGTTTCATCTTGAAAAAGGGGTGTAAATATCTTCTTTTTTTTTTTTAGATTAATTTCGGATCTTAATGATCCGAACAAGCTGCGTGAGTTAATACTAACTAGTGTTGGACTGAAATAAATGAAGACAGAGCAGGCACAACAGGTTCAGCTGGAATATTTATTGGTAAAAAGCAAAGGACAGGTGAGGATCAGAACTGGGTGTTTGGTCCAAAATAGCAACCAAATAACACCAATAAAAGCTAACCGATAAAACAGTGAGCAATCGGAAGACAGAAACACACAGAAACGCAGAAGAAAAGGTGAGGATGAAGGCACAATAAGATACACCAGGACCTTTCCTGCGAGCAAGATAATGACACACAGGTGACACAAATTAGAGCAGAGCAGGCAACCAAAGGTAAAGGAGGAAAAATAAATCAGAAAATAAATCTACAACAGGAAATAGTAAACTGAAAGTAATAACACAACAGGAAAGTAACCAGAACTGGCTGAAATGAGGAAATATCTATATTTTTGATGCAGGGTGTGTAATCACAACGTCGGGCTCCTATTTTTATCGCAGTTTTTTTTTTTTTTCTTGTTTTATTACAAATATCTCACCTACCATTAAGATATCCCTGAGGTTCTGCTAAATATAATTTCATTTGTGTTGCATTCGGCGTGGAGCTCCACTGTTTACAGTTTTAATATGAACCACTAGAGAAATAGTTGCTGTGAAAACTGTCACCAGTCAGTGTTTTTACACTGTCTCTTTCTAACTGTCATCATAACAGGATATTTTGAGGAAATATATGTATTTTTTTTGCTATTCAGGTGATCTCGAACAAGTAGTATTCAAAGTATTTATTTGCATAAGTATACAGATATATTTTTCCTCCTGGAAGAATGGCAGATGTTTACTGAACAAGTACAGCCCTGCGGAGTTCAGGATGTGTCAACTGACTCACAAGCTTGTTAGCGTCTCGTCGGGACAACACATCCATCACCGCACTGCAGTCAAAATCAAACACATAATGTGAATATCATTTTTATTTGACTGAGATCTCTTTGATGAGCTGAGCACTACTGTGCTGGGTTTTGACTGAAAGCTAATAAACATCACACAAATAAGCGGCTCCTGAATGAATGTATTCATGTTTTTGCCAGCAGGGTCCTTTAATGAGGGCTTGCGCTTTTGGTTTGAGATCCTGATTAAACAGGATCTGGTTGCAAATACAGGCGCCAAAAACAAGCGAGTCTTTGTTCTCGTTCATCCGTTCCCCGGAGTGCATTATGCCGCCTGTCATCCACGCCGCATCAAACTGAGCTGATTCACATTTTCATTATGAACAAACACAAGACAAGTGTGGCACAAAAAAAATACATACGCACTTGCAAATGCAACACTCCAAGTTTCTCCTCCCTCGCGTACAAAATAATGAGCCTGCTTATCGAGCGGGCCTCATTCAGTCCCAGGTGCCTGCCTTGAAAATCCCTCGTTTAAATGCAGATAACAACACCTACCAGCATAACTGTAAACATGCAGACTGGATATATTTTAACTTTCTACTCTGAATATACTGAAAGTTCTTCATGATGATTTCTGTCAATTGCTCAGGATAATTAGCTGTCTGCTAATTACTGTTACTACTTTCAGGGATGTCAACCTGTTTGCTTATTGGTTTTGTTTTTTGGCCTTCCTCCAGTTGTTATTTTGTCCTAATCACAACTTCTCTATAAATGGTACCACAGGACAATGTCTCTAAAGATCCCAGAGAGGTTTGTTGGACAGAGGTAAAAGCTCGTATCGCACAAAGAGAACGAGCCACTGGGCGTGATGAGTAAGTCAGTCTTTCTCTGTTTGAGAGACTGAAGAATTCGCTTACAGCACTATTCAAACCCTCATTAAGCACGTCCGCTTTCATTTGGGTCCCAACATCTACACACTGTAACATTCACAGAGCAATATTTACTTTATTGAAAAACCGAAATGTTACATTACTTTAAAAGTTTCAATAACTGGTTTGATAAAGGATTTTCATTTGGCTATGATGACACTGTTGCTTCTAGTGAAAAACATTCAGATCATCGTTATCCAAATCTGCAGGTCATTTTTCGCATTTTCTACCTCGCATGTTTTTTATAACCCACAAGTTTACACATCTACGTTCATATTTACGTATCTGTTTTTATTAGACATATTATTCGGGTCAGATTTTAGAGGGAAAAATATTTTATCCCACACTGTGTAAAGAGAAAGAGGGAGTTTTAACTGCGGAGGAAAGGCTTGATAACACTGCCAAATGGACAAATGGTGTCCATAGCACTTCTATTTTCTGGCGTCAGCTTGGTGCCCGATGCTTGTTGTAGCGCAGTGGACAAGTACGCATGTAAATAGATAAATAAATAAATAATGGCGGTACACACATGAGCACCCAAAGTATTATTCTCCTGACCTTGGCTGTCACATTAAGCTGCTGCTACCATGTTCACATCTTGTCAAATATTAGCTGTTGCTTATTCACAGCAGCGTTATGAGAGGAGTGAATATGAGCAATGATGTCCTCCACTGCATTTGTAAGCACGCCACTTCCATCAAGCAACCCGCTTGAATGCACTCTGTGTCCGTTTTGTACCACAGTGAATAGTGACGCTTCCTCTCTCTGTGATTGGTTCATTCACTCAAACCCATTTCAGTCTCCACTGAAGGTAAATCCACTCCTGCCTTTACTGTTCAGACAAAAACACAGGAAAGTTTGCTTGTGTTGGTGCTGACCGGGAATGTCCACACTTCAGTCTCATGAATGTATGTTGACCACTCGGGCCAATGAATTACTTTTATTCTGCTTCTAAAATGTGAAGTCAAATGGAATTTGAGTGAGAATGTAGAGTCTGAATGATCAAGCCCTCCTTCTGCCTACACTATATGAGTTTCTTCTTCTATGAGCAGAAGATCCCACAGACGGGATCTCAGGGCAGAGGCAGGAGTAAGACATTAACTTTACTGGACAGTCTTCATCACCCATTTACCGATTCTCTCTCTGTCATTAATGCAGGCGAGTTTGGTGCTAAATATCCCAAAATGTAATCAGCTTGACATCTGATTGACACCATATCAATCACCCTGTAAAATTAGGTGGGGTTTAAAACAAGACCAGGATAATAAAATCAAACCCAAATCAAACTGAACGGTATAAGTACTGAAGAGTTATCGAGCGAACAGGCAGCAGCTACATGGCAGAATGTGCAGGCTAGCAACTGAAAGGCTGATGGGCAATGCAGGGGGCGTGCCGGTGGGTGTGGACGGCACGTGCTGACTGGACGATCAGCAGGGGTGTGTGTAGGAGAGGCAGGAGAGGAGGAGGAGGCTGGGGTGTCAGTACAGTCCATGACAGCAGCTGGCTCTTTATGTTTATTCCAGCTTTCGTTTGCATGCAGACATGCACAAACAAACATACCTATGTGTAGTCCTTTTAAGTTTACTCTTACTGATGAACTTGGTTAAAGTTGAATTTGCTTGCTTGACAGGACAGGACAAAATGAGATGGAGAAAGCCGAGTATGCTGCCATGGCAATTTGTTATTTATAACAATAATAAAAACAATAAGGGGGCTTGGAGAGCATTCAAAAGACTATAATATATACCATGGGATAAAAGTAAAAACAAATTGGAATTAATTAAGAGCGAGTGCACAGAAATGGGTCTTGTGCTGCCTCTTAAGTTGGTTAAAAACGGCACTGATGGTGGAGAGGGAGGGGTCTAATCTGAAAAAAGCCACAAATTTACAAGAAGAAATCAAACCCTGTTTTATTTCTTTACAGGCTGTCTCTTTAAAGTCCAGATGCTCATGATAATATGGTGACAGCGGGCTGATTTGATGAAGTCATCCACTGAGGGTTTGATACACATCGAGCGGTGGCATCTGCTGTTGTGTGAGAATGTCTCAGCCTTGAAGAGAAAACAGGTGGCCCCTTAAGAAAAGAAAAACACTATTTTCATAATGCTACTTGTGAATTGTATGATTGTACTATTTAAAAGCATTTTTCTTGTAAACTTGGGATTTTAATCCGCATCTTTCTATAATGAATGTGAGCATGTAGTAGCCTATCTAACACACTCTCAGGGGCAGCTTCCGGGTCCAATTTTATGTCAACGTCTTTTGCCGTCAGTAAAGAAAAACAACCTCATCTGTAACACAATTAATGTGACGACTTATAAATAATTACTGTCTAGCCCCCAAATATACATATCAAGAGCATATACGGGTAAGAGCATGTGACAAAAGGTCAGACTGTTGCAGGGTTTTAACAGACGACAGTGCAAAGAATGAATCAGAGTATTTAATAATTTATTATACATTTAGAAAGTGCATGAATGTATTTATAGATAGAACAGTAGTTATGGTAAATATTACCCTCTGTTTAGATATAAATTCAGATGCATTCACAGTCACGTGAGTCATATGTTTCCCATCGTTCATACCATGATGAAGAAATTCAATAACAAATTCCTTGTATTGCTGCGGTTGTGCTGCATTTATTATGTTTCTACTATCCTATGTTTGTGAAATGAAGCTGAATTTAATTGATGACTTGGCAAAACAACACGCATAGACAATATAATGGCAAATGAAGCTTGATCCAACTGTCAGAAAAAAATCCATTACATGGTAACCAAATAAATATGATTATAAGAATGGAAATCCAAGGTTTAACCCGCAGAAGTTGCCCCTTTGTTCAGCTGTCTGTTATAATTCACAGGAATAACGCTGGCAGGCCCAAAAGGAGGAGCTGACTCCTGGGAGTGGCTCAGAAGCCCCCCACGACTTCCCCACCGAAATAAGGAATAAGGAAATAAGGAAGTTGCACATGTTTTCAGTAATGAGAATCCATTTGAGTTACCGTGACTTCAAGGGCAATGTGAGTTAGAGTCTCACTGCTGTTGCCTGGTGACTGCAGCGCTGCCAGCGCGTTGGAACAAGCCACAAGCCATCACCTGGTCTTGTTTTTCCACAAGTTTGAGCAAACATCATGCTAGCTGGGAAGCTGTGGGGGTGGAAGCTCACGGAGGGCTTGGAGTCGCCAGGACAAGCTGTTGCTGTTCCTGCCTGCCTCATTTCCACTGCTTTAATGTCACGGCATGGAAATTCATTCGCTTTTCAGTCACCTGTGATCCTCGGCAGAGCACACCACCTGACGGAAAGCAATCTCCCAAAAATGCAGGGAATTTTATCATCCGAGGGAGGATGTTACAGGCAGTGTCGTATTTTGTAAAGAATATTACTTTTTGTAATTGATCAGTTTCATTCGTGCCTCTTGCTCTTATGCCTTTATTAAAAGCCTTGGCTTCTTCAGACCCGTCTGGATCTTGTTCTCATAAAAATGAAGTGGAAGTGGAAGACAGCCAGTCGCAGAGATGGATCTGTCCTGCCCTCGAGGATGGACGGGAGAGGATGGGTGCCAGGAGAATGGCATTAAATTTACCCCAGTTTCTATGTGTGTGTGAGTGTGAGTGTGATTGTTAGACATGCATAAGCTCTGCCATGGAGATTTCATTAGGGATTTCATTACCTCGCTCAACCAAAGCCTTTAAGAAAACAGACATCTGCAAAATTGTGATGACAGAGCAGTTTTTGAAAGTCGTACCATGCCGCCTTTCTGAAACGCTTCTGCACAGAAACACACAGAAACACAGAGAAACTTCGGTATATGGCTTGATCTCACACTTCCAGCCACTGAGCGGCACCTACATGATACAATTAGACACTCATGTTGAGGAAATACTTTGACATCCATGATGAATATACTCCCTGAAGAAGGCAGCTGCGGCCTGCACTAACAGTAACTGTACACTGTCCATCAGCCAATTATTTTAGCACAGAATCCCACTGACTGTGGCCATCACCTACGTTTTCCACCACGTGGCTGACGTTTGTCATGTTAAGTAAAATGTATTGACTGCAATTGGTTGTCGTCCGCCCTCTCCGATTGGGATTCTGGTTTTAGTGTTTAGCTGTGCATGATTACCGCCTCACTGGGCTGTTGGAATTTCTCTGGATGCTGAGATTTTTGTTTAGTTTGATCTTCAGCATTTTCTTAGGAGTCTGAAGAGCCTGAGAGTTCTGTGTTAGTCAAGACTGAAGCTACAAAAGCCTGATTCTAAAACTTGTCATTGGTTTCAGTAAAATTAGATGAACTTGATATGAAATTAATATTACTGATAATCATTAAGCAAGAATCTTAAGTATAGTCATTCCTATAATATTGTTGTAGTATCATTATCACGATATCTGATTTAAAAATTGATTTTGTTGCCCATTTTCTATCATCTATGAAGACTTTATGAGCAGAAACACGATATGGGCTACATACAGTAGTACTATGTATCACCAGCCCTGTGTTGTAGCATGCTATATTGCATTATAATTTCAAATCAGTTATTGAATAATTTGGAAGCTCTGCTCTTTGATAGGCCTTTTAGGTTCCTTAGATGTCGGTAATGGAATATTGTGTAGCTCCAGTTGTCAGTACCTGTCAACTGGTTGTCATATGTCAGTAACCACAAATACACATCTTTCTGTCATCTAAAACGTTTTCTATGATCCATCATTTTAAAATGTTTTCAGTTACCGTGTTTTAGCAGGATTTTGTCGGTTAATGCTGTGATTGTGATATAAGATGATGTATGATGGTTCATACATTTCAGTTGATTTCATGCTGTACCACTGGCACCAAGTGGCTTACAGATGTTTGATCATTCCTCCCTGGCTCCAAGATAAAATTAGACTGAGAGCACAAACAAGGCTGCTTCCCTTAAATGGATCTCCATCCTTATCAACCCTGTGATCGGAGCCGGATCGAGCCGTTAACGTCCCCAACAGGCTGAGGGTGCCTTTTCCTCTTCACTGACTGATACTCTGTGTCTCACATCTCTGATCGCAGTCCTGCTGTGGAGACAGCTGTTAACCATCTGACTGGTCCGATTTGTGATCTTGAGGAAGTCAGTAAAGCAGAGGCTGGTATACAGGTTCGCCCCATCTCCATAGACTTCTCAGTCTCCTTGTTGATATGTTTGACATAAAAGTATTTCAGTAGCTTGGATGGAAGATTTCTTTCTGACTTTCAACATAAAGTTAATACAGATTAAGCAATAAAATGTTATGCTCATTTGGGTGATGTATTGTAGCATACTCACACCATATCATACTTTGTATCAGTGGTACATCTATCTCTCTGTCCATCTGTCTATCTCAATTTACATGTTTGTGATTATTGTTCTTCTTTGTTGTCCATTCAAATTGCAATTACATTTTTTTTAATGTGTTTTCACGCGATTCGTTTCTGCTTTTCCACAACAGACGATCATCACGAGAAACACTTACATTTGGCGGGAAAGTGATGTGACGTAGCCATTCCCGGTTCCGTTCGGCTCCACGGTTGTCAATAAAGTTTCGTCATCGAAGCCAGCCAAGATGGCGGAGTACGATCTGACAACCAAAATAGCACATTTTCTGGACCGGCATTTGGTGTTTCCTCTCTTGGAATTCTTGTCCGTGAAGGAGGTACAGAGGTTTCTCCCATTTTAAGTCATTTAACTCTGTTTTTCATCGGATTCTACCTATAAACTCTGTCGTAGCTTATGACGGTTCATCCCGACCCGGCTAGCAGTCACGTTAGGTGACTTAACCCATCAGCTGGCAACAACACTCGCTAAACTGCAAATTTGCTTTAGGTTTATGACTACAGTGATGGAATTATATCAACTGTCAGAGGAGTAAGTGACGTGAATCTAGAGAACTAATGCCGTTAGGTAGCTTCTTATTGATGTTAGCCAAAGCTAGCTGCCACAGACGAGAGGCATTCATGACTTGCTTTGTGCTTGTCCTGATGTTGTTTCCAATTTCCATTTAGTTACGCGTGTTCGTAAAAGAATGAACTAGTCTGTGCCTATAACATGAATTTAAATAATTATTCATTCATGATTTTGACAGATCTACAATGAAAAGGAGCTGCTTCAGGGAAAGCTGGACCTCCTCAGCGAAACAAACATGGTGGATTTCGCCATGGATGTTTACAAAAACCTGTACGCGGACAAGGAAATCCCACACTGTAAGAGACACTTTTCATTCGGTCAGAATGTTTAGCTTTCAATTAAATGTACCTTTAATGATGATGGTGAAATTCTTACTATTAAGTCAACAAACACGCATGGAAACACAACTGAAAATGTTGAGATCTGGAAAACATTTATGTTAATAATGCTATTGTTGTGACTGGTTATCAGTCTATAAAAGTGTAAAGGCAAAGGTAAGAATACCAAACGGATGTGCAATGAAGCATGTTTAATAGGTTAACAAGGTATGTCGAGTTTAAAACCAAATGTTTCCTTTTCGTGATGGTGGCTGTCTTATAACCCTGGTTAGATCACCATGGTAACTAGTGCTGATCACATAGCCTGGTCTGGAAGTGGTATCTTCAGCGATTCAGATCATAATTGGCTATTAGCAGTGCTGGTGTTTCATTAATTCTTTTTCTGACTATATTCAGAGATACTGAATCTTTATGGAAGAAATTTATTGTACGACCTCCAACTTGCAGTACATTAAAGTACGTTAGTAGCTTGTATGGTTTCAGGTTAGGCTCTATGTTTTCACTGGTTCAAGCAGAAAATATTTTTCCTGTTTTCCTCGTAAAATATTAGGAACTTTTACACAGCATCATCCGCACATTGAAAAAGCAGTGACTGCACAATTGATGACAACTTTGGATGAGGCTCTATTGTAGGAGAACCTAAAACAAAAAGCCTGGTTTAACAAAGAAAGTCAGTGATCATGTTCATGATCCTCATTACCTTCAACTGGAGTTTTAAGTTTTGTCAAGCCTGTTGACACATAAGAGCCTGAGCATGTTGAACTTGTTTCGTAGTGCACTCCATAATCATAGGTTGTGTTTTTGTGTGTGTGTATATATGTATGTGTCATTGTGTTATGTGGCCTCATTAGCTCTGGTTTCACAAAAATAACCAGTCAATTGAGTGTTTTATTGGTTAAAGAGATCAAGTGTAATAGGAATGTGCGGAAACAGAAATGTTTGGAAAGTATTTTGCAGCTTGATTCTTTTAATTTTCAAGTAAGTTGAACAATTGTTTAGTCACTTGGGTTAGCTGTATTTTTTTTTTTCATATTTATTTAATATCAGGGTAAATTCATGACTGACTCTTTCGAGCATTTGTTATGTGATGGTACATATGTGTTTTTTAGCATGATTTCAAAAGCTAAAATATAAGATCCATCTTCTGATGATGAAATCTGTTAAAGTGAATCAGTCAAAGTTATAAATGCGTTGATCCAAATCATTTGCTAATCATGGCAAATCAGTTGTACTTCAGCTCAGTACTTAATGCTATTATTGACTGATTTGAAATTGCTCTGTTTGTACCCCCCTCCATGTTCTTGTCAGTCAATAGTGTCTATTTGAACAGTGTGTGACACACTAATAGGCCCCTATGACTGTACAAGACACTGCAGGTTAATTTGCGGTCTAAAGGCAGTTGCACACCAAGGGTGACATGAGCAAATGGCAAGAAATTGCAAATAATTCGAAGGCAAATGTGACCTGCCTGTATATTATGAATAAATTATGCAAATTCAAAATAAAACCATCACGCTTCAGATATCAAATTGGACTCGACACCAAGTGATGATGACCTGCTGCTCATTTAACTAAATAAGGAGAGAAAAAAGTTGTATGTCCAGCTTTGGAAAGGAGAGGAGAGCTTGGCCAGATCCACGGTGTGATTCTGGCGCTGAAACTGTAGCTGCGTCAGAATGTCCGTTGGACAGTTTTAAACAGCACCGAGGCTGAAAGGGACAGAAGAGAAATTTCACAGAGCAGATTGGCCTAGAACAGCAATTTGCTGTATGTAACAGGATAGTTTGTTGTTAAATGTATCATTCGAGTGGAATCAGTGTTTGGCTCTAAACAGCTCCAGCTGTGAGTGTAGTTGTATTTGATTATTTCCTATTATTGGAGACAATCTAGCGGTCCACTATGTTGAATGTGATGTGGCAAAAACAAGTATTTTGATTGACCAGATGGAAGCGAAACTTTGGAAAAATCATAATGAATATAAGCCATAATTTTGTGTAAAAACTTGCACTGACTGCCTACAGGTTAGAAAAAGCTTAAGTGTGTGGGAATTAATTGCACCAATAAGTCTCTGATATGCAAAGGCCTACAGAATGAATAATAAAGCTTATAGTCATTTATCGCTTCTTGATTTCTTTGTGACACTAAAGTAGTGCACAAACATCTGTCAGTCACATGAGTTGGATTTCATGGATAATGATAATGATTGATGAAAATCATAGAAATTGTCCACTCAGCAAGTTACCTGTCAGTTTCCTCTTTGTTTATTAGTTTTTTTTTTAAAAAAAAAAAAGCTAGTGTGAAATGCAACCTGACATGAATTAAAAAAAAAACAAACCAACAGTGAATCACCTCCCCTTGTTCAGGACAGAATTGAATCGACCTGCAGATATTAATGCACCCTGAACCATTACATTGTGTAAATATAAGAATTTGTCTTGTTCCAGCTCTGAGGGATAAGAGGAGTACTGTGGTGGCCCAGCTAAAGCAGCTTCAGTCAGAAACGGAGCCAATCGTCAAGATGTTTGAAGACCCCGAGACCACTCGACAGATGCAGTCCACAAGGTCCGATCAACCTGTGAAAGAAATACGCAGAGTACTGACACTATTAGAGAACGTGTGAAAATGTTTCTTTGGAGTGAAAAAAGGTTTATCTGTCATTTACTGACTTGTTTGTTTCATTTCTAATCAGAGATGGGAGGATGCTCTTTGACTATCTTTCAGAGAAACACAATGTAAGTTGTTCAGATGTGTCTCCACCCTGTTGCTCTGTGTGATTGTATGAAAAAAAACAAACCCAAAACACTGCAGTTTAATCTAAATAGGTGTATTTAGGGTGTTGGTGTTGGTGTATGGTGTTTCCATAACAACTAGCTGCCACTGTGTGCCAGCAGGTTTTTTTATCCAACTCTCAAAATGGTAAAACATCCAGAAACACCCACCAAAGTGCTCATTACTCACTCACTGATCACAGTAACTGTTTGCAATTTTCCTGCATATCAAATCTTTATCGCACCTTTTTTATATTTAAAGTACACGTCTTTCATTTGTGATTTGTCGGTACATGAAAACCTTGCTTACATCAGATGCACTGGCCTAAAAGGAGAACTGGCAGTGTGACAGAAGTCTTTTCTTCATCTTAAAAGATGAAAGATGCTGCCACGTTCTGTCAGCCGTGCCTTTCAGTTCATTTCCTTGGATTAATGTGACTGCACTCGAGGGCTGAAGGCTGTTTAAAGCCACATTCAATATAACCATCACGCCACACCTTTTATAGCCTTTTCTGAGCTAAATTGAAACTAGTAAACATTAATTTGTTGCTGTTTTCATCCTTGTTGAGTTTGCTGTATTTTTTAGTTTGTGTGGCCCTTATTTTTTCTTTATTTCTCAGTTCCGTCAGGAATACCTGGATACTCTGTACAGGTATGCCAAATTCCAGTATGAGTGCGGTAACTACTCTGGGGCTGCAGAGTACCTCTACTTCTTCCGTGTACTGGTGAGGACACTCACATAAGAATGGAAATACTCATTCACAACCTACAACTTAGATTAAATGGTCAGTTTGTTATATCTGATTATTAGTTATTTACATAAGTTCATCAAAAGTTTTGTTATCTCCAGAATACTGTTAAATTATACCATAAGAAACTGAATTTGTCACTTTCCGCTCAGGTTCCC
>KV751318.1:4132709-4154510 GCA_001698575.1 Mola mola | reverse complement strand
TTTAGTCGGCACATGAATGATTTCTCTCCCACAGGAGTCGTACACATACAAGGACCCAATCACAGAGTTTGTGGAGTGTCTCTACGTCAACTTTGACTTCGACAGTGCCCAGAAGAAGCTGAGGGAATGTGAGTCGGTAAGCATGGCATCCTAACGTTTTTTTTCCTCCATGACAGTTTGTGCACCGTGGGGTGCACCGACCTAAATCGGTCCATAAAAGTGAGCCGTCTCCTGGGACTGAGGGCTGATGGGAAGATTCTCTTGGTTATGGCGCTCTGATTCCCTGAGTCCCTGGCATTTCACTCTGCAGCTATTCAACCTCAGCAAATCCATGTCGGGCCTCATTTGCTGGCTCCTAATTTAATTCAGTTTGATTCACAAAGCTGAACGGCTGTCAGATTTCGAGCTCGGTTGCCTTCTCTTCAGAAACCCTTGACTGCAGTGTCGTAGTTGTGTTTGGGAACCAATTTGCATGTTCTCTAAGCGCTCTCGTCAATTGGCTTTTGCCCCCTCTTGTATAAGCTATGCAGGCATGGCAGCAGCTTCATCTCCCCTGTCAGGTACAGGCAACCATAAGGAGAGAAGAATGAAGATAGTTCATCATGTCATTCTGGTGTTATGAATTCCTTATTTTTTTTTAATGTTCAGAGGAATTTAAATTCTTTTTTTTTTTTTAATTTTCTCTCTAGGGCTCGACAGTTCATTTTAATTATCCTATAAACAAAATATCCCGTTACGTTTGCAGGTTTTGTTTTTAGAATTAAGGTCTTCGTAGTTTTGGATTGTTATGAGATATTAATGTCTGCAGTAGATCTGAAAGTATCTATTGGACCATAGTTTGTATTTACACCACAGCGTTGCGTAATTGGATTTCTTATACAATCATAGGTGGTGCCACATGTCCTTTTAAAATCCAGCATTGTAATATATTCATAGATTTAGGCTGTTTTAGAGATTTCAGGTGGCCCAACATTCCAGTCTATGCTTCTGTGTTGTTGCTTTGAAACCAAAGAGCGTCATCAGGACATAATCTCCTGCAAATATTGTACAGGATTTAAGTGTGGCGTTGACTTTATGATTCAAGTCAGGTGTTGGGCTGCTTCTGCGTTTGCTGTATCATGAATAAGCCTGGCGACACTGATGGAGAAACGTTTTAACATCTTGTTGTGTAACAGCATATTAACATATTACTTGAAAAGAAATGTCTTGAGAATGCCGTAAATTGAAGGCCAATATCACATTTTGGCTTCTTTTCCCTGTTGACCGA
The DNA here is from genome assembly GCA_001698575.1 of Mola mola. Taxonomy (NCBI): domain Eukaryota; kingdom Metazoa; phylum Chordata; class Actinopteri; order Tetraodontiformes; family Molidae; genus Mola; species Mola mola. The sequence goes on along the minus strand of KV751318.1, from coordinate 4,153,243 downwards.
ACATCGTTTTCAGAGTTTCGCTGGAGGCTCAACATCAAACGTCATTTAGCCTCCAGTCCAAATTTAATCGCATTGATTCATAATTGTGCATTTTAATGACAGAAATTTTAATTTTCTATTTTTGTGTCTGCACTGGGTATGCTTGCGGCTCCCCGTCCATCCCAATCTTGCAAATACGCTATGAGAAACGCCTGAAGGCAATTATATTTGGGTCAAAATGTGCACTTGTGCTCGAGGATGAAGTGAACAGAAATTGGTGGTCAAAGGTCATGTTGCTCTATTAAACTTATCTAAAGCTCATCATAGCTCAGGAATTTCTAAACTAATTTTGACATAAATTTGGACACATATCTAATAAGATGAACTGGAGGCCAAGGGACGGTTGTGGTCATATTTTACATTAGGTCAGCTACTGAATTGGTGACAGTTTTTCTTGGTTGCTGATTTTGAAACGGTGCAGATTGTATCCACCTTAGTCTCAGGGTGCTATGATCTCAGTGTTTATGAGTGTAACTTTTTGTGCACTGGTGGAAGTAGAACTAAGCGAGTGAATACCTGTGACCAACTGGTGTTGCTGGCGGACAACAACGGTCCTTTTTAGTGGTAGTATAACATATTAAACTGATATTCAACTGATGTTATTGGCAATTTATAAAATGCTCTGGTTGTTCGCAAGAGCCAGACCAAGCTACAATATGTCTTCGACGACAGTGTTTTGAACACGCGCCCAAAGCAAGAAGAGACTGTTCCTGTGACCGTGGTACGTTTTCCATCACCTATCCAGAGACCACGAATCTAAAGTCACGTGGATGAAATTTTAAACTTGATGACTCACCAATTACTCGCCTCATTTTTCCATCAGAAAATCTGCTCTCAAAAACCGTCTCCAGTTCTGTGATTGGATTTATATTTTAATGTCATAACAAAATGCATTGGAAAAAAACATTCAGGACATTTTAGCTTCCGCCTTGTTATGACCGGCCTTGCCACATATGAACGACTCAGTGTTGACATGTTTTAACGATAAACATCAAGGTACATAGTTGGTGATGCGATGCATTTAGGATACGGGCTCAGTTAGAGCGATATTAATCATTGTTTCTGTGTTTTCAAATCAATACATTAATCTAGGTATTGGCTTGCTGTCTGCTTTGTCGTCCTCAGTGCATTTGTCTGTGGCTTCACCATCTGTGGCAACACAGTCAAGAATTAGCTCGATACCCTAGTGTGCATTATTACTACTTCTTCAGCTCATCCTCCCATACCTGATAGCAGAAGGCAGAAGTATGTTTACATCATCCTGTTTGAGAGTAATAAGTGGGGCTCTTCAGCTCCACGTTATCATAGATAATGTGTGTTCTTGATGTGAAAGGACACGCTGGAAGTCAGGGGCTTATTTCATGTGCTGCTGATAATCTGTGCTGCCGCATTGAAGACATGTGCTAAGAATCCGTGTTTCAAAATTGAGAGATTCTTCTCAGTAGCATCCTCTTCAAGTGTTGTAGTCCACCACAAGCACTGTTGTTACAGATGCTGAGCGTCAGGTGATTGTTGAAAGTCACTGTCAGTCACTACATACTGAGTACTTAAAGTGTACTTAAAGTGTATTTATCATTCCACTAACACAGGATATGATTTATAATTATAGTGACATATTTTGACTGCCATTTCTTCACTTGTATATGTGCCAAATAAGCTTGATTCATACTGATTGTAGGAACACTTGTCCTTTTCCTAATTTTTCCCTTAATTGTTCTATACTTGAATCTTTCGCAGGTTTAGGTGAGTGCTTACAGTAGTTTGGTCTCTCTTCCCTTCAGGTTCTTGTGAATGACTTCTTTTTGGTGGCTTGCCTCGAGGATTTCATTGAGAACGCCCGTCTCTTTATCTTCGAGACCTTCTGTCGCATTCATCAGTGCATCAGCATCAGGTACAAAGTCCGTGAAATCGGCTAATTAGTCACTAACTCTAGAGTCTTTAGTTGTGAGAGAACATTTTCTTAACAACATGAGAAATGAGATCAAATTATCTTTGAGCTTTTGTACCCAGATGATGGACGACCTGCTGTAGTTTTACTCCTCAATGTTGGCAAATTATAGAGGTTCCTTGTGTCCCCTCAGTTTCTAAAGTTTATTCAACTGTAAAAATAGGACTTCAGAGAAGTTTGGATTGCAACAAAGGATATTTGCTTGACTGAAATGCCCCCTCGTCATCCACTCTCTCCGCTCAGCATGCTGGCAGACAAGCTCAACATGACGCCGGAGGAAGCGGAGAGGTGGATCGTCAACCTCATTCGTAACGCCAGGCTTGATGCCAAGATCGACTCCAAACTGGTGAGCTTCTGCATTCACTGATCCACCTTCAGTCCGATGAGCTTCAAATCGCTGAGCATAAACAGCCCTGAGTAGACTGCTCATTTGTGTAGCAACACAGCTATGCCAACGTCTTGCTGACGGAACGCTGCATCCAAAACCTGACTGGCAGTGATGGCACCACCTCTGCAGTATTTGGAAGATTAAAGATAAATGTTTGTGTACATCAGGGTCACGTGGTAATGGGCAACAACGCGGTGTCGCCGTACCAGCAAGTGATCGAGAAGACGAAGAGCCTGTCCTTCCGTAGCCAGATGTTGGCAATGAACATTGAGAAGAAAATGGCCCACAGCAACAGAAATGAGGTAAACCTGGAATAAAGCGTTTTACGGCGCTGTGAAATTAAGTAGCAATTCAACTCGTTATCAATAAAACTTGACCTGTTTTACGAATATCACATATGTCATCGGGGTTTAGTTTAAACATACAGTCATTCTTTCAATACTTGATTAGACAAGTTAGCTTTTGTTCTAATTTGTGTGTTCATTCAACGAAGTGTTAAAACTAACAAAAAAAAAAAAAAAAGTTTAGCCCATTGCACAACATTAAAACATACTCCATCAAACACAAACAAATGTTTGATACGTCATGGCTCTCTTTCCTTGTTTGTAATTGTTTAGCCAGATTCAACATGTTCAGTCTGTTCTTGTATGAAGTTTGGCCAGTTTTCCCTTCTTTTAAATGGACATTTACACATAAGAGAGTGTGCACGTATAGGCCCAGTATATTTGTTGTGCTCAGTGAGGTGATTCAGCTCGAGCTAAATGTCACATTACACTCGGATTCTCATTCCTCACCTGGCATGTCAGTTTGTTGGGATCTTTTTTCTTCAGTCCTACTGCCTCCTGATAAATCATAATGCCATTCTGGGTAGAATAAATAGATAAGTAATAATCATGACAGTAGTCATTTGCCTTGCCCCATAGAGATGGTCCTTACTGTCATATTCTGTCAGAATGAAGTTTGATTTTCTCCAGTTTGAGAGAAAAACAGGCATGTTGTTGTGTTGAAGGGCGTCTAATTTTGGAACAAATCTCTTGTTCACTATTATGAAGCAGTCAGCGTATTTCTTCTGATATGTTTTTTGTTTTTTTTCCCCCTCAGACACCAAACTGGGCTGCCCAAGATTCTGGCTTCTACTAATACATACAAACAAACAAAAAAAAAACAACATGTCAATAATCCAGATGACTCTTGGGGATAATATTTTTGCTTTTATTTATATTAATTTATCATTTTATCCACAATGTTATTTAACTATAAGCCAAACTGCTGCAATAAATATTATGTAAGAGGAGGAAACAGTGCTCGTTTTTTATCTAGGCATTATTTATTTTAAGTTGACACTGTCACCTCATAAATTACAAACATATTTAGGAACGTGGTATTTGGTTTTTTGGATCAAGCGTCATAAGGCAATAAAAACATTTGGCTCTTAAGAGTTTTCTTATTTCTTTATTATCATGTGACCACTAGATGGTGCTGTTGGCTCATTTTGTTTTCTGCCATGTGCACAAGATGTAACGTTACACAATCTGTTCCATGCGGCCCTCCCTACTTTGGTATCTACAGTCAACCTTTGTGTTATCAGTCTTAAGTGTAAGAACGGACACATGCATAAGTCACCTGATAATCTGGACCTTGTTTGCTGAAAAGAAACACTTACAAATCATTTCAGTATGGTGACCAAATTGAACGGAAGGTGCTGCGAGGGCACGTCACAAGTAGATGAAGCATCAGTCACGCACATCATATTCCAGACCATCCAGTTGGTTATTACCACGTAGGAAGTTTCTCTTTGCAGTAAATTTAAAACCATTCCCACCCAATTCCCAAATGGTGAATCCACTGCAAAGCCCACTGCATATCAGGATATCCTCAGCAAATATTTATCTTCTGTGAATGTGTTTTAAAACCAGTCTCCGGTGCATGCAGCTGTTGCAAACATGGTTAGTTGAATAGTTTTTGTTCCTTTGCATTCTCAGCCTATTTGAAATCTAATCTGCTCCCGAGCTTGCAGTCTGTGGCACGTCATGTTAAGTGCAAACTAATGAATGACTTTAAGAGACGACAGTTTTAGCAGTGAGATGTATCTCTGTAATTATGGGCACAGCTGCTGTTAGCCGTTAGGTAAAGAGAGGAATGTGCCCCAGGTGCATTTCTAAGTTGCCCCTTAACATTACAGCCTCTTGGTCCATGTGAGGATTCCTTCCGATGTTCAGCGTGGGAGTTTTTTTTTAGCCACTCCTCTGAACTGTTTAGCCTGTGCACACACACACACACACATTTCCAGGACCCAATAAAACACAACAGACATACAGCACTTAACAGACACTTTTCCACACAGTCGAAGCTGACGTTGGTTTAGGTCTGAGCAGGACTCCTTCTGGAACAGCTGGTATCCATCTGTGGTTGCTGTTCCTCTGGCTCCAGCTGCCCCGAGAGGACACTGCACAAGCCATTCATGAGCTCTGCTGCAGTCACGCTCTGGGAATCAGACCGACCTAGATAGTGAAGCTCTACTGGTGACAAGCAATGGGCTTTGCAGCTTTCAGCATGGATGTCCTCACAGCATGGGCTGTCACCCACCCAGCCATGGCCCGGCTCCTGTGGGTCCTGGTTTTGATTCTGGCCACCCTCCTGCTCTGGCTTTTCTTCTTCTGCTACAGTTGGAACCAGAGGACTTCATCGTCCCTGGAGAGGTACCTGGCAGGTAGGTGGTGCCCTGGAACCTCTGGAACCTCTTCTGTGGCTGTGATGCACTCAAAATAACTTTCTAACTTCAAGGCACGATCTGTTTTACTAGCAGAGATGCTGAGTGTATATTTTTTTTCCCCAAATCCAGTAATTGTAAAATGTTCCCTTTCCAAGACAGCACTATCCACATTTTCCAGAAATTGCAAGTTTGTGCTGGCTCTGGCTGCACTTTGTGGTTGGAGCTGCTCTTATTATCATATAAATGTGCTTTTACCCATGTGACAGGATACAATGGGTCTTTCATACTCATTAGAGCAATAAAACATGTTTGTTTATGGAAACCTACTATGAAACATCACATACGTTTCCATCTAAGAATGTGAAACTACGCTTTGGCGTTGTGCCTCAGTCCTAAAAGTGAGTTTAATGATAGGTTATAAATTTAACGTGGGTTCAACAGCATGGGTCAACACGCAGCTCTACAAACTATAGTAATATGCAGAGTCATGGTAAGCTGCGTCTCAGCTCAACCATGATTCAGGGCCTTTTTGACCTCTTTGCTGCCATACTATACACAATATAAAGCAACATCACTTCATTCAAGTTTAATACATGGTGATTGAGCCACATTTGTTGTTCCTTGTGGAGGTAATATTTTGTCTTTATTTTCCATACAGTGATGGCAAAGGACTCCAAATCTAAAGCTTCCTCTCAGGTGAGCGAATCTGTCCCGACTTTTCATTAATGACCTCCTCATTAGCACCAAAAATGTGAACAAGTCATTCATGCCCGTGTGGCCATTTTTTATTTACCCAGGACCCGCAAATCCTGCTTGTAATGCCTCATACGGCCTCCAGAGGTCCTCGTTCGCTCACGCTTAGCTCAGCCTCGCAAAACCAGCTTCCACTTGAGAGAAATGCAGGAGAGCAGCAAGCTTGACTAGTTCATTATTGCTGAGTTAGTGTGAGATGGGTAGCTGGTGTCAAAGCATAAGCAGTTTTAAAAAAAAAAAAAAAAAAAAAAAGCGTAATTCAGTCAGCTTTACTGACCTTTCAGAGTGCACGGTAAGTGTTACACCTTTCAATCGTTTTCAGGTGTTTGAACTCCAACGTGTGTGAATGGAATAATAAGTATATGAATGTGCACACAGAGGTCTGTAAGGATGCATTCATCGAGCAATGCACTTCAAAACAAAAGCTGATGACCGACAACACCAGTAGAATCTGATGCGGGTTCTTCTCTGTCGGCAAAGTTTTCTTTAAGCTCCTTAGAAGAAAGTGCTGCTGTCGGAAGGTTGCTGTCCTTTTGGTGACATGTAGTTTTCATTTTAAAAGAAACATGGAAAAAAAAAAAAAAATGTTTCCAACAGGGTTTGAAACACAAAATGGTGTTTGGAGCTCTTTTTTCCTCCCACTCTTCTCAAATCCATTAATTACTGGATGACCTGAATGTCCCCAACAGTTAATTGGTCTCATGATTGAAAATGTTAATTCGTCGATTCAGTAATTTAATATTCACTTATCATCGTTTGCTGTCAAATCTGTCAATATTCAACTCAAAATCAAGTCCTGCAGATTCAGCGTCACCTATCCGACTTGTGTGGAGGAAAAGAAAGTCTTATTTTGCAAAAACTTTTACCATTAGGCAATAAATTTGTCTCAAAATAGTTTTAGTGTGAGGAATGTTTGGCTTAAATATGCTGCAGTCTGGGCAGGAATTTCACTGGTGGTCTAGATGCCCTCCTGAGTGACTGTGGCCTTCGTGCCCTGCTGTGGAACTTACTAATGTAATTAACACATAAATTCATTTCAATAGTTTTGATGCCGTTTGCATCCGACTCTTTCACTCGGTCTCTCCTTTAAATGCGCTGATTGTAGCACAAACTCTATTCCATGCGTGGTTCACACAGAGCTGAAAACTGAGAGAGGGGAGGCAGCGAACTGAGCTGCAGGTGTTTGTGTTGGGACTTTAAAGGGATGAGCAAGATGACAAGATCAGCAGATTAAAGGAGTTTGGGAGTAAAACCTGAAATAATGTGTCATGAACTGACAAGACATCTATATTTGTTTTAAACGTACTAATATCATCCTGGAACACTAATAATTTATTTCTGCACTAATGTTGAGAGTAAAGAGTGAACATTTGTCAAATGTCAAAATGTGGCCAACTATGGTGTAACACACCATAATTGCACATTTTAGTTCTCTGACTGACGCTTTGTGTGATTGTCCTGATGGTATGTGATCATTAGCTGTGGTACATATGATTTATGACTTTAACTGTTAGGACAACCATGTTCTGTCACATATGGTCTTAATGTCTTGATGTTGGGTTTTTGTGCCCTCACAAAAATAAATAAATGTCCTGCTAAAGGCCAAAATTCCAAGCCTAGTGCAGAACCACTGTTATGCAATACAAAATATGATTACATATATTTTGCAAAACCTTTTGAAGAGACTTTCAAGGTTTCCCTGTCTTTGGATTTGAGCATCTGTAACTAATTCCGACATCTTTCCTGAGGTCAAAGTCATATTTGAACATGGAACATTGTGAAGTTTGTTTTGTTACTTTGTCGAAAACAAATGTTTATGAAAACATGATTAACTGGTATTTGTTGAAGCTCAGAACAGTACACTGTTCTTCGACAGGCAGCGCTTTACTACAGTTTGTGTAGCGCACTCTTCCTGCAACATGAATGCAACACACCGGTCGTCAGCTTGAGCCCCCTGTTGTCTCACTCGGCGTCCCTGCTGAGGCCGTTGATGATAATCTGCTGTATGTACTGCGACGTGTCCTTTCAGCAGCTGCAGTTTTATCACGCTGTTACTCTGGTATACTCCGAGTGGGCTTGTGTTTCATTGGGAGAGGACTGTAACTGTGCCGGCCTCGCTCGTTGTATTTTTGCAGAGCGTGTATGCGTAACGTTTCACAGTGGAGAATCCCCGTACAGCCACCATGCTAAACACGTTCGAGTCTTTCTGAAGTGGCTCCGTAAGTGGAGGCCTCTGTCTGTGTGACACTAACATGCCAACAAATGGTCCGTTTCCTCCTGTAGCAGCCGGCGAGGACAAAAATACCTGCACACACAATGATGCACAAAGAATAAATAAACTTGATGAGGAGAGGGTGATTAAATTAAAAACATATTCAGTCATGGCTCCATTTTCAGCACTATATTGACAGAAGTTAAACGTAGACGTTGTCTTATGTTTTTACCCGTCTGCTGGGATTTTTAGCAGGATTACACAAAAACTGCTAAATGTACTTCAACAAAACTTGGTGGCTGGATGAGGAATAAGGAAGAACCCATGAAATTTTTAGATGAAGGAGCAGATTCAGGAATTTTTATTTAAGAAGGTTAGTTTGTCACCTTTTTTCCACTTAAATCTTCACTAACTTGGTGGCTGGATGAGGAATAAGGAAGAACCCATGAAATGTTTAGATGAAGGAGCAGATTCAGGAATTTTTATTTAAGAGGGTTAGTTTGTCACCTTTTTTCCACTTAAATCTTCACAAGCAAAAGTCACATTAAACAGTTACCGAAACCAAAAGCATCTACAATATTGCCAGATGAAGTTATGCACTATGTGATTTTTCCAGTTGTGCTTTTTTAGTCTCAATACGTGACTGAATTCTCCTAACAACGGTTTCCCCATAATAGATATTTCACCTGCAGTGAAACTAAATATCTGTTCTTTCCTTTGTGGAGAGAAATCACACCGATTAAGCAACAAACAACTCACCCTGCATACATTTATTGCACTACTTTATCACTTATATACGCACATAACTGACTTGCAAAACAAAGCATATTCCTCCATGTTAAGGAAGTGCTGTGTGTTTGCATTTTGTCACCACACTGAATAAATTGAAGAATTTTCTTCCAGTTTTTACTCATTCCTTTGAGGCTAATTGGAGGTACTGTTGGTCTTTGTAAGGAGGATGCTGGTATTGAATTTATTAGCTAAATATCAAAGGATAAGCCTATGGAGAACCATGCATCTTATTGTTGGCAGAGGTGTTGAAGGTCAAAAACGCGATGAGATTTCTTCCAAGATGAGGCAGTGGGAGGGGACATCCATGAATACTCTCATCGTGATCTGCGTGTGCTGGTGGTTCAGAGGTCACAGCAGAGCTGCGCAGCCTTATTTCTCTGTCTGTCAGGCTGTACAACACGTGAATGATTTCATTATGATTGCATGTGAATTTATCAGCTGAATGAAAGAGGGGCTTGTTCACGTTTTACAATGGAAATGTCACTCATGAATTCTGTACAACTGCGTCTTTCAAAGTGCTACATGCCTCAGAACTCTGAACAGCCGATTAATTCACGACAACATGCGACAAAACTTTATTCATCCAGAGGAAAACAGTTATCGGCAGCTCCAGACTCCCCACGTCTGAACAGTAATGTGTCTGTTGAAGATCTCCCCCATAAAACTTACTTTCAGGATGGCAGAGAGAAAGAAAGAAACTTCGCTAACTTTCAAAAACTCCACTCTGTCTGCTTGAGTGCCAAAAAGTAGTTTCATGCACTTGTGTTCCCCTTCTTCATGGAATTCCACCAGCAGTAAAAACAAAATCCCATTTGTTTACCTGACAGCACTAATTATAATCAAAGGTGTCTGGATGAGGAAGCTTTTGTCCGGCTCAGTCAGCGCGTGCCAAATATCAAGAGCTGCCGGTTACCAGTGGTGAGCTCTATAATTGGACAGTGGAATTTCCTCAAAGCAAACTTAATATGGAAATAAAACTGGCTCCATGTTTTGTTACGGTGATTTATTTTTCCCCAAACTGTATTTTCAGCAGAGAACCTCTGAATCCTCATGTTGGAGTTAACTGTCCCTGTTGAAACCCTCACAGATAAAATTCTGCATGTCTGCCACCAAAAGCCAGTGCAGTTGGAGTGACAACACTCCTGTAATTATGCTAAAAAGAATGTTAAATACTTAAAGGCGTCATGTCATTTCAGAGGAAGAAAAAGTCCAAAGAGAAGCCAGCGGCTTCTGAACAGACAGAGGAGGTTGTAGCGAAGGAGTCCGTGGCCATCGTTCAGGAGTCGCCACATCCGGCAGCGAGAAAGCGGAGGAGACGTCGCCATAAAGTCGGGGTGGAAACTGTGACTGCAGCGAGCTCTCAGCAGGTGAGGAATGTATCTCCTGTGTGTCATCAAGTGCCTGGTTTCCTGGCAAGTCAGAACCACTTTCTCTGCCGTGTGTGTTCTAATAGGTCAGTCTAGAGGTCTAATTTCAACTGGCAGTGATTTATATGCCAGCTCGCTAGACAACAGTGACCAGCATCCAAGAGGTGTTTCTAATTATAGACAGTTAAACAGCAGATTTAATGTTCTATTAAACCTGCATTCTTTCTAGTGGCCAGCAGGTGGCATCTCTTTCTGACTGTGTAAGCTCATGAGAAAATCAACCAACTTTTCACTTCATTTGTTACCTCAGTAAAGTTTCTTTTAATGACTTTATGGCTTTGGTTGCTAGTTTCAAGCCTTCTTAATACAGAATGATGTTCATTTTGTAAATCCCGGTCTCATTTAGATGAAATTTGACAATGAAATGCTTCGGGGGGTGTGGCTACCTTGTGATTGAAATGTGCTTTCACGGTATTTTCTCGGGTTCTCGGGTCAGATTCAGTCAGGGCAGAGGTACCGTTAAGTGTATCCTCCTCAACCCTGCTGGTATTGTCCAAATATGGTCACATGTAAACAAAGATGGCAGCTGTCGGGATGCTAAACTTGAGTAATAGGGGAAGTCAACCAACATGGGACTGCGTGTGAGATGGTCAAAGACCTGTAGATAACTTTCGAGGTTAACTTCACCCATGTGCATGTAGGCGTCAACAGATGACCCGTAGGCTGATGGTTCACTGTTTGTGGCTCCATACAGTTTGTTTCTGATGCTAGAGATAATAAAGTCACTCGGGATTACAGTCAAAAACTAAATTAAGTCGTGGGGACTTTAGTACCGGATGTGGGAGAAGATGAGTTCAGTACGCTTTGTCTCTGTCAGCTCCTGCCACCGGGTCTAAAAAAAAAAACTCTGGGGGAAACACTAAACAGTGTTTATGCAATTACTCTCCCTGACAGAAGGGGGAGACAAGAGTTCCACACTGCAGGTCCATGCATCATAAAGTATGTGTCTTGGAATCAAATATCAGCTAATTGTACTCAAAACGCTCTCGAAGTATTCAAATGGGCACAAAACAGAAGACTTCATGCACTCATGTGGATAAAATTAGTTACAAGCTATTTGATTAATTCCTGCATTGAGGGTTTTTGATATTTTTAGTACGATTTCCTGATTATTCTCACATTTTGGTGGTACTTTGAGCTCAGCTCGGGTAAAATACCTTCTCCACGACTAGAAGTTCTGTAGAGTTTTTCTGCCCAGCCTGGAACTTCCCTCAGAGCCGCGTTGCTCTCAGTCTTCATGGAGCTCTTTCTTGATCAGGCTGACCCTTCAGCATAATGGGCATGACGCTGGCACCGACCCCGGCATTCAGCACTGATGGCACACATCGTTTAGCGCTAACATGTTACCTCCCCCACTTATTCAAGCCCACTGATTCACTCACACAATGCAGGGCTACACAAGCAAGTTGTGATTATGTAATGGCCCAGCAAGACACTTTTTAATTTGTCTGATTGCAACTCAACAATGGGCGACTCACGAAGCAAGAGGGAGCGAACGGAAACATATTTCCTGATTAACAGCTGTGCGTTTGCATGTTGCGTGTAGTTCTTTCAGGGTCACACCAAATCAGTTATTGTCAATGTTCATGTTAATCTCGTTCACTCAAGCACTGTACAGTTTTCTGCTACTTTAAACTTTTACTCCGTTACTCTATTATTGGATCTGATAATTGGCCAGGATGGTAACCATTCAACCTATATAATGCAGTATACGCAGTGAATGCACGTACATATATGTAAATCCCATTATTGCTGGAATATTACTTTTAACATCAGAATTAAGACCTTAGAGTCGTACTCCTGTAGCCAAACTTTTGCCAAACGTGTAACATCTTTATATCTTTACTCAAATATGAGTTTTGTTTATTTATTTTTTACAAAACTGATTGCATTCATAATGATTTCTGTCTACATTCATAAAGAAACACACACGGTGCTTTCTGGTGTACTGCATCAACAGCCAATTAGATATTATACTGATGTGACATCTAATGATTATTATTTATATAATGTTTGTGTCTTTATGGAGGTTGAATGGAGGGACTTATAATACATTATGACTACCTGCTGTACTACTGTAAGCACTACACAACAGTCCACACCGTGTTATAATAATCCCTTATGATGCACTATATTCTTTCAAATGCATGAAAATGTTTTGCACTTCACTGACCATCAACCATAAAATATTATTAATAAAGTATGCAATATTATGGACAGCATGTACTCCACTTTATCTAACACATGAAAAGCTATGATACTGCATGGTACACGATGATTGTAGGTGAGGACAAGTAATCTAAATTTATTATAAATGCCATTACTCAACCTCAGTACAACCTCAAAACAATATACTTATAACTATGTTTTCCTCTATTTTATTATTATTCCACCATTTTAATGGCATGTTGCTCCTTCTAAGAAACCATTCAACTATCCAAATTACTGGTTTGTATTTTCCTAATTTATACCTTTTATGATTTTTTATTTAAGCTTTTATTTATTAGTATAGATGCTGTTTGCAGCATCCACACTCATAAATCTTTTACCTTCTGCCAATTTTTTGGGGGTCTTGAATGTCTTTTAACGTCAAAGGCAAAAGAAATGACATCAACTTACATTGTAGCTCATGAATTTCCTGGCTTTTCATTTTATATTACTGCAACTACTCTAAATGTTTTTCTCATTCATTATTATTACTACTACTAAGTCACATCTATAAAGTCTCATGACTGTTGATATATACTGCAATGCAAATTAATATTAATACAGATGAGGATTTCTGAGGAAATCATGACGGATCCCTTCAGTAAGTGTGCACAGAATCCGTGTACCCATAGGTGCTGTCAGCCCATCTGTTCCCACATGCCAGTGGTCAGGCACCCTCTCTCTTTTTAACAGCATCCCAAAGGTGTGGGGCTCAAGGTCAGAGCTGAGCTCTCGGTCTGTGAGTGCGTGAGAGCGCGTCCACACACGCACAGAATGAGATCTGATGAGCGCCTGCCGCCAAGCGACCGCTGCGCCCGGGCTGCCGCACTGAGCCGTGTGGGCTGCAGGACGCAGGCGCGCCCCCCGCTGCGGCTGCAGCAAACGGATTTATTTAGATTGCTTATCCGGGACCAGAACTGCAGGGAGCGTGGATATTTTTTGGCGTGAGTACGCAGCTGCAGCTAATTTGTTGTTTACGTTCCGCCGCATCGCTGACGGTGTTAATCTCATATTTAATGTCATTAAAAAAAGACCCTGCAGGGTAGAAACAATCCTAGTTGGCACCTTTATGGTGAAATGTGAGGGTGTCTGTTTGGCATCGCCCCGACCTGTCCAGCTGCAGGTGCGTCAGGTCTGTCCTCTCTGCGGCTCGGTGGGGGGTGCAGATCGAGTCCGGAACGGGTGCGTGACTTCGAGGTTTCTGGGGAGGATCTAGAAAGGATCCAGTCAAGTGTTCACAGTTCAGAGGAGGGAGGGAGGGGAGCCTCAGTCAGCTGTAGTGATCCTAACCAGTGCGAGCAGCCGCACTTACACACCTACTAACTTTCTTCCATTTCCAAGTCCTGGGAGTTTCAGGGGCTCTCCGGTGCTCCTCGGGGTTTCTTGGTAACTACAGATCAGCCTGATGCTTTCTGCTTGCTTGGCTGCTGAGGGCGGCAGGAGAAAGTGTGGCAGAGGGTCAGAGGAAGGGCTTAGGCCGCACTAATTGGAAAAACTTAAAGAAATACCAATAAATTAAAGGAGAATTCTGGTATTTTTCAACCTAAGCGTGAGGGGGAATTACTCCAGTCTGGGTTTTGGTCGATTTAGCTCAACAAGACTTTACAATACAATGTCAAGGGGCAAGTAAAAACATCAGAAATAAGAAGTATTTATATTATTATTGCAAGTCTCCAGTGAAACATCCATGTTTTGTTTTTGTTTTTTTTTGACTCATTAAGCAAAGATACAGTATAAAACAAACTTTTCTAAAGTTATTCCTTCCTTTTCTCTACGTCGCCACGACGACAGAGCACGCCAGTCGCAACTAGTCAATTGCCCAAGCTACGCTGTTTACAAGGCTTTCTATTCATTCTGAGGTGATTTGCTAAATAATCAGAAATTTCTTTGGAACAAATCTTTTTCACATATTAATTTGTCTGTCAGAAAGCCTCAGAAACAACTCTGCCTCAGCAGTTGACTAGTTGTGACCGTGGTTGGTTCTCCATCATTGCCAGGATGCAGAGAAAGGTAGGAAAAACACTGATTTCATACAGTATCTTTACACTAATTGGCACACACACATTGGCAGGAACACGTCCCTATCGTCCATACTGAAACCTACACCCCTGTGTTAGAGGCAGGAGGACTGAAGTGCTGATGTCAGGAGGGGATTTTAATTAAATGTGTCAGAGTAAAATCAGCAGACGCTCTGAGCGCGTTTCAGGTGCATTTCTGAACGCATCGGTTCTTTACAGTACAGTAATGATTCATTCAGATTAATTCAAAAACTCACGCTCTGCTGTTTGAGGCTACACAAGAAGGATTTATGTGCACGCGTGATAACTTTCAGCGGTGCCTCAAAGCGATCTTGTGACGTCTCCCCCCTTCTTTGCTGAGTGTAGGGGCTATTTTTAGAAGCTATGCATTTTTAACATGACTCCCTCACGGTATGCTGTGCATTCATCTGCAGTATTTATTGCTGTTGACCAAATACCCAAGTTTAGATCAAAGAGGCCAAATTTTATTGGTTTGTCTAGAACATGTTGAGGGATGTCACTAAAAAGCTGATATCAAAAACACAAGGCTAAATAGTAATGTGTCATTACACTGCAACAATTGAAACATGCAGAGGCAGCATGAGGCAAGATGAAGATCTGGTCTGGATAGAAGTGGCTAAATTAAATGAATGTTTTAAAATAATATTAGAAATAAATAGACTTGCAGTACTGCTGTCCTGACAACAAGCCAGGAATAGCTCACTCCTAACCTGAATATGAGCTGCATCTGATGCACTGTAGACATCACTCCTGGGACTTTGAGCCTGCCTGCTCGCGGCCAATCGGAGGGGCTCAGGGCGGTGCAGCCAGCGCCCCTGTAGGAGCGCATCCTGTCGGTTGGTGACACAGCTAAAAAGGAAGCAGGGAGCGCGCTGACGTAGTTGCAGCAGCAGCACCTGCCCTGCAGACAGCAGTGTTGAAACTGAGCTTTTCTCTTATCTGTTTCACATTAGGTGAAGTTTGTGTGGGGAGACGTATATTGGGGAGGTGAGACGCTCTCTGTTGTCTGGGAGTTTTTCACAGTGTCATTGATTAAGTTTATTTCACTCTTTATAAAAGATGATTATCATAGAAACTTATTTTTATAGAGATCATATCAGCATCTGTCAATATCACAATTTTTATTACAAAGTTTCAAGAGAAATGTTTGTGGAACAAATGGCTAAAGTCAAATGTTAGCACGTTGACCCTTTGAGACGGTAAACAGCAATCAGCTAAAAGGCCTTTTTTCCGTGCTTATATTTAAAACGTTGCTCTCCTGTATTGTATTTATACAACACTAGTTCATCAAAAAAGTTATTACGATAATGTCAATTTATATGATGTTGAAAGCCCATAATCACATCATGACATTTTCTGCCCGTAATCCTTTGATTGGACATACAAACTAACAGCAACAACGAAAAACCTTTAAACAGGAAGAAAAAAGGAGAAAACCTCAGGAAGAGTCATAGACTTGCAGAACGTTCCTGCAAACACTAAGCTAACTGCCTTAAGATGTGCTAAACGGAGAAAAGCCTAGTGGCCGTGTACTTTAAAAGATTTTTGATTACAAGTCGATCGCAGTATTTGTTCAAGTTTTCAGAGTTTTTATAAATATGTGTCGCCCCTCGTTTCTAACCATGTCCATCCAGACTATGGAGGAGGTAACGGAGAAGAAGAAGAGGCCTCTGGTCAGGGCTTCGTCGGAGGATAGTTCCAGTGACCCCAGTTTCGCTCCGTCCCCCGGGGACACGCTGCCCTGGAACCTGCCAAAGCACCATCGCATCAAGCGCTCCAAGTCAGCGTCCGGAGATGTGCTGGAGCCAGCAGAGAGGGCCGTCATCCGCATTGCAGGTATTGTGACGACTGCGTTTGATCCGTGGACTTGGCCATGGATGCTGATCAGGTGTTGTCTAAAATGTGCACCTCAAGCCAATGTGTTTTCCTGGTAGCCACTCGATATCTTTGATCCTTTCTGGGTTTTTGTCACTGGGAGTTGAAGGAAGTATATTATGAAACAACATTATTACCATCTCAAAGGACTATGCTCATTTATTCCCCATATCTCTAGAAATTCTGCAGAGGCTATACGTTGACATTTCGTGGCCTTTAAATCAAGCAAGGGGCAGCTGAAGTGCCCAAAGGGTTTCAAAGTCACTGTTTGCATAAAGATAGCTGTGTTTTAACTTTTTTTTTAAGCATTACTGCTCTTTTCGTCCAATTTAGGCAATAGGGCTGATGCTAATTATTAGCACAGCAAACCGAGTCATGAGTCGAGTGCCGGTGTGCAGATGGGCGTGCACATTCACGGCTCCTCACTCAGGTCTGCCTCCTTTCTCATCAAAATACATAACTTCAGAGAGCAACCAACCAGCATGTAAAGCCGAACCAAACGGGTGGTTCAGAAACAAATGGGTGACGTCACAGAGGGCTAACGCTCGCTGAACATTGAGGCAGGATGCAGAGGATGCCTCAGCACTTTGTGCTGGGTACAATCAGCAACCCCGACCTCTCCCCTCCTCCGGGGCCGTCTCTAGTATTGATGTAATGGGGTGGGGTACTGCGGCAGGATCCTGTGACTGGATTTGTCTCTGCACTCAGCAGCAGCAGCAGCAGCAGCAGGATTGCATACTTCTGCAGAGCCGAGTTCAGATAGATGCTTGGTGTTCTTTATCTCTTGGAGTTTGGTATTTTCACTTTTATGTCCCTCTTATGATGATATATGATATATAATAGAAAGAGGAACATATGTCAGCGCCGTCTTGTTGGATGGCTGCCGTAATGACCCCGCCCACATTCATTAGCCTTATGGGACACATACAAGGCTGGAGATGCATCTTTCTCTGTCAACATATAGAGGCAGGACTATTTGTTATCAAGCTGAAGACAGTTTGAAAGGCAGACAGCGTTTGGCTGACACGAAATAAAAGGTCAGTTAGACCATAACGAGGTTTTTGCGGCTTTCTAACGTGCTAGTTTACTGATCGGATACTGTAACTGTGGTAGCTGTCCGGTTGATGTGCCTTGAGAGTGAAAGGGATTAAAAGAAAAAGCACAGCAAATTTGAGAATTGGGGAGCAAGAGGGCGTCCCAGTTTAGCCTGTGCTGCAGCCCTGGCAATAGCAACCCATTTAGGTCAAAGGTCAGGGTCAATGTGACCTAGGTTAAGATATTTACTGTCTTAAACCACAAAGCAACCTGAATATATGGTCAGACATTAAGGAATCACACTGCTCCTCCGACAATAACACAGCAGCCAGTATTTCTTCCTCCTTATGTCTCAATTCCAGTGCGGAATAGTCTGTTTTTGTTTTAACTATAGCAGATATGCAGTTTTACCTGTTTTGATGGCCCCTGGGTTCTAACATAAAATTAGTTTATCAGCTCACATTGTAGGACTCACGACTTGACATTTTCCAAAGAGTTTCAGCCGTGTTCTTTGCTCCTGAAGTTTCAGCATCCATGAGTATGTGTGCCTGAAGTCTAGGGACGAGTGGGTGGGAGGAGACATCAGTCCTCTTTGTTTTTGAATTTGGACTGCAGTACCTGTTTTAAACACTGGGTGTCAGGGTTACATATTGCTCCTTTAAAGGTCAAGATCACTGTGACCTATTAATCCTGTTTTTAGCCATAATTAAAGAATTCATATGCTAATTATGAGACAGAAAGGTCTAGATTGGATCATATTTCACATGTGGTCAGTTACAAACTGAGGTTTGCATACACCGTCTGTGCTCCCATATTTGAGAACCTGTCACTTTTTGGCAACAACGTCCATGTTTGAAGGACTGCAGTCCACCACAAGCTTTTTGGTTTGGTTCATGTTCTATATCGGTCCCTACATATGTTGTATCAGTGGATTTAAACTGCAGCAGGATATGCCGAGGCATACAACGGCGAGGCGGTGACTCTGGTCCAGAGTACACGCTCAGGGAACACCTATAAAGTACACAAACCTGAAGCAAGTTTTGTTTATCGTTCTTTTTAAGGTTCTGAACTAATATTGTCTCATACTTTGTCTTGGTTAGAGATACAACATGACTAATGCTTTGCCGCGCCCCACGGTGTGGGAGAGGAGTACTGTGCTCTTGCACTATCAGGGAACCTTTCCCAACTTTGTACAGGATGTTGCTGAAAGATGCTTTACCTCCACCAAACACAACAAGATAAGGCTGTAGGACTGAGTGAGCAGGGAACCGAAAGTTGGCCTTTTCTTTTTGTTTACAGTGAAAACACCTCTGCTTTGTCCGCTTTGTAGACACTTTTTTTTTTTTTTTTTTTAGATTTATAGATGTGTCCCAATGTCATAAAAAATGTTTAAGCGAGACATCCATGTCAAAGATGCACAGATATATTTTTGAAAATATGAATATGTCATCCTGTAGATTTTATGGAACTTTGAGTCGAGCGAGTCGAGTCCTTTCTTAATAGATTCTGATAAATTATTCAGGACTGCTTTCAGCATGGGACTTCATTGTTGTTTTTGCAAGAGACTTGTGCATCCGTTATTGATTTCACATTTTACAGTCTGCACTAGGCGTCATCATATCATTGCAGCTGACGGTAAAAGTTTGATTTCCTTTGTGTTTCATTACGTGATGAATTTTTCAGTATTTTTTCCCAGACAGCCATGGGTCCTTCCAGAGTGAACAGAGAATAGTTACATGCCCCAGAATGATCAGGCTCATGCTGGTGAACCAGGACAGAGGAGTTTGTGCAGTTTACATGCAGACCACTAGAGGCCAGTGTCCAAAGATAAAGTGCAGTGGAGCTTGTTTGCATGAGTCCCTTCTCACGCTGCACTCTGTCTCACCTGTCTTGGTTGTTCATATTTTCATTTTTCACATCTTGTAGAACTGCATATGCGATAACATGTTGAGCTGAGTCAGCAGAATGACCACGGCAGGGAAAACAAAACAGATATTAATGGCGTTTTTCGGGGTCATTTGCCAAAAATTGTCATAAATTGGGCTTAAATTAACCTATTAGGTAGATCGATTAGGGTAATTTTTTACTTTATTGTGATATTTATTTATTTAAACTGATTTTGGGAATAGTCATTATTGCTCTGTAAGTTTTTTGTTTGCTCTCATTTTTTTGTTTATTTACCTAGAATTTTAATTTCAGTTATATCTTATATAAAGTTATAAACACTAAAGCCAGACTGATATATCGGTTGGATGAGATTGGCCTTTCACAGATACTATTCGCATATATGTCATAGATATCGACCAATACAGAAAAATTGCTTTTAAAGAACACAAAATATGCTTGGAGTAATTTATTGTTATAATTAATTGATAGTATATTGATAATTATAATTGTTAAGTTTCCAGTCATAGTTACTGTTTCAGTGCATTGCTGTCATTCATAAGATTAAAAAAAAGTTCATTAATTTGTTACACACCTTAAAATAAATAATTGCATATACTGGCCAATATATTAATATGGGAACTTTATTTCTCCCTAATATCAGTATTAGCCCCCTAAATTGTGTATTGGCCTGAGCCCAAACAAATGTTTTCATGTACTTTATCAGTGAAAAGGCTGAAGAAGTTGTAGTAATACAACAAGAATGTAATACAACAAATGACTTACAGTATCTTTCACCACACTAACAGCTATTACTAACGTTGTAAAATTAATATAATTATAGGAATATATGTAACTAAAAACAGTGACCCTGCCGTGACTACATTTCATCCTCTAATCATTGTTCAGGCTGCTAACATTTTAGCACATGTTACATAAGAGTCAGTAAACATACAATAAGGAATTGAAAAATGATGAGGTTGTATCCTCCCTCAGATGTGTTGAAATTTTCTTTTATTTTAGCAGCGAGCAAAAGTCAGAGGTCCAGCAGGGCTGGAAAGTCTGATGTTGTGTGGGAGGGCCGGTTGGCACTGCAGTCAGTCACTTGGGCCAAATCCAAAGACAAAAGTGAAGCTTAGTTTCAGAGAGATTTATCCGCTGGCCAGTGATGAGAAAACAGTGGGAAAGTGGTGTTTTTTTTTTTTTTTTTTTTTTTATTAA
>KV751318.1:4121917-4132654 GCA_001698575.1 Mola mola | reverse complement strand
ACTGTTGCAACTGTTGCATACACACATTCATAACCTTTGCCCATCACATATCAGAGCCATCATCATCATCATCATCATCGAGCCATGATTGTTTTGCTTTGGTGATATCTTCAAAGACGAGCCGTTGAGCTGTGTGACTATCTCGTCTCGTCTTGTTTTCTGACGCTTATCTGGATCCGGGTTGCGGGGGCAACAGTCTGAGAAGGGAGATCCTGACTCTCCTCTCCTCGGCCACTTCCAGCAACTCCTCTGGGGGGACACCAAGACCTTCCCAAACAAGCCAAGAGATGTTATCTCTCCAGTGTGTCCTGGGTCTGAGCCGTGGTCTCCTCCTGGATGGGCATACCTCAGAAACCTCCCTAGGGAGACATCCAGGAGGCATCCTGACCAGATGCCCGGACCGCCTCAACTGGCTCCTGTCGTCTACTCCGAGCTCCTCCCAGATGTCTGAGCTCCTCACCCTATCTCTGAGCTGAGCCCAGCCACCCTGCGAAGGAAACTCATTTCTGCTTCCCGTTCTTAAAGAGGGGAACTACCTACCCTCATTGCCACTCCAAAGACACTGTCCCCGATGTCCGCACAATGCTACAGAGGCGTGTCAGCCAGGACAGCCCTGCAACATCCAGAGCCTTGAGGAACTCGGGGCGAATCTCATCCACCCTTGGAGCACCGCCTTGACACCAGTGATGAGAGAGCCCACCCCAGAGTCCTCTGGCTCTGTCTCCTCCACAGAATGCGTGTTGGTGGGATTGAGATATCTGAAGTATTCCTTCCACCGGCTGACTAAACACTCAGTTGAGGTCAGCAACTCCCCTCTGGCACTGAAGACTGTTTGCCAGAACTTTTTCTGTGCCGACTGGAATTCTTGTTCCATAACCTCACCAAACTCCTCCCACACCCGGGCTTTTGCCTGCCCGAGCTGCAGATCGCTTGGCCTGCCGGTAGCTGTCTGCTGCCTCGGGAGTCAAGCCAGCCATTCCCTGTAGGTCTCCTTCTTCAGCTTGATGGCCCCTTTCACCATTCCCTGTCCCCCACCACCTCTGGGATGTGGTTGGAGCTCTGTCGGAGGTGGGAGTTGAAGACCACCTGACAGTGTCCTCAGCCAGATGTTCCCAGCAGACCCCCACTATAGGCTTGGGCCTGCCTGGTCTATCTGGCATTCTCCCCCACCACCTGATCCAACTCACCACCCTGTTGTGATCAGTTGACAGCTCTGCTCCTCTCCTTACCCGAGTGTCCAGCACATACAGCTGCAGATCCGATGATACGACTACAAACTCTATCATTGACTGTCGACCTAGGGTGTCCTGGTGCCAGATGCACTTACGTACACTCTTATGGCTGAACACGGTGTTAGTGATGGACAAACTGCGGTTAGCGCAGAAATCAAGTAATTGAACACCGCTTGGGTTCAGATCGGGCAGGCTGATCCTCCCAATCACACCCTTCCAAGTCTCCCTGTCATCTCCCACGAGAGCGTTGAAATCTTCCAGTAGTCCTCAGTAGGGGAACTTTCAAACACGTGTGTGATCGTTTATTCCTTAATTTTTTTTGTCAGTGACTCTCTTCTCTCTGTCTTTTTTATGGTCACACGGGGCTGCAAGGTTGTAGTTTAATGTGTAGGATTACTGTATATTGGATTCAGTTAAAAGTTTGTTCAGCTCATACGACCAGTATATATTTAACTGCACGCATCAATATTGGAGTGTGATGGAGTCCTAAAAACCTGTTCTGAACACACTGTCGGTGCTGGGACTCATGACAGGAGAACACAACTTCATCTCTCGGGTCATAACTCACCGGGTAAGGTCATTTCATTTCACATTACTGATGCGAAAGATCTCTTAAAGTAAATTTTGGACTTTGGTTTCATGCTGATGAAATCCTCCCAAATCTCCTGAAGACCGAGTCAACAAACACTCCCCTCTGTATGAGAAAGTGATAAGACACACATGTGTACTCACACTCTGATCATATCTGCCATTTCTTTTTGCTTTTAACAAAGAAATGGCAGATATCCTGATAGGTCTGAATTTATTATGTGTTGCATTTTGCCACGTCTCTAATTCAGAACGCTGAGCTCTGTATTGTTGCATTTAATGGTTTAAAGATGTTTGAGCAGTGTATAGGGTTTTGTGACTGCAGTGTCAGTAGTATATCTCTGACACTGCATTTAATAACTAATAACTGATTTCATTACCTGGTCAAATGACTCCGCTGTAATCGTGTTTGGTGTCAACATGACGGCTATGCTGACAGCATTAAAATAAAGATAGAAAAAAAGCAACAACAGTTCCAGCATTAACACTGTCATCATCTTATCAGTCGCCTGCTATCAGACTTGATTTGTCAACTGTCTTTACACTCAATATCTTTAGCCACTTTGGTGGCGTGCACAGATTGATAATTGTGGGACAGCTCCTCGTTTCCTGGTCCTTGTTTTTGTGATGTCAAACGGTGACATACTGAGATAACATTTCACCTCATAATGAGAAGAGTCAGCATTCAGGTGCTGATTATGGAGTAAAGACAATATTTAATGCTCGTTTGCACTGCACAGGCTGCATTGTAATCAGTGTCAAGAATTCACTTTATACATTCATGCTCAAAGTTCAGAAGTTTATAGGTTTGATTTGTCAATTAATATGACAGAGTGTGTTGAGATGGTACTCAAGTTGTGTGACTTATACAGGCAAACAAACACATGATAACACACCCACCAGACACACAGGATAAAAGCTAGTTGGTATAACATGCTCTAACACTCTTTATTTATTATATCAAACAGCTACACATTGAATAAATAAGTGTCTTCTTGTTTTTGTCACAGCTCGAATTGTCACGACACCTAAATAGAACAGAGTGGTTGTTAATGTTTTTTGTTCCACTTGTGTCCTATCTGATAAGTTTCCATCATAATAGATGGGTGTAACTGTAATTTTCCCACCTGTCACTGTGTGCTAATAAGCGAGTGTACATCCTGTGTGTGGACACTACATTTTGATTTTGTCGTTTTTTCGGCATGTTACTCTTAAATTGTACACTTGAGAAACTAAATTAAAAAGAAAACAAACAAACAAACAAATACACTGAGCAAATTTGTTGGTTGCAAAATCCTTCCAAAAATCATCAACGAAAATTTGACAATATCAACAAAGTTGTGCTCTATTGCATAAAAATACGCTTATTTCTAATAAGAACTCCCATTTCCTGCTGGAAAGCAGCTTTTTGGTGTTTGTTCATCTTTTCCTCATAGGAACATTGTGCAACTGGATTTTTTTCTTGGCATCCTGAAGTACTATTGTCGCTGCTGCATCTGAGAGGATGTGATTATTGTGCCTCCACGCTGTCTGTCCATCTGTCGTCCTATTCCTGTGAAATTTGGTCCCAACCACCCATTTGGAAACAAGGGGAAATGGAAATGTCCAGTCCACTCTGACCCATAATGAAAATGAATAAATGAAATGAAATGAAAATGAACACATTCATAGGCATAACGTAAGAATCCGTATGCTAATAATTTCTTGTAGCTCCAACACTGAAGAGGTTACAGGTACACAGATGTAAACAAAAGGGAAAATTCTTGCAAATTTATTTTGGCTGTGTCAACAAATGGGCCAATATCAGTGCGGTAGCGTTCATCAGAGCATCTGTGCTCTATATTATTTCAAATCAGTTATTCCACCTCTTTAACTTTGTTTATTCAGGTGTGTGATTTCAGTGAATGAAGTGTCCCAGTAGATCATTTTACTCAGCACCGTCGATCAATCACTCTCCAAAAGAGACAAGTCCAAGAAAATAAAGGCTCATACTGCATATTTCACTTATTTATAATCACATAAATAACAGAAACATCAGTTTCACGTTGACATCAGTTGATGTCGTTGTGGTTGATCAGCTGAGAGTGGATTAACGTGCGGCTGTGCGTGTTTTTGTCCCGAACAGAAGAGTTGTGGCTCCCCAGCATCTTAACCTAAAAATCTGCCATCATTCAGGTATGGGAACATGACATAACTTTGAGGAGAAGTGGAGTTCTAGGAGCTGATTTTAAAACTTGCCCTAGTTTCTCCAGTGGAAGGAACTCAAATAGTCTCACACTGCAGCTCTGTCACATGTTTTCTTTTTTGTTTGTTTGTTTGTTTTTTCATGGAAGTAACCATTTATGTCTCTCCATCTGGGGTAGAGTTGCTACCTATTCTTGTGGCGCGTGATCCCCTCTGTGCCTTTAAGAGGGAGGGTCTGATGTGCGCGTGCGTGTGCGTGTGTGTGTGTATGTGTGTGTGTGTGTGTGTGTGTGTGTGTGTGTGTGTGTGTGTATTTCTCAAGCACAGGAGGGGAGTGGTGTTGGTGGTCTGGAATGAAATCTACAGCTTTAAAGTGGGAATACTGTCACTGAGTGTGTGTGTGAGGAACAAGGTGGGGGCCGACAGATAGGTGGAGAGTCAGCCAGGAGGGCTTTTATCAGGACCAAGGGGCAAGAGAGTATTAAAAAAAAAGGGGGTGTGTGCACTGTGCAGTGCCAGTGGTTAACTTTAAAAGAAAGCTTGAAGAAACAGGAGGGTGCATAAACTGCGGCTCACTATCAGACAAGACATGTCCGTGCCCACGTGTGGCCCCGGTCAGCTGCTGACAGAGGAGCAGGACTATGTGCAAGCCTATGAGAACGTCAGAGAGAGGTATAAAGGTAACGGCAGCCCCCTGTTTCTCTTCTGTCTGCTCTGTGGCTTTCACTGCACACGCTCAGATGGAATCTGTGTCCCGGCCGGATTAAAGCTTTCATCTGAGTGAGAAGATTTTTTTTTTTTTTTTTTCCTCCAATGATGCTTTGGCACTGATGCACTTTGGTTCATGAGGGCTGTCTGTGTGATGCAGAAACAGGAGGGTTCTATGAATGATACTGTGACCGGGTCTGACAACTTTCCACAGAGCTGCTGGAGGGATATAAAGTTCAGCATTCAGTGGTTATTCTATACTTTCCTCTGTGGTGATTTTAAGGC
The DNA here is from genome assembly GCA_001698575.1 of Mola mola. Lineage (NCBI taxonomy): Eukaryota > Metazoa > Chordata > Actinopteri > Tetraodontiformes > Molidae > Mola > Mola mola. The sequence continues at coordinate 4,127,657 of KV751318.1, read as the reverse complement.
TTTAGAATAAAAGAATCCCTGGTGCGCTTTGAGGCGAGAGACATGTCATCTGTGACTCAGTGGCACAGGTCCAGCACATGTAACATGACTGATAGGAGCTACTGTACCAGCCAGCAAGGTGGCTGATAGTGTCGTCGTAAACACAGCCGTGACTCTGATAGTATGTTTCATTTCAGACAGCAGATGCACGAAGCCAAATTGACCTCAAGATGTTCCCAAAGCTCATTGGCTTCCTTCATTCGGTCAGGGAATTTGACCGAGGCCAAAACCTGGGAGGGAAACACATTTTGTTCTCAATGTGCATATTTGTGCCCTTTTTTTTTTTAATTGTTCAGCTTAATGAGAGTTGTTGACAGTAATTCATAAAGAATTATAGCACCGTTACAAGCCGGCAAACAATCATGCAATTACTAATAATTAATACAGTCCAGAAATTGATTCCAATTATTTGGACTGGGTTCCAGGAATCCTCTTATATGTTTTTCACTTTTAAGACCAAACAGGAAATTAATTGATTAAACAAAAAAGCAATAATGAATCAGTCTGTCGCTCTTGCTGAAGAATTTGAAATAAAAGACTGTGTTTGTACATGAAGATATTATTGCTTTCTAAATCAAGCGAAGTTGCTTAAACTACTAAATAAACTGACTGTGGTTGAAATGTTGAATTAATTTTGAATTGGATGAATAGGAGGAAGTTATCAGGCAGGTGTCATATTGAATTTCTCACCGGCTGTCTCTTGCCCGTCGGGGTCCCTCTCGCAGTGTCACACAGTGTACAGGGCAAGTCAGCTGCATTACGACAACATCTGGAGGAGGTTTGGACCAGCGCACAGCACACATGGGCATTCTTAAAATACTACAAATTAAAGCACAAATCACAACTGTGGGCAGAATTTCCAGCCCACTTACAACAAACTATCAATAAGGACAAACGGCCCAGTCTTGGTCTCTATGTTGGGAACAGTATTGTTCCATCCAGTCGCAACAGTCCAGTAATTTTCTTCCCATGCGGTCGCCTCCTGTGCTTGTCACTCTAGGCAGCGTTCCCGCTGCGTCGCTCTGGCATCAGTCTGGGCTCCACGGCCCTCTTATAACCTCCAGCCCCTCTGCCAAGACCTCGCTTCCTGTTAGTCTTCCTTATTGTTGGCTTCTGACTCGATGCTGTTTGTTTTAAGTGATTTTTAAACCAGAGTGAACAGAAAACAGGAAGTACAAAGATGGCTAAAGTCGTTGAGGTTTGTCATCGGACACCTGCCGCTACTTAAGCCAGGTTGTAGGTGTCAAATATGGTCTATTTAAGGAGATTTACAGCATTTTTCCACCTGAAACCTACTTCCCGACCTTTGAGGGTCTAAAACAAGGACCATTTAGCTCGACAAGTCACAGCGTCAGAAATAAATTTCTTTTTTCTCCACTATCTACCCGAAAAATGTTATTGCGAGTGTCTGGTAACATGGAGTCGATGCCTACAGAGTGTGTTTTTGACTCGATAGCTGCAGGTAACTGCTCCATTTTATTATACACTTGCAGATAAAATTTGAGCATTGTATAGCCTTGTCCAGATAATTGATCCCAGCGACTGTCCACCTCTTACAGAAAGAAGCAGAGGAGCAACTGGAGCCCTTCAGCATATTAATATTATTATGACTCACTGTGAAATAGATTCATTAATGAAGTTAAAACCGCAGCTGCTGTTCCTCATTCATTGTAAACAGGTGTTATTAATTTTACCCCGGATAATTTAAATTCTCATTATCTTGCTTTGCTCACACTTCAGGATTCTTTCCTATTTTTGCCGCTCGTGTGGGCACCGCTTCAAAATCCGTAATACTGATGACAGATCTGAGATCTGACAGCAAAAAGTATCCCTCATGGACACCTTCTGCTACAGGGAGTTTGAATAGGAAATGTTTTTTAACCAATTAGCGCCATCTGTGTTCACCCATTTCATGGCTTTGGCTTAATCTCACATGAAACTTGTTATTGTCGTACAAGCCGCCTTGTGAGACCCGTTTGCACAAGTTATCGCAGCAGGTGAAATTCTGCTTTCTGTAGGAATGACGGGGAGCTGTTGAGTGGAGCTCTGCGTTATAATGGAAGCTGAACTGATGTGTTAGTGTAAAACATGCAGCTCTGCTTTAAATACTCGCCTCAAATATATCCCAGGAGTTCACTCTGTCACTCCTCCAGGTTATTCTGGTTGAAAGACTTGTGACATTTAGCTCAGTGAGGTTGCAGTGATTTATCTAAATGCCTTCAGTCTTGCAGCGTCAGATACTTTTGTGCTCTCATTATCTTTGCACTATATATATATATATTTTTTTTTTTTACCAACGTTGGACTGGACGTCACATTTTGGAGCGAGGCACATGAGAATGCAGAAAGTGGCGAAGGTTTTTAATCTACCACCGCATGAGAGGGTTTGGAAAATCTGAAATAGCGAGACAGGCGGGTGGGGGGGACTTCAGTCATGACGCAATCAAATACAGTATTATCAGCTTGCGAGCAACTCGGATGACCTCCAGTGACCCAGGTGACCCTCTGAGGAGTTCACTCGGTTGTTTTTGGGTGGGCTTCTTACTGAGGTTGGCTTCAAGTTTGCATTCTTTTGAGGTAAATTAGTGGTTTGGCTGCAAAATGTTTCTTGTTAATGTTCTGTGCCCAATGTTTCTTTGTTTTGTTTTTTGTTTTTTTTACAATTTTTGCTTTAAGTTTAAAGGGACAGTTCAACACAAAACCAGTACAAGTGCAGATTTCTCCTTCAAAAGCTTTTTATCCATTTAGATTGTTTTGAGGTTTTGAGCTGTTTTGAGTGAGTTTTCTGCCTTTTCTAACGGCGCTGGATTGCTCTTGTGTTTTGAGGTAAACTGTCCCTTTGATAATGTTCTAAGATCTCTATTGTAAAGGAAATTTGGTGTCTGCAGCTCCTTTCCTTTAATCACTTGAAATAAATCAGTAGGTGTGTTTACATGGATCCTGATATTTCGATTAAAATCCATTTAGAAGGCCAATCAGAGTAAAAAAGCTCCACATAAACACTTCATTTAGAATAAAAAAGGTTCAAATCGAATGAAATTTCAAGCAGTTGCAGAGGAGCTGACTCGTGTTTTTTCTACACCCATCAGAATTAAAATGGTGCCGTGTAAAACAAGCAGAACCTGATTGTTTCCTGACTGTGCTCCTAATCTGAATGCCTTACATCCTGATAGAAACTCGTGGTGACGTATGTGTCTGCACTCCACAACAAGGGCGGCTTCCAGGCTGAACTGGTCCTCTGTGTGGGGTTTGTTTTTGATAGAAAGTCTTAAAGAACTGAACAAAGCTGGACCCCTGACGACGGTCAGAAAATCAGAAATAACAACTTACTCAAACAAGTTCACAATAAAATGGAAGAAGACGGAACACTTGAAGTATCAGTCAAACTATTAAGAGCAACATAATCACAGCTACCACTGTGTTGAATAGAAGACTGATATAAATCTTCTGGCCAGGGAGCTGAAAAACACTCACCAAGGAGGTAAAACAACTGTTAGAGAAGACCACTTCCCCCATGTCTTCATCACTGCTGGGCTGACCCGACATCTTCAATCCGAATGAAACAATGTGCACATGTAACTGCTGCTAATGAGACCAAGACAGTGACATACTGAAAAATGCTATGATTGAAAGAGGAATATCTTAGGAAAATAAGAAAATAATAGGAAAACAAGAGCTGCAATAAACATTTGGTAACTTTTGTCTTGGAAAAACAATCCGCTACCATTAAAACTAGAGAGTTAATAAGAGATTGGAGTCGGATGGGAGCAAGATTCAAAATAATTTGAATTTTTTATTTTGCCTTAAGCTGATTTCAGCTTTTAGGTAAATTGTGACAGGTTTCACAGGACTATGGCAGTTTACCCTGTAAAGTGGAGGTTGGAGATAAATCCCAGCCCGCAAGGTGGTTTTTCAATATATTTAGTCACCCAATTCCCAGTTTAAACACTCTTCAGTAAGGCAACATACGGGGAAACCTGCAGCTGCAGGAGACCACGTTCAGGCTGTCCATTCTGTGTGTGTGTAAATAGCAGCTGGGTTCACTTCTGAAAGGGCTGAGATAAGTTTGTCTTGTGAATCACTGCCGAGCTGGAGTGTCACCTTCTGCGCTGCACAGTAACTTGCCTCAGATCAGTTTCATGCAACTCGACCTCAAATTCAAAAATAGGAATAGCCCTTAAAGTTATGCTTACTTGTCGTGCACCTACAGAGAATCCCTGATTCACATACATGCAATAAATCAGCGTAATTACGCAGATGGAAGGAGAACATAATGTCAATATATTTACTGCATATATTTTTCTTTTACATGACTGCCTAATCATTAATAACCAGTAATAAAAACACCTAAAACAATGGCTTTTCTCAATATAAGAAAACTACATTTTACTAAGAGAGTCTCGGCATTGTATCAGGAGGAAGTTTGAGAATTTGGGGACTGATGATGATATCGGAGCCACCTAATTTTTGTCACCTGGAGTTTGTACATAATTCAGACACTAAATGTCCATTAGATCTCAAAAAAATACTGATTTTTCAAATATTTTGGTATTTTAATGTTGATAAATATGACCTACATTAAAAAAAAAAAATCTAAAACATGTAAAATATTAAAATTTTTGTAAGATATTAGAATATTGTTCAAGCCATAATCATCAAAATTGAAACAAAAAGGGCTTGAAATATTTAACATTATGTTTAATGAAGGTAGAATATATGAAAGTGTGGTTTTTAAATTAAATTGTGAAAAAAAATTGGACTTTTCCACAATATTCTGTGTTTTTGAGAAGCACTTTGTGTGTGTGCGTGCACGTGCAGATTTCATTACAAATGATAGTTGGAATTTTGAAGACTTAATATTTTGTTTTAGATTCAAGATAAATTCAAGATTCAACATTCTCTTTATGTTTCTCCTTAGGTATTAAATCAGTATTGCTTCTGGCTTGTGACACTAAGCTTGAATATTGGCATCAAAGTCAAAATTTTGGTATGTTGACGACACTAATTTAGTGAACTATGTTTTTCTTAACCTCCGTAAGTGGATCCTAAGGTGAAAGGACTGATAATGATAATTTCTGAAGCCTGCGTTTGGCCGGCCCTGAGCTGTTCACTGACAAGATCTAATTTGTAACAACACGCAGAACAAGAAATAACAACTTTGTGGAAGTCCACAGTTTAAAAGCAACCAAAAAATCAGTTTGTAGCTGTTGGACTCATTTGTGAAAAATCTGGATGTGTGATTTTAAGCAGCAGTGTTTCTCTCTCTGTCGTCTCACAGCAAGAAGGTCCTGGGTTCGATTCCCGGGTCAGGGCGTTTCTGTGTGGAGTTTGCATGTTCTCCCTGTGTCTGCGTGGGTTCTCTCCGGGTACTCCGGCTTCCTCCCACAGTCCAAAAACATGCAAACTGGGGGTTAGTAGGTTAATTGGTGACTCTAAATTGCCCGTAGATGTGAACGTGAGTGTGGATGGTTGTTTGTCTCTATATGTCAGCCCTGCGATGAACTGGCGACTCATCCAGGGTGTACCCCGCCTTCGCCTGAAGATGCTGAGATAGGCTCCAGCCCCCCCCCGCGAACCCCTAACAGGATAAGCGGTAGAAAATGGATAGATGGATGTTTCTCTCTCCCTTCAGTTCTGCTCTGTCTCCGCCCTGCTGGTGGAAGGCGGGCAGCAGTTGTCCGACAGGGAACGTTTCAGTCACG
>KV751318.1:4099810-4112753 GCA_001698575.1 Mola mola | reverse complement strand
GATGCCAACTCTTGTGGCAGAGCAGAGTGAGGGAGGGAGAGAGGGATAGAAAGAGCCTGCAGTGAGTAGAGAGACGCTTACATCCTCCGGCGCGGTGCTCTGCTGCCGAGCTGACCTTGCAGTGCTCAGGCTTGACCAACTGGAGCCTCAGGCAGTCGCAGGGAGACCGTGAGCATGGATTCTGGAAGGTCTATCCAGCACGAGATCAGCTCTCTCAAAGGTACTCCTCTTGCCTTTTTTAACACATTGCTTCCTCAGTTTGTTGTCATCACCACCATACGCTGTCAGGACCGCCCTGCTTTCCCACAATCCCTCTCTGGCAAGGACTTCCTCATGGTATGGATGCAGCGTAAACAAAAAAGTTCAGTTCTCAAGGTGTCAGGGCTGTGGGGTGAAGCGGAGGGATGTTAGTCCTCTGTTCCCTCTGCATAGTTTTGTGGATTAAAAGGACTGAAAAGCCTTTGTTCCCCTTTGTGTCCAGGCGTGACCACAGGGTTTGGAGCAGGGGTCCGGGGTAACAATTGCGCTGAGATGGCGCGTTTACCGAGCGTGGCGCTGCGAGATGCTGCAGGGGGGCTCCGGCTGCTGCATGCGGCACACGGAGTGCGTTGGCGCTGGGAGATGCTGCTGCAGAGCGGCTGCTGTAGCTGCAACGCTGCAGTGGCAATAGCGATGAGCGCTGCCCTGCCCCTCAGACAGGGCTGGGGCTGGTGGTGCAGGAAGCCCGTTTAGCTTCTTGTCAGGGTGCAGCTTGTTGGAGATGCTTCCTCTCCTGCTCACAGCGGTCTCACCGCATCACTGTCACAGAGCCGGAGTTAATTAAATTCCTCGTAAGGGCTTGTTTTCAGATATTAGTTTTTGGTACTTAAATGTGTTTGAAGCAGCAATTAAAAAAAAAAACAAACAATCAAATTCCTTGTCGGTTCTGTAGGAACGCAGTCAATGATTGGTTTCATTTAAACCTTAGTTTGCCTTTTTCTTTTTTTTTTTTTTTTTTTTTTATAAATATAAAATGTCCAACTTGACAGATGTTGTTGTTCTATGGCATCAAAAGTCCCAAATCCACAAGTTGAAAGCACAAATGATCAAATATTTACTTATTTAAATGTTATTTCAGACTATTTTATTTACGAGACTGGCCTGGCGAAATGTGGCGGCGCTCTTCAGAACAGCTTCTCAGGCATTTAAATGCTCCTGGGGAGGGATGTAAGAACTTCTACCCATCCAGACAGGCTTAGAATGTTGAAGACAAAGGGCCCCTCGCTTCACTGAGCGCTCCCAAAGAGGTTACTTAACAATGTGAACACTGCTGCTTACTCAGTGTGGCTCAGTTCATTTGTAAGCATGTCATCACCTCAAGATCACTGTTCCCATTGTCACTTCCCCTCAGCTATTTTCAGGCACTTGGTGCAGAATCGGCTCTTTACAGAAGAGCCTGCTGATGATGTTTAGAAGTGCAAGGCCACTTTGAATGTGGCCCTGGTTACTTACCAATGACAGCAACTTCACCCATTTAAACAGCACAATACAGCCACTTTTACCTCTTTCTAACAACTCTGGGTCCTGACCCGGATATTTTGAGCTCAATTCATGCTTATGCGGATCTCTGAACGAGGATTAAGAGAGACTTAAGAGAACAAAAATAAAAGGAGCTACGATACATTTTACATTTTTTAACTACTTTATTCTATTGACTGTATTTTCTCTCTATATTTGTTTGGTGCAACAGTGTATTTGAGCCACTGGAAGAAAAAAAACAACCTCACAAATTCTAGAATTATGTTTCAAATGAAATTAATTAACCCTGAAAAACTTTAAGTTTAAAAGTCATCATATCAGCCAGTATTTTTTCTTTCAAAATAGGCCAACTTGGTTAAGTAAGTGTCTTATTTGAATGGGTTTTTTTTTTTTTATCAAACGAAGAACAATATGAACACTTTCTGATATTGAATATGAACTCATCTACCAGCCTGTGAACTGTGACCTCCATCGCTTTCACCTTTAGCCTCTGTAGAGTTCCAGCACTAGTTGTTGTCTCCAGCTCTGCGTGTTTTAACAACCCATCTACTCCAAGGTTTCAGTTTAACCCTCATACCATTTTTCCTCCATGCTCTCTGATGCTCTCAGAAGATTAGGCGAAAGGAAAATGCTGTGCAGGTTTAAAGCTGCGGATATCCAGTTGAAAAGAGGTTTATTACAGTGTTGAGTGCACTTGACCTGAGCAGTTTAGTGTTACAAAAGTTCCTTCCTGTCATTTGGCAGGTTCACTCTTGAATCCTGCAGATGGTCAGTATCAAAAAATGTGCAACACTGGTTAGTCTAAGCACATACAAGTGCAATAAAAACATTTTCAAATAAAGGTTTGCATTTGAAAGACCTTTGAATGTTATTGAGGTAAATGTACGAATGTGCTATATGCCAGTTTTCCACCAATCTGTGTCAGTTGTGACTGTGTATTCACTGGCCATAAATGTGGGTTTCCCACTGAACCGAAACTTTGTGACTTCAAAATCAGATGAGTAATGAAAGTTGAAATACCATGATAAGCTTGTCCCTTATACCTTACCCCTCATTCCACATTTAAAAAATGATATCACTTTTGTCCAGTGAAGGTGTGTTTAATTTGTTTTGCAGTGGAGAGTCATGTACTGTGCTGAGCAGGCAGCAGCTGACAGCCTGTCAATAAGCCCTGCAGCTGATGTGGACTGTCTCTCAGACCATTGTGTCTAACAAAACCAGAAGCAGACAGGAAGTCCTTTGTAAAATGAGCGATAACCATCATTGTTTACAAAGCTGTAATATGTTAATGTATTATGTTTTTAATTGAGTATTACTGCACCAAGAACACGAACTGTTCTCATTCCCAACACTGTGCCACAGCCACTTGTACTTCATCCAGATGCACAGGGTGCTCTTTGTCGCGTGGGTGAGACGCACCAGGCTTTCATGACCCTCCAATGTGAATCCGTCCGTATCAGTGTCTCAGAAAGTCCTGAGAAGGGTGCAGGTCGGTGTTGAGTGGTCGGTCTCATGCGTGACTCTCACCCAGAGCACCACTGTTTGCAGTATATGTTACAACATGGTTAACATTGTGCTGATACGTGCACCCATAATTTATGAATCTGTAATCTTGGGCGTGGATGATTCGCTCACTGGTTTCCCCACAATAAGCCGTGCATTATCTACATTCATGCTCTGTTTGGCTTTGCAGATGACAGTCCAGCATCAGATCAGCGTTTTCTCTTTCCTCCACTGCTGCACTTTCTGCTTGCCAAGAATTTCCCAGTGTAAAATGGTCCATGAGGACAATACAGGGGATAAATGTTGGGACAGAGCAAAGGGGAGCGTAGTTTCAAATATGTGAGACTTGTCAAGAGATGAATAAATGTGTGTGTGTGTGTGTGTGTGAAATCTGTATTTTTATTGTCGCATTTTCACGGTCGTTCTTGAAGCCTTCATGCGTCACGTGGCAAATCACTGGAAATCGTATGTCAGTATCAGTAGCAGCAGGACTCCATAGCTCTCAGATGCTTCAGCCGCTATTCGAGCTGCAGGATTTGGAGGAAGGCCACGTTTCAGATTCCTCACCTGCTTCTGTCCTGCCAGGGGTGTGATCCACTCCAGATGAGATAACGTCTTGTGCAAAGATGTGCGGTGTGCTGCATGCAAAAACCACTGAAGGAGTTTCTCCCACCCTGAATAAAATGGTTTCGATCAATACATAGTTGATAGCACATCGTCCAGCTGCGACCACCATCAGCTCTACAGCATGTTGTTGTGTCTTTCAGCTCGTTTTAGCTGCACTATCATGTCCAGTCTTGAGGCTCTTATCAGTGTTTTCAAGGCAGCAATTAAAGGAAGAGTTAAAATTGGATTTATATTAAAGAGATTTGTGAGATTTTTTGAGATCAGTGATTGTGTAAATGCAATGGTGTAAATTAGTCATTCTAGTGTAAGAAGCACGATAAAGACAAATATTCCAAATTTATAATTGAGTGAAGGTGTGGTCAGCTTTGGGTCTGTTCCTCAGTACCTTCTGTGTGATCCTGCGGCAGTTGTCACTGAGCCTGTCAGTCATGCTGGTTTATACATCTGGACACAATCCCAGCAGAGTGACCTCCTAATTTATCTCATGTGATTACATAATCTCATTAAACTCAGGTTTCCTGTAATTCAGAAGGACAAGTGGCCTCATAATGTGGCACATCCTTTTCTAATTGTCCGCTCCTTCCTCTCAGCCTCCGATCTGGGGAACATAATTACAACTTTTATGCTTTGTTTTGTCAAGGATTGAAGCCGGGTCACTCTTAAACCACCTCTAAGACACGTGTTGAAACACTGCTGCGTCTGAATTACCCTGATGTGTCCAGAGGGTGGCGCTGTTAGTGAAGCTACTGCAGGCACATAATCATGAAATCAGATTATATTCACAAAGTTATGTGCTTCAGATGCAGCTGCTATTCAAACATCCATTACCATTATATCAGGCTCTGTATTTCTTCTTTAATAATCCCGACGGCTATGTTCCTGTGTGCCACACATGAATCGCAGCCAAAAATGGGATGTTAGGTCCATTATTGTCGGCAAGAACACTTGTTTGCATGTCAGCACCAGTCCTATTTAAAAAAAAAAAGGCTTAATTTTTTACAGTTACTCAGAACAAACTGCATTTTTACTAACGTTTGCTCCCTTCTTTTGTGTTTTTCCTTTTTCTTCCAGGTAAGTGGCTGTTCCTGCCTTTTAAACTAAGTAGGTTTGACTTGTTGCTCCAGGATGACACTGAAGGCCGGTGGAAGCTGTCAGGTGGCACGGAAAGGTTGAGCTCCCCTTGCGTGTGTGTGTGTGTGTGTGTGTGTGTATATATATACTGTATATGAGCTGTTTTTGAACGAGTACAGTCTTTAATGTGACATGAGAACGAAAGTCGCCCTGGGCAGACTGTGTTGTTGATGGTGACAGAACAGGAAGTTTGTTGTGATGTCTGACATATACTTTTCTCTGTTGCCCAGCCAAGTAAGTCAGCTGGATGTAATCTTTAGCCTGAGGCAGTGTCTCTGTCTCTCTGTCTCTGTCCATGTATCTGTTTTCCTGCTTCTGTATCTCAGGAGAAAGCTTTGAGCCCTCGGTGAGGGGAGGGAAAGGCATGTCCTCCGCAGACAGTTTTACATTTACAGTCAGTTTCAGAAAAAGCCTCTCATACATTTCGTGTATTTGTGTCCTCTTGTCTCAGTTATGAATGTAAATGAAAAGTCTTTGGGGTTTGGACTGTTGCTGGGACAGAAAAAAAAAATTGGAGGGTGTCTCCAGAAATTGTGATGGGAACCTTTTTATTATTTGCTATTTATAGTCTCCACTTTTGGATGTGTAAGTAAATAGTTGAATAATCTGAAATAAAACTAAGGATCCACATCACATTTATATTACATCACAAGTTTTTGAGCAGTTGGCAAATTATTTCAGTGTTGACGGTGTTCACTGACTTGTTGATCAAGCTTGACGTCGTACATATGATTTATGCTTTTGCTAAGGGTGTGTAACTATCCAGAATGTGTTGTAATTCGAGAATCCGGCCAAAGCCACGCTCTTGTTTTTATATCTCCCACTGACGTTTGCCAGTAATTGTAAGTTATACAGCCGTCGTCCTTCCCTGTGCCATTTCTGTAAACTTGTCTGGCACCAGATGAAGTTATAAAATCTGCAGGGGCTCTTTGTTTGCCAGCCCTCAGGCAAAAAATGCTATGAACAGCCAAGAAGGCGCCATGTCATATAAAAGAAGAAGAAGAAAAAAAAAATCTACTCTTTTCTCATGAGACCTCTCTGCTTTTCTCCTGCAGGCAAATCATAGTTACCCTCCTGCATTTTTCCCCTGGTGGTGCAAAGCCTGGGAGTGATCTGGAGAGGAGGGCAGAGAGGAGTGGAATGTGGAGAGGGGCACAGTCAGGAAGGGTGGGGGTGAAGTCTGAAAGGGTTCATTTTAAAGTTGCCCCTTTCACGCTGTCCCAGCGGGATTTATGAGGCTGACATATAGGACTCACATATCATGCTGACAAAGTGGCCTGAGAGTCTTTCTGTGACCGACAGGGGTTGTAACTAGGGGAGTATCGTCCACTGCTTTGCCAGAGTGCTTTTAAAGTTTTGTTCCTGCTTATCTGGCAGACAGAAACCCCATTGTTGCACCACAGTTGATTTATTAACCATCACCTTAGATTTCACTGCCTGACGTGACTGCAGCTCAAGACAGTTTCTTCTTCTTCTTCTTCTTCTTTCAGCTTGTTAGTACAAATCAAAGAGGACAGTGTGTGAAGTCTGAGAGTGACGGTGTTTTAATGAGCCGTGCAGTTTCTCATACTGATTCTTATATACTGTATTTATTTTTTTAGTTTCGGAGCATACAAGCCAATTTGAATCATCTTCCATGAGCATTAAACGACGGCCTCAGCCACAAACGACCCTTCGCATTTAATGTTTCATTACTGGTTTTACTCCTGGCCGTGAATCTGAAAACATCTGCTTCACAGATCTAAATGTTCTTAGACAATCTCTCCCTCTCTGTTCAATCAGTTCAGTATGTCGATCAACCAATCGTACTGCCAGCAGCTTCTGAGCCAAGTGCATAGTTTGTGTCTGGACCACTTGAGATGCTCGATACATAAATTTTCAGTGGAGTTCTCGTTTAAAAACACAACTCGCTTTGGTCAGATTTATATTTTGAGTTCAGGTTTTATGGACGGGAGATGAAAGCGTGTGGGCATGAAAAAAACAAAGACTCTCCAAATATAATGTCAAAAGCAGCCTGCGCTCACTTTATCCGGTATCCACGGTGCCAGTCAGCCGGCTTTTTGCCGTTTTGATCATCATTGCTGTTTTGATCAGACTTTGAGGATGTCAGTTAAAATTACGCCGTGATGAGCGTCCAACACGACTGTCTGCTTTGAGTGTTGCCAATAGCGACGCTATCAACTCTGACCGCCGCTCTGACTTTCTACTCTGCTTACTCATATTTCCTTGGTGCGCCACGTTGCTATGGTTACAGACATTCCCAGTCGGCCACACCTTACCACGCATTTTTGAGGAATCATTGCGGTCGCGGGTCTCTGTCTCACACACACACACACACTGAAAATCTTGTATTTCCTTCCCTTCTGCTGCCATGGAGGCGTTCCTCCTAAACACGCAATGATTTGGCACACTGGCAACTCTGGCAAAGTGTTGCCTTCCATTTGCCAAATCGACCCTTTTAGCTCAGTGATCTTTAGCCACCTGTGCACTCAGCAGCATTTCGTCCATTTTACCTCAGTGGCCCCCCAGACAGTTTTACACTGAACAGCAGAGCCCGAATGTTCTCTGCAGCTGGAACTGATGTTCAGTTAACTTTGCTTCGCTCTCTCATGTCCAACATACTGTTTTGACATTTTTTGAGAAAGTTTCTGTCTCATTTCAAAAACTCTGAGGAAAAAGTGACTCATTTACCATCTATATGTTGATGTTGAGATTCTGTCCGCCTTTAAACTTTATTTTATTGTTTAATCAGCGGATAATCGTTCTTGTGAAACATACCTTCCTCCAGCCACTTTTAAATTCTGTGAGCATAAAGTGGACCTGTTCTCAGTTTTTGAAACGCACCGGTCGCATCATACCCAGACAGACATTGTGCCCTTTGGCATGCATGACATGCTAAATCTCGGTGCCACCTCAACCTGACGCACAAGAGCTACTTTACTTCAGTTATGATTGGGTACAAAACATTGTTTGGTTTAAGTTTAATAAAAGATCAGTCACATTTAGTGACGTTTGCAAATGGAAGGTGATGATTGATTTAACTGGAAAGTGAACCGCCACCCAACCTGGCATTTTCCTGCTTTGGAAAATTCATCACCGTATATCGTCTCAGTTCATCTCATACTGACGTGGTACATTTCAGGTACCTGAAACACCTCGTAGCGCTCTGCCTCATGCTGAAGGCTACCTGGTGTGTCTGGATGTGAAGTGATGGGGTGTGGCAACATGTCAGCAGCTGGACATGATTTCGGGTTGGATGGGTGGATAGATGTTATTTCCAATGCCAGAACAAAGAGAGAAAGATGAAGAGACAACTTTTGACACACATTCAACAGAATTGGCTTTTATTGTAGCTTTCGTGATTGCAGAAGAGTCAGAACTTATAACCAGATGTGTATGTACACTGTTTAAGTAAAAAAATCCTCCCAGTGGCTTTTTCGTGGCTCTGTTTCCAAATGTCTAAATGCAGTTTCAGTCAACGACTTGGAGGGCAAGCATATAGCTTATATTACTCGCTGTAAAGCCTGCCCTGGACGCCGGGAGCTCTTCATCTGCCAGGAGAGTTGAATGGGTTTGTTTTAAAGCAACCGCTGTCACTTTGTGGTGTTTTCATTTTCTCGTCCTCTGCCGCTTGCCCCATGGCAATAAGCTTTCATCGCCGCTTGAAGAGGGACACAATAAGCCAACTACCGTATGTACGTCCAGGCAACGGTTGAGCTCGCTGCGTTCTTATATATTGTCACATGGTGTAACGTAGTAAGCAAATAATAAGCATTTATTAAAAAATGTAGCAGTGGGGAGTAGACAACACTGTTCACTGCATGACATGAGAGAGGCTTCATGGTGGAGTTTAAGTTGAATCAGGTTTAATGCAAGTACAGATGTTTGATTGAGAGCCACGGGACAAGTAATGGAGAGCACATGGAGATAAAAAAAAATATCTCTGCTTCCACAGGCCTCAAGGTGGAGTGGCCACCATCAGAATTCGTGCTCCGTGAGACATCTGACTTCTTCTGTTGTTCTTCTGCCATGCCAATATATCAAGACGTTAGCTATGCCAGTGAGGCAGCAACTGAGCTGTGTTTGTGATCTGTGATCCGTTCTTATAGAAATTTTGCATCATTTCCAGTACTCCTATGCATCAATCTAAGCCAACGTGCCCGGGAACAGGCAGCGCATCATTTACCTGCTATGATCTGCATCGTCTAGCACAAAACTTCAGGAGTATTTCTCTACCCCAGAAAGGTGGGATCTCCATCTGATGACACTCAGACTTTAAAATTCACTGTTGTATCTGTAGATGATGGTTTTTGGCCCCCATGATGTTATTTAGACCTGCAGGAGTCTTATATAACAGTCTTTATATTGCCTCTTTTACTTGCCAATACTGCAGTAATCTGCACAACGAGCCTATTAGAAACATTAGTAGCTATGTAGGAGGTTATAGGATGGTTGGAGGGGGAAAAAAATGGAAGGATTAGCGGCTGAGGTAGAATTGTGAGACTGGATGATTTTCTGTATTTGCAAACCTTGAAACTTGTCATTATCTCATCAGAAAACTAATAAGATAGTGAAAATAAATGAGACTCTTAGTGTTGGGATATGCAATATGTGGTCTGGGGCTCTCAGGCACTGTTGTATGTGCATTATTCTGATATTTATCACAGGATGACTCTGGGGAAAACGTGCTGCTTTGGGAGGAGGGTGCCGTTGTGCCACCTTATCTAAAAGCAACTGAGAAAACAAATCACCTCCCCTGCAAACATTTTCCAAGTCTGCCACTTACGTTATTAGCCTCACTGGAAACTGCATTTATCCTAAACTTCACACTGCTCCGCCAGTGTGGATCAGTTTCAGCAGAGGCTGAGTAATTCAAATTGAACCATGGCGCAATTGTCTTCTTTGGGGAAAGAAGTGGAACGAGATGGCTTTTACATTCTGTAGGTTTACAGAGCTGGCTGGCAGGAGGTGTTGCCTCTGACAGTTGAGGGAGAAACAGGTAGACCAGAGACGATGAGCCCTTTCAGTGCTCTTTTAGTGGCTGACCTCTAGGTTTTGTCTTTCTAAGAAAAAACAAAAACAAAACAAGAACCCTGACACAATATCTATCCTTTGACAGTAAATTACTTGGTACTCATGTTATACTTTCCCCTAAAGTGACATTAAACACCATCAAATGAATTTCTTCCATGTGTTCTGTTTGTGGACTGAGGTTTCCCCCTCGTAGCTTGATATGACATTTTATCCTTGTTTGTCCCTGATCTTGGCGGCAGGTTGGTTTCAGGCCCACGGAAAGGCTCCTCAGGCATATTGATGGCTGCTTGATGTTCTCTGGTAATAAGTCTCCTATTAAAGCACTGATTGCGCAACCCTGTTTAATGCAAACTAACTTATTTAATTTCTTTTGAAGACGCACTTGGCTGGTGCTGATATTATTGGGTAGCATAGAATGTTGGTTTTGTGCGTTTTCAAGCCTTTTCCACAAACACGGCTCATCTATTGTTGTGAAAACAGAAATCCAAAACTGATTCTGTCTTTTCTGGCAACTTTATCAAACTTCCTGCTAACAAAGAAAGTCAACAAAGTTAATTCAGCAAGAGACAAAGAAGGAAAATTAGCAACATAACAGGTGCGTGTTGGTGGGTTGGGGAGAGAACCAAAGGGATGGTGAGCGGCTTTGGGAAAATATACTAAGATAAGGTCAATGATTAAGTTGAAATAAGACATAGGGACGTTCCAATACATTGGCTCAATATCAGCATCAGCCGATATTTATTATCAGCAAAAAAGGTGGAATTCACAGATATCAGTGGCCAATAATAATCTTTTCCACTGGCTACATTTGCTTTCCAAACCTGGCCGCAGCTTTAAATCATTTGTGTGTCATTTCCTTTTTTAGAGGATTTTTTTTATTTCCTGGACACTAAAGGGTGTTGGTACGGTTACCAGTTACCTGTCAAATTTTATTTCAAGTATCTGTATAAGCTCAGAGTTTCCATATTGGCTCATACTAAAAGGTGATGTACTCTCTATAAAATTCTGTGTTTTATATTTATAGTTTGTCCTTTCATTATTTTCCCTTCATTATGAATAGATTTAATAGACCATTGCTACCAGCTCAGAGCCAGACAATATGGCCTCAGAAGCACATGATGATGTACATGCATTTTAAATCGAGTCTATACATTCAAATATACTAAAATGTACGGGATTTATTTTTTTTAAAGTTTGTTTTGTGGAAGTATTTATACCACTTTAAATTTCTGTTCACTTAAACAAAATATTTATGTACAAAGGAGGAGTCCATTTTTTTAGCTCTATTTTTCAGCAAATATGTGGAACTTTCAGTTGAGGATGTTTTGTTTGTCATTTATTGGTTTGTTGCAGACTATTGAAACAGAGGTGGGCGTTTTTTTTCCATTAATGTCCAGACAGAGCTCAATCCTTCGCCCCTCACCTACTTCCTCTGATCCCTTCGGTTTCTGTTTGCATCCTCTCTGCACACACCCCTCGTATTCCCCTCCTTCTCTCCCCTCGCCTCCCATCCGGCCACACAGTTTCTCTTTCGACGGGGGACTGAGAAAGGTAGGAGGGGTTGTGAGCATCTCTGTTTCTTTATGCCGACTCACTATGACAATAGGGTCAATAAATCCTTTTATAAAAATGAGGCAAAACGGATGCGGAGGGACGATTTTTGAAAAGCTTCGTTTGTGTGATGTAGTTGCTTGTGCTTTAGATTGAAGCGGTGCTAGTGAGAAGTATTTTGAGAAGATATTCCTAGCAGAGCTTGAAGAAGCCAACTATAACGAGATGGTGGCTGGAATGGTATTGCCCTTAGCCCATCTGAGGCTAATCTATGAGCAACTCTTTCAAGATGGTGTCATTGTGGCCAAGAAGGACAAGCGTCCACAGTCCATGCACCCTGATGTCAGGGGGGTTAGTAACCTGCAGGTGATCTGCGCCATGGCCTCTCTCAAGTCTAAGGGCTTTGTTAGGGAGACTTTTGCTTGGAAGCACGCCTACTGCTATGTTACCAATGAAGGGACTGTATACTTGCGAGATTACCTGCACCTGCCGTCGGAGATCGTGCCCACGTCTCTTCAACGAGTTCGGCGCCCTGCACCCTCTGCTCGAGTCCGTAGAGTGGAAGGCCACACGCCGCACATCCTGAAACCAAACGTTACGGAAAGACACATTTCGTACCGCATGGGAACAGGAGAAGGGAGAATCTCTCGAGATTCCAATGTGTCAGTTGACCAACCTGGTGTTCGTACCCAGACCTTTTTAAAGAGACACGAGGATTTCTGCAGAGGAGGAAAATGTCTAGCCAAGCAAGGTAACGAGAAAAGTTCTGTCAAAGATGCCAAACTACCTGTCTCTTTTGTCCCACCTACATCAGTCGTAAAAAAGGTGTCCAAAGCGATGCCAAAAGTCCACACAGCTTCTTGCGCCTCAATCAAGGAAGTTCGGACACTATGTCGTAAGATGACTTCTATTAACCCACCTGCGGCTTTTAAGGAATCAGAATGTGTGAAGATGCAGGAGGCTACGAAGAAGGAGACCAGAGAAGATTCTTCTAATCCAGCCTTGGAGGTTGTCACCAAAACTAAGATCCCTAAGTCTGATCCTGACCATGACTCAGCAACTCTTGCACCGACAGCTACAGGCGATATCAAAGATCTGAAAGAGAAAAACGTGGTGGATCTACACATTGCTGATATCCAAAAAGTCATGGAGGGGCTCATTCCTCTGAAACCCATCTCTGAGTGCCATGTTGAGGCAGGCTGTCCTGGCCCTGTAGTCTCTTCAGGGGATCCTGATGCTGCCCTGGAGACCACTCTGCAGGACGTTCAGAGGTCTGACCTTCTGAAAGGTTTGAGCTTGTCTTGGTTCTTCTTCTTTTCTCTTGTCTGCAGTAGAGGCCATCTGGGTGTCGCCATGGGCACTGCCTCTGTTTGGCTGCTCTATAGAGGGATAATTTGATCTGTAACAGTACAAGTAATGGTCTTGTCATTTTTCATAAGGCTACATAACCAGACTAACAAGCCTGAAGAGCTTGCAGAATGAGCCATGAGTGCAGGCTTATTGCAGCTGTTAGAACTTAAAAGAAAATTCAAACACATAAAAATTTTGTTGCTAAGATTTTTTTTTTTTTTTTTTTTTT
>KV751318.1:4086906-4097190 GCA_001698575.1 Mola mola | reverse complement strand
GCAGAGTTGAATTTCTTACATTATGCATGTCAGCTGAGGACGATGCCAATCCCTGCTTCTGTATCGCCTTTGAAGACTGCTGATGAAAAGCATCTCTGACATTCCTCTCATTGCTTCCCTAATCCTACCTGTGCGGTGGGAGAGAAGGGATTTCTTTTTTTTTTTTTTTTTTATCAAATGAATGTAGGTAGTCATGTTTAGTTTCAATATATTGCTGATCTGTGTGTGCGCGGGATGTATATCACAGTATGGGAACTGTTGTGCAAGCACATTTTATGTGAGGAGTGGGGATGGGGTCAGACTCCTCCCATGAAGGAGGGGTGCAATGAATTTACTCTAGACATCTGTGGCGCTCCCTTTGCTCAGACTTCTCTCCGATTATTTGCCAATTTGAGCTGACAGTTTTTGAGCGTTTCGGGATTTGGCTGATTCGTCTCGCCCAGAGCCAACTGCCAACATGTCACACTCAAACCGTTCAGTCACAATCGCCCTTTCTTCTTTCTTAGTCAGCCTCTTTTCTCTCTGCTTGACTTCATTGGCAACTTCGGACTTACTCGTTCACCTTTGTCGTAAAGTGCCCTAATTGTACTGTCCGTCGACTGGCTGTGTGTCAGGAAACTATTCTAAATTCCTCTCTGTGCACAAACTAAGATGGTGCTCACACCAGAGGTTGTAAAAGTCTATTTCTGCTCACTTCTCGGAGCATGGCGTGTGAGCATGACACAGGCATCTGTGTCGGGGTTTCTGCACCGTTTTGGGGCATGAAAGTGAAACCGTTTCGACTGCACACCGATTATTGTGCCCTGATCGATGGTCACGCAACAGGAACACGCGCAGAGAAACTGGTGGTGTGAGGAGATGTGTGTTTTTGCACTGCTGAGAGGGTATATGAGGCCACGCTGACTCCAACAGACAAGCCCCGAGAAACAGGTGAAACACTCAGCCGTAATTACACTCTGACAGTTGTTAACGTGGCTGACTGTCTTGCTTTAAAATGTCTAATCACTGTCTTTAAGGTGACATTGTCAGACAAGACTCGCCCGCCCCCGGGGGGCCTATTCAGAGAAAAAAATGAAAAGCACTTTCTGACTGAAGGGCCAAACAAAGCTGCCGGTGTTTGGGTGATTTTAAGCGCATCCAGTTCGACTGCTTTCCTGAGAGTCTTGTGGGCGCTCTGTGTGCCGTCCAAGCGTAAGGAAGCGATTAGCATCCGGGGAAACAGAGCGAAGTTACATAATATCTAAGAATTGATTGTAAGGGGGAAAATAACATGGGGAGAAATGGCTTTTAGTATAAGCACTCTGAAAAGGAGGAATGGGTTGTCCTTGGACGGTGTGTGACTCGTAGAGCCGGCGATGGAAAATAACTGCAGTGGCCACATGTCTTATGGATGGACTGAGTTGGAAACTTTGACCGAACGGCTCAGTTTTGCTTCTTATCAAGGCCGACCTGAGCGCCTGTATGTGTCAAACTGCCTCATTTGTGATTAACTCCTGCAGACAGGCTGCAGCGAGCGAGTAAAGCCGTCAGACAGAAGGAAAAACAGTTGAGTCGCTTTTCTTTTTTTTTTTTTCTTTTTTTTTTGACGAGGCTGCAAAAAGAAGTAGAGTAAGTTTTTTCTTTTTTTTTTTTTTTTTGTGACTTCAAACTGACAAAGAAAAGTGGGTAGAAGAGAAAGAAGGGAGCGGAGTTGTAAAGTACAGGGAGAAAAGTGGGAGGGAGGCAGGGAGAATACTGCTTCTGCCAGAGGACTGAGTCACAGGGAAGGGAGGCGAGGGAGGGCTGCACTGTGGCTCTGCTCTCGCTCTCTCTCTCTCTCTCTCTCTCTCTCTCTCTCTCACTCACACTAAAGTCTCGGACAACTTGGCTGCAGCGCTCTCCTCTCCTCAGCTCTTCCACCTGTCTCCTGAGCCTGGGACCCTCCACTTTGTACCAGGCCCGATGCCGGCAAGCCCCCCTGGAAATGTGTTCCCAGCCCTGGTGGTTGTGGGCCACATCGTTACCTTAATCGCCGTGTGGCAGTGGAGAGTGCGAAAGAAACAAGGTAAGGAGGCTGGAAAACTGGCCGCCACGAGGCTTTAACTTCAGGAGAGGCGACCTTAAGAGCAGCCTGGATCAAAGGGTTTTTTCTGTGCAGAAAGTCTCTTGCCGGCTGTCTTCGTGCTCCCTCTTTGCTCTCCTGTCCTGAGTGTTTTTTTAGCATGAGCACTCTTCTCTGTCTTCCTCATTCCCCCCCCCTTTTTTTCCCCCTCACACATACACTCACTTTCCTGCGGTATGGAGACGTTGCAGTTAACCCTGTAAATGCTGGGTGTAACCTGAGCCGGAACTCTCTGTTCAAACAGGAAGGTTCTGGCTTTTCTCCTCTTCGGGAGTTTCACTTGAAACACAAAATTAAAAAAAAAAAAAAAAAAAATCATTGAGGTTTTGTGCTTTCGGAAGTTTCTGCCATGAGGTGGCTTGACGGGAATTTAAGCTGAATATTTTAGCTTTGTTTGGGGTAGCGCTTTGTCTTGTGAGTAGACTTGTTCAGCCGGTCGACTCCTGGAATGGTTTCAGAGTCAAAAGACAAGCACACCTTCCTCACTCACCAGCTGTGCGCTGCCAGGGGGAAGAGAATTACTGCCCGTGTGACCGACCGAACGGCTTGAACGTTACCTTGGAGCGTCCTGCAGCCTTTAACGTCAGCAGACACGCCTTAGGCCTGTTGTAGTGTTGACAGGGCTTGTCACGGGGGCGGCAGTCTCACACGGCTCTGCAGGCAACACACCCCGAGGCAAATTAAAGGCTCGTGTGACTGACAGGCTACAGGTGTAGATGAAGGGCACCTTTTTTTCTGCCTTTGCAAGTGCACTCCCAAAGAAATGAGCTTGGAGAGTAAATCATTCTAAAACAATGATCCAGTCCAAAGTCACCTCTCAGAAACTCTGCCGACGTAAGTCAAGCTGTAAACCGTCTGTAAGAAGACAGCTCGTCTCTGTCTCTGCCAGAGGTCGAGGTCAGACAATAAACTGCACAATCCCTTTCAAAGGAAGTCGAGGAGGACACACCTTGAGTAGATAAGAGAAGCTCTTTGTCCACATTTGTTGTGACGGGACATCAAGTGGATCAGAAAACATTCAAATGTAAAGACGTATCGCCCTGCTCCTGTGAGCAGCATGCGTGTATGTATGTTCTGTAAACTTTGCATAGGTGAAGTGCTGATCAAACAAAGGTGTCCAGGACGAGTCGTTTAACTGGTAAATTGTGGACAAACATTGCCAAAGTTGGCCGTGTGCTATTGCTGCCTGTCTCTGTCAGTATAGATTTGCATGTGAAGGGATCAGCTTTCAGCTTGCTGCAGTGCAGAGACAATATGTCTGCGGCGTGTACACCGGCGACGGTCATGTTCCCTCTGTACTTTGGGAGGAGGAGGTGGGGGTCATGTGGGTTTCTGTTCACTGTTTATATTTCAGGTGTAAATCAAACACCAGCGGTGACAACGTTAGGAGACACTTGTTAGAAGTTGTGATGCGGCCACAAGGTGCCTTTGACAGAATCAGAAGGTGCAAGCGGCTAAAGGGGATTTTACCCGGAGCCGGGTTTATAAAAAGCTCTGCCAGTGCCACACGTGGCGGCCGGCTGATGGTAGTGAACTCGACACTGGGGTATCCTGGATACAGCCATAACAGACCCGCAGGAGGACGTTTCTTTTTCCTTCACCAGGCCTCACGCTGATCCTCGGGACCTCAGAGGGATCTCCGTTCCCTCATTCATTGCTCATTTCTACTGCGTGATTATGTGATTTTAGGAACCGTTCTGAGTATTGCCAGATGCTCCTGTTGATTTTTCTCCTTCAGCCCTCCCCACCTCGCCGTCCGTTTCTCCCCGTGATAGTATTTGAAGTCTCAAAAGCTTGCAGTGGTTCATTCACTTCACAACACCGACTTTTTTTTCCCGTTTAAGCTGCACTAAAGTATTTTGCGCCAGACATGTGACAACAGAGAGCTTTACTCTTGATTTTTAATACTTAAATAACCTTTGCACACTTCAAATCCAAAGCTACGTGTACCGTATGTATGCGCTTGTGTAAGTAACAGCAGAGAGGAACAATTTGTGTTTGTTTTAGATCATGGTTCACCTTGGTGTGACACTCTGTCACACCAAGGTGATATACCACGAATTAAAAAGCTTTAATGGTCACTCACCTCCCTCTTAATTAAACAGTTTTAAATGCCACAAAATTAAATCTGTTTAGTGTCACTCGGTTTGTTAAGAGTTTTCAGGCGTTGCAAAAAAAAAAACAAAAAAATTCTGAAAGCATGACTTCCCCGTTGAAGTTATTTGTGGCCTACAGCTGTTGTACATGGTGGCGGAGTGACGATTCCTCACCCGCGGGGAAACGTCCACCGGCCCTGTATGAACAGAAGCGTTATTCTCACCATCAGTGTGCCTTCCCGAAAGCCTACTTTGTACTTTGCATTGAGGGGCAGGGAGGGTTATGTAATCCTGAGTGAGGCACAGAGATCGAGCCTGCTAAATTAGGGACGCGCAGACGCGCTTTAGTGGCACACACACCGTTATTACGCGTTGTTACGCACGGAGGCGACCGCGGAGCAGGATGGATCAGCGGAGAGACCTCCAGCACATCTCACTACACCAGACACAAGTGGGCAGGGCCTGACAAAACGTGTCTGCAATCCGACACGACCCCGTGTGGGTGTTTTTCCTCTCTCTCTACTATGCTGCTGGGCTGGAGGAGGAGAGGGGAAAGTTTTGGTGCGCTTTTACCGCGCGAGAGAAAAACGTCCTGACGTCCTGAGGACCTGAGGAGAGTCGGGATGGCCGAGGTGGCGGACACGATGCCGCACCGGGTTGGCGCGCTGGAGTGGGAAATGACGTACCGACGGACGAATTACATTCACGAGATGAGCTGCGGAGACGTGGGCTCCCATCTGTACAGCCGCATGTGCTGCGCGGGTAGGTGTGAGCGCGTAATGGGAGGACGATCTGGCCGGGAGGGGCTGCTGGGGATGCTGTTAACTCTTTCCGCGCCTCCACCCACAAGGCAACAAGCCCCAGGGGTCAAATCAGTGGGCGCCCAGAAGGGACCGCAGCAAATGAAGCGTTTAAATTCAGTTTCTTATTAAAGGTAATGTTCCCGTAACCTCTGCTGTCCTGAAACTTCCAGCTGAAGCTTAGAATCCATTAGTCTGTTAAAAAACCAAAAACTCACGTTTGTCTGATGTGGTAATTTCATGGTTTTGACCAAACATTTTAAATTGTTGACGATTTAATACCCAAACACTCTTCGTTTAAGTCCTGCAGCGAGAAGAGAAAAGGTTTGATGGAAGGAGGATGTGAGCGTCTCAGAGCGTTACCCTCCCTCCTCCTGAGGCGATCCCAGCGTTTGTAATTTGAACACACTAACGATCGCTGACCGAGCCAACATTCATTTGTGTGCCGTGGAGGCTGAGTCACCGAGCTGAGTGGATAATGTTTGTTTACACGGCGAACTGCCCTCTGATTGTGTGACAAAAATTCTATGTAATTGCTCTCATCTTCTCAATCTGTCTGTGTTTCATTCTCCTCCACACGGAGACAGTTTTCCTTCCCAAAAGTTGAATTTTTCTGGAGGTTTGGGGTCAAAACCACTCCCTGCAAACGGCACGCTGATGGACGCACGGGTCCTGTGTGTGTTTGTGTTTGCTGTGTCGCCACGGCAACCACTCTCACAAATCACTCTTCCCACATTTTGGGAAGTGACTGTGAGTACAAGTCGACTGTGGAGGGTCCCGGGTGAGTCAGCTACTGGCTCCACGTTAAAGTGTAGCTTTTCCAACGACAGGGCGAGACAAACAGAGCCCTTCTCTGATCATCACCTCTGAGGGTTATTTAATTCAGAAATATTCCTCTGGCACAATCACGGCATCGTCAGCACCATGTGGGGGCCAATTACACGTGTCACTGAGTGCGCACTTTTCAGATAATGATACTCCTGCTAGAAAAGCGAGTTGGACCCAGCAGCCGTCTGTAATTACCGGAAAGAAAAGAGAACGTTTGAGGACTTCAAAGGGCAGAGTTGCCCAACATTCTTCTCTGGTTCACCGAGTTTCAGCGCCTGAGTTTGTTTCGAACACTTGATAAGAGACGGAGGCCTCTCTTATTGACAGGACCTGCTTTCATTGCCTCTTTATTGCCAGCTCCAGTTTTGGTTCCGCCCCATAATGCCCCAGGGCCTCCTCTCCTCACCTTGGCAGAGTTCCTCCCTGAACCCTCCAATTTTCCGTCACCAGGACATGCTAACCGGATGACACCGCGTACCTGCTGACATTCCTGGCCTCAGCGCGCTGTTGCTTGCACAGGTGAACAGGCAGGATGAAGGGTGGCGCCCCCTGAGGAGGAATGCAGGACTTTGGCACGTGGCTCACTGCTCGCTGTTATCGCTGCTCGTTATCAGTCAAAGAGAAATGTCCAAACAGCCCTGAGCTGTGTGTGTGTGCCAAACAGCTCATTTATGGTAAATGTTGACAGGACCGTTCGTTTGCACCACATAAAAAGTGGATTTGACTCTTTTCCTTTTTTTTTTTACCTTTTGAAACTGTACACAAAACTTAATTTGAAGTCACTAAATTGATAATTCATACTGCAACCACAAGAAAAGCTCTCTTGGTAACAATAAAAATACCTTTATTTTTATGCCTATAAAAGCATTTTCATTCTTTGTATTTTTTTTTTTTTTTTTTTTCAATTTCTGTTTTGAAATCAGCACAAATTTATGATGCAATCGGCGTTTTGATAATTTTCCTGCTTATATAAAAAAAAAGAGCTGGTCGAGCAGAATGAACTGCAAGTGAATATGTGAATATTGCAGTTTAGAGGCTTTTGGACTTTTAAATATATTTTTTTAAATTCTCTTTTTGCATGTGCTACTTTGCTAGGATAAAAAAAAGAATGTGTGATTGCACTCAGTTATTTTTAGGATTATATATATATTTTTTCAATACCTAACACATCGGATGGGCTCATGTTTTGGTCCGGTGAAGGTGTATCATCAGCAGCTTTCTCTTCTCAAGTCCCGACAAGCCACCTCCCTGTGCAGGCATCCAAAAAATCTCTCCTCTGTGCAGCCTTACGCCCTTGTGTGCACAGAAAATTGATGCCCCCAAAGGGCGGTAGGTTTTATGGGTCTTCAGGCTGTAGTTTGGAAGTTTTAGAGGACCTGAATGCTTCACTTGGCAATTCATTGGAAATGAGGAGAACAGAAGAACAGAAGATGTCTGATGGGTTTTGTTGTCTGGAAGAGATGCAGATGTAACAATTCTCCTTTTCTTTTGCCGCTCATGAACAGGCACGCGCTCTTCAGGCCACACGGGGCAACAACAATCGCTGCTTTGTGTTTTCCGCAGCAGTGTGTTGGTCACTCTATCGAGAGTTTTTGGAAAGTCTTACTGCCTCTCATCTTCTTTTTTTTTTTAAGCTTGTATTACAGGCTTGAGACAGTTGGAACAAAGAAAAGTCCAAACCCAAACGATTCAAATAAACTGTTGGTCTCACAGGTTGTTCTTGTTAGAGATCTTTTAATGCTTCTTTTCTACTTCCTGCTCCTGGACGCCGTCGCTCCCCCGTTCGTCTGCTCTTTGCTCATGTCCCGAAACAGCCAGGTTCCCAGTAATTGTGCCCCGATGGAAGACACGCTCGAGGTTCTCTTGTGATTGTACCGTGCCGGGAAAATGGCGGTTGATTTCAGCTCCTGGCTTTCTCGCTGTGGCCCCGCGGCGCTGCGTGGCGTATCCAGCTTCCGACCGCACTGGTGACAGCCAGCTGGCACACGTTGAGGCTCCACTTCACAGATCCGTGCAGCTCGCTCTAAATGGGAGATTTGCCCTTTTCCCTGATCCAGCATCTGCACATACTTTACTTTAAAACTGCATTTCATGCAATAGTGGGTGGTGCATGCGGCCGATCCTTTGGGTTTTGTGCTCTTTGGCTAAAGTCCTGTTGAGGATGATCTAAAGGGCTTCTGTATTATCCCGACCTCTTACCTCTCTCTGTTTGTCACCTCACACGCTCTATTAGCTCTAATATTCCTACTGTTGGCAGTTTAGCAGCTGCAGTTTTGAAAGCGACTAGAAGAACATTTATTCATTGACAGCAACTTGCTCGGCTTTTAAATTAATGCTAACAATTAAAAAGTGGCTCCACACTTTCCAATAGATTTATTGACATTCTTCCAATTGTAGCCATTGCTTGCAAACTGATTTGAACTTTTAGTTACCTTTTATATTATGGAAATGCTTCAGTAGAATTGCAGGAACTATTAGGAATATTGTGAGTTTTCATCCAATAAGAAAGTGACCATTGAATATATTTCAGACATGTTACCTGTAAACTAAAATGTTTCGAGCATGTAACACTTTTAATTTCAATAATTATGGCCTACAGCTAAAAAAAAAAAAAATGAAACTATTTCACAGTTAAACAAAAAACGGCTTGAAATTTTCACTTTACTTTTAGTTAATATGGGCTATGTTACAAAAAAAGAAAACTTTTCCATGTTATTCTCCTTTTTTTAGATGCACTAGTAGATGGCACGTTTGTGCTTGTGGTGCTCAAAGATTCAAGAAGTTTATTGTCATTTGCATATTAAAACCACAAAGTGCCACAAACCTTTAATTGGAAACCCACACAGCAATATTTCTTTCCAGAAATAACTACAATGTTCAGCATGAGTTCTCTATTTTTGTACTTTTGAGCACCACAATTGCAATCTAATTGAATGAAACTGAAGAGAAGGCGCCTCTGCAGCTGATATTTCCAAAACAGCGGATGTCAGAACAGTCTGGATGGATAACTAGCAATGCACATAAGAGAAAAAAGGTAACTTTTCATTTGGGGGCGTACTGTTCCTTTAAAAATAATAATAATAATGAAAAATGAATAAAAACAAGGTTAACAAAAGTTTGCTATATTTTTTCACAACCTTGAATTTGACTCATACCAGATGCAACCTGGGATACTTTCAGATCAGGGAATAGTGAAGTGCCCTTTGTGTTTAATGGGGCGAAAGCTGCAGACAAAGAATGCACAGATGTTTTCTGACATTTATTTGGATAGTCAACGTTAAATTTAGTTTCATCTGGATGCTCGCTGCTCTCTGAGGGTCTTTGATGAGGTGTGTTTGGTGGGTGGGGTCCGTGTGTGCATAACATAGCACACATAGCAGGGCAGGTCCAGGTGGAGGATCTTCCCCCGCTCTCCAAAGACCACTCCGTGGTGAGTGACAGCTCCTGACGTCGTCGCCTGCAGGCAGGCATTTTGCAAGAGCCTGCGGAAAGAGAAAAAAAATCAGCACATAGAATGTCAGAGACGGCAAACAGAGAAAAAAAAAAGGGGGGACTAAGGCTTGTGTTGAGGAACTGAATCAGCGGCTCAGACGCACTCACTCAGCTGCAGGATCGCAGGCATAAAGCAGCGTTTGAGGCGATAAGAAGAAATCTCACAAAGTCGACAACAACGCCTCTCAACCTGCAGAAGTTTCCGTTGGCGTTCTGATCCCTGAGATATCTCCAGGGTGGCGATGGAGCACAGATTCAGAAACTACTCGTCCGACAGCCTGGGTAGTGACGGGGTCTTCATCGAGGACTCCTACTACCAGGGGGTGCTCAAGGTTATGGATCACAGGAAAGGTACAGTTTGTCGTCATATTTACAGAGTTTCAGCAGCACTGGATCACAGGTCATTAGTTTTTTTCCCTGTAAGTGATTTCTTCTTTTAATTCTCAATATTTGGATCTCTGTGTTAAGAAGAAGTCTGAAGTTAGTGTCTAAACTGTAGCATCTGCTGTTGTCTCCTGCCTCTCTTTAATCAAAGGGCTCACGCCCATTCACGTGCCATGACTTTTCCTCTTTTTATTGGTCAGCTGAGCTGAAAGGCCGGTTTAAGATGTAGAATTAAAGGTGCCAAACTTAACCCGCGTTCATGTTTGTTGAGAGAAAAAAATCAGGATCATTGAGCAGATGTAACATTTTTAAGAGGAGCGTGTTTGTTGTCTCCTTCTCTGTGATACTCCACATTACAGCGACCTCGTTCTGCAACAGAGTGACGGGTCGCTTTATCTGATATGACGCAGACACGCTGCTGTGAGCAAACAATAGCGCTCTTTCAGGAGACCTCCTATCTCACGCCTCATCTTAAAGTGTCTCGGACTCGGAGGATGAAAGGAGACATCCACAGCTCACTTTATCGCTCCTGGCCACAGGTCAGCCAAGCAAACGCATTTTTTGTAAGTGGCATCAGTACAAT
>KV751318.1:4076350-4086888 GCA_001698575.1 Mola mola | reverse complement strand
CAGCCTCTGTTCGACTAAAGCAACAGTGTCCTGAACGGGTGGCGCTACAGCCAACATGTCAACATTGTGTTGTACGGCACAGCTGTGTTTCTCTGTATATCACAGTCATTCAACCAGGAGGCAAAATCCTCTGTTCATCATCAGATGATTGTAGAATTTTTTTCTCTTGCCTCGGAGGTTTATTTCACTTCTCTGATTAGAAGACGAAAGTCACAAGCTTGTTTCTGAGTCATAGTAATAGTGCAACACTGGTTGGCACCGCAGGAAGTTTTCCTCTCTGGTTTCTGTGTGATCATTTGTGTTGCATGAGTTTTGAACTTATATGGATCATTCAATCAAGGTCCTTTCACTGCATAATTGATCTGACACACGATGGTCATCTGCAGCAGTTGTGTGCGGCGAAGAGGTGAAAGCTTTCATTTGGAGTTTCTGCGTGGCTGATTAAAAACATTGCTCAACATTTACGATACCTGCTGGTATGTGAGAGAGCCGTGCACGGACCACGAAGCAAAACAGCAGCCCTGCAAGGTGGGACATGTTCCTGCAGAGGCGATACACTCAGGGGTGTTGGAGATAATTCACTTGTGTCCCTCTGACGTCGGCGTCAGTCACTTTCTGTGGCACCTCTGCAGCCTCTGTCGACGCCACGCGTTTAGCACGTGGGTTTCATGCTTTCACGCCTCATCGGACGGTGAACCAGAACTGTGGTTTTGGATATTTTCCTCCATGAAATATAAATGCTTTACTGCAAAGGATTTCCTCAAGCCGATGTCAGCAACCCCAGTGACAGGCTCACAAGCTAAATTTTAGGGCTGGAAAGGATGACTAAGAATGAAAAATACAAAGGGCTGCTTTTGCTTTTGGATTTTCCTTCAGGAAGCTGGATTTTTTTTTCTTTGACGCCATAGCTAAATGTAGTAGTAATTTCATTTTACTGCCTCGGGTTTCTACAAATCACTAAAATCAATATGATTGAAGAAGTGAAAATGATGCATAGTTTGCATATGCAAACTATTTCAATCTCCCAAAAGCACTTTAAATCATTAAATAAAACACACCTTAAAGTTTGAATTGTACCCGGCAGCCATTTTTTTCCCATTCATTTCTGGAGACTTGTAATCAATCTTAGTGAATAATTATGGTAACTTTCCGAACCCACGAAGTTGCCACATTGATAATAGTTTGAATACACCGTGTTTTTTTGACAGAATGATCTAAAAGCACATAGGTTGAATTATCAAATTCAATCTTCAGTACCTGATCACAGTAAAATTCCACTCTGACGGATGATTTATCTCAAGATAGTGTTTTGTCTCTACAAACTAGTTTTTCCCATGTATGGAAACCACCGGTTAGCTGGGATGTAGGTAAAAACTCTGATATTGACACAGCTGATGGAACCGAATCTCTGTCTCTGCCTCTCCACAGACGAACGGGACCGAGTCCAGAAAAAGACCTTCACAAAATGGATCAACAAGCACCTGGTGATGGTAAGGCCCCGCTTCAGCAACACTCTCTCATTCAAGTGCATTTTTTGGAGCCTATGACTCAGCAAGCAGGAGTTGTTGTTGTCCTTGAATGCCCTAAAGAACATTCTGTTCTAGATGAATTCCTGCAGTTAAATCCCACACGGTCACAGCAGCTTAAATTATGTACATATGTTGAAGGACTGTCTGCTCTTCCACACTCCCACTGCTGGAACAGATGAACCGGCCGCTGATTATCAAGCAAAAGTGAGATTTCGATGCCCGACCCCACCCTTTAAACAAGCGAAACTCTTTGGAAAATGGGATAAATATCATACAAATTGCATCCCCGCACATGCTATCTATTAAAACCACACACGGGAGGGAGTGAGTCACCGACACCTGGCCTCCCTTTAGTTGGCCCTCAGGAACGGCGGCATCGTGGGCCGGGCTCGCTCAGGTTTCACATCTGGGCTCCAGACTGCCGCGGCGGCCTCTCGGGGCGCTGCGGGGGAACAGGAAGCTCCAGCACTGACCCCCGACACCGAACGTTGCGGGTCAAAGCTAAATGTGTTTGCACGCATGATGAAACTGTTAGTGGACACCAGTCGAGTGTTCTCGGGTGGCTTCTGACCCCTAAAAAGGAAGCAGTTCCTACTGTGCGTGCCATGTGCAGGCCGGTCCAGAATAGTGCAGAAACTCTATGTCAGTTGACAGATTATGTAAAAACAGCTGTTTTGATACTGAAGGTGAATTATGAAGCAGAAAAGCAGAACGTTTGTTAGTTCCAGCCCCTTAATTGTTTTTGGTTTTGCTGCTTTTTGTTATTTATTTTATGTTTGTATTATTATGTGTGACTACATAATTTACATTTTTTTTTAACTTATTCATTTTCTGGTTGTTTTATTATTTTTTATTCTTATATTTATTGGGATATAGTCTCATTCTGAATGATCTTGGTTTTTTTTTTTTTTATGGTTTCTATATTTTTAATTCCTTGAGAGTTTCTTTAGTACATTTATATTTAAGCACATTTCCACTTCATTTTATTATTTGGTGCAACATATAATTAATGGGCAGGCGCAATGTATGATAATCTACTCTAGATAGAGTATTTCTTATCGTCTGAAGGGAAAATCATAGACTTTCTGTACGTCCCTTTGTTTTCTGTAATTGTCAAAGAATGTTGAACGACATTGCAGCTTAGTTGCACTATTGTCCAAGACAGATTTCCCTCAGAGGACAATAAAGTTTATCCTTATCCTTATTAGTTAGTAAAAATGATCAATTAACGAATGCATTAAATGATTGACACAGTAAAACATTATTTAGTTGCCACGAGTCATTTCACATCCCTTTGAAAAGATGACAGCACATAGTTTGAAGCGAAGCAAATCCGCAAATATTTGGTTATTGCACTTAGTAATTGGATAAGATTCAGATCATCAGTTTGCAAGAATTTTATTTTCCACTTTAGAAGCCGTGATTTGCCCACAGCTTGTGCCAAAGACACGAGGGAAGGGCAGGAACCAAGAGCGGACGCAGACAGCTGGGCAGGTTCAGTTCTGTGTTTTTAATCACACGGACTGTAGGCTTATAGGATGTAGAGACACACAGGGGTCAAAACCTCTGGGTATCAGTGCAAAGAGGCAAACAGGTCCATGGGGCACAATCAAACAACAACAAACCAAATACAAAAAGGCTAGAAGGCAGAAAAAGTGCCAGGACAAAAGGTACATGAAGTAACACGACGAACTGGCAAAGAAAGAGGGGACGCACAGAGTTAAATGCACAGGAGAGGAAAGGTGTAACACACGGAGAGCGATGGCGTGAAAGGAGGAGAGGACGGAGGCAGGGAGTGTTTACAAGAAACAAGAGAAAACCAGAAGCAACAAATTCAAATTCAGTTTGCATTTAGTTTTATTATTGATTCATTTCCAGATGTTTTTTTCTGGAATGATCAGTGAATTCATTTAGTCTTTAAAATGTCAAATAACAGTGATAAAATTGCCGTCCGAAATTTATTAAAGCTGCTCTGCCACTTGTTTCTTATGGACCAAAATTTAAAATTTTCCAATTTCATATCATAACTGTCATATCATTTATAATCCTAACAAAATCCACCCATAACATGTCAAAATGATATAAAAAAAAAACCAGCAAATATTTACATGTAAAGAGAGAGAATGTCAACTCTCAGAATTGTTGCAGATTTATCTTTTGAGTTTTCTAAGTGCTTTACGGACAACCTGTCGTGTTATGACACCCGTGTATTCTGTGTATAAAATGACTCTCTCAGTTTCTCAAACTGCAGTTGTGTGTTTTTACTGAACTGCTTTTATACTGCAGCCGTGTTTTTTGGCAGACTA
This sequence comes from Mola mola, assembly GCA_001698575.1. Classification (NCBI taxonomy): domain Eukaryota; kingdom Metazoa; phylum Chordata; class Actinopteri; order Tetraodontiformes; family Molidae; genus Mola; species Mola mola. Next base: position 4,083,053 of record KV751318.1, on the reverse strand, counting down.
AAGTACGCTGCTCCTCCACCTGAAGCTTTTCAGCTCTGCCGACTCGTTCAGGTTGACGAGTCCGTGTTTTCTCACAGGAACTGTGTGTTCCTGTGAGGAATGTCTGCCATTGATGGTTCTCAGGCTTTTATTGTCAGCCGCTGTTTCTTTGTCAGGAAATTCCTCATATTTGGGTCCAAAAGACTGGAGCGGGTCACTGATCTCGCTGCCCCCCGAGGCGCTTTGGACTCATGATCACGGAAAAGTCATGGGATTAAACTTCGATGCCAAGAACTCTCTACGTTTGTGGTCAGCCGGCTCAAAAGTGCCATCTACTGTCTTACACGTCTCCTCAGATCACAGAGGATGAAAACCAGAAATGATTCAAGTTTATGAGTTCCACCGCAGAGTAGCCTTGCATGCACACAGAACCTCATAAAGGGACAACAACCGTCCTTGTCCAACGTCTGCGTGTTTGTCTGTTCATTTCCCTCATGAGTCGTTGCAGTTTTGTGTCTTCTCTCATCAGACCTTTTCTCCTTTCCACCCTTCATCCTGTCCTCCCATCCTCTCGCACCAGCACTGGAAGGTGGAGGTAGGTGCTGTCTGTGAGTGCCGAGTGCACGCACACTTATCTGTGTCTGCATGCCTCTAACACTTCTCTTACTCCATCTCACTCGGCTGCTTAACGCCTTCACTCTTTTCTAACTGCTGTGAGAGCGTTTTCTGCACTGCAACGTGTCTTTAAGTGTTCTGCAACTCTGTTCAAACTCAAATACTTAAAGTTCTCATATCACTCCCTCCGCGGCAACGTGAGGATGTTCCAAGATGATAATGAGAAACAGGCGAGCAAACATTCAAAGAGGTTCTAACTGGATGTATGAGACAGTTTATCATTGGACACGAAAATGTAGAAAGTTCTAGGTTTCGATCGTCACATATACATATTTTTTTCTATACAATGAGGGAATTATTATTATTATTATTTTTGATGTAATATAGGCTAAAAATGCTTTAATAGGTCTGTTCGACCAAGCTGGTTCCAGTGTTGGACCAGAGCTGCTGCAACATGCAAACCTCTAGAACCCAGTTTGCTTGTCATTACATCCACGTAAACATTGCCAGTTTCCCAGAATTGCTACAACAACTCCAGCTGGATTAACTCTTTAGTGTTGCAACTGGCTACCCAAACAATGGCAGTTCTTCATTCAGTTTTCGTGGCAGAGGCCTTCTTCTTTGGCTGTCGACAGGCAAAGAACTGGTTGCAGAGTGTAGGCGCTGGTTCATTAACACCAGGAACAACTTGGTTGTGAAAAGGCCTTTGAAAGAGCCCAGAATACGGGCCCAGTTGCCATCGGCGGAAGCCGATAGTAACTCCAGTCCCTGAGGGGTTGTGTTGTGTTCCTTTCCTTTTAAATTGCTTGATTTGTTTTTTGGGTGACCCTAAAGCTGAATTTTTCTGCGCCTAGTGTGCGATTCTTTGGTGAACAGCTCCGGTTCGGTCCGTGTTAGCACGCTTCAGTCACCGACGCTGGCTGAACGAAAACCTCTTCCCTGAATGGATAAACAACAGGCACCTGAACCATGACGCCTCCTCTCTCGTGTCCGCAGGCCCAGAGACACGTCGTTGACCTGTACGAGGACCTCCGAGATGGACACAACCTCATCTCCCTGCTGGAGGTTCTCTCTGGAGAGACGCTGGTGAGCTCTGGTGACCGTCACATGTCTTCCTGCTGTCCGGTCGTCCCCCTTCCTCCCTCCCACTGCCTCGATTTGTTCTCAACCTTTGTACCCTGATCTGCTCTAAATATTTAATGAAAACAAATAATACTGGTTCCTCATTTGTCTCAACTCTTGCATGCAGGGATCCAAGATTTTTGAACATGTGCACTTTCTTCTTTACTTATCACTGTTTTCTTTTTATTTGGGAACACGCCCTGGAAAAACTAAATTCCATTCTCTGCTCCCATCTCGTAACCTTTCTGCACTGACTTGTTTTGAGCCCTGGTTTCTCCTTTATCTAATTCCTGTCTGCTGACCTCCCCCTCCCCTCCCTCTGCCTCTGCCTCTGCCTCCCTCTCTTGCGATGCTCTTGCTGCGGTAGCCGCGGGAACGTGACGTTGTGAGGAACGTGCGGTTGGTGAGTGGCGCCTGGACTGCGGGGGGGGCGTGGCATGTGTCATCACCCCAGGTGGCCTCTGGGTTGTGCATGATGACAGTCTCACTCCCTGTGTTGTCCCCTGTCTGTATCCACATCGTCCTTCCATTCTGTCAGCGAGCCAACAGGGTTTAGTTGGAGTCATTTTACATTTTATGGTAGCGAGTAATCGCGTCTTCCAAATTAAAGTTGATATTTAGACCTGATTAAGAGCGTGGCATTGAAACTGTGCCGTCTTTGTTCAGTTAATTCCCGACTGGTTAAAGGACCATACCGTACATCTGCGAGGTGAGGGAGTTTGGCAGTCAAATGACAATATTCACAGTATCCCTTTCCTTCATCTGGTTTAGATTTTCTGACAAGGTGTACAAATCCTCAGTGGTTTATAACTGAAAACAATGAAATGGACATTTTTAATGCAATAGTTCCTGCGTGTAGCTACGACACCAGGAAGTCATGCTAACATTTTGATTTTAAAAGTATTAAATGTCAACGAAGGACAATTCTTTGCAAGTTTAACGGGAATTGAGTGAACAGACACAGATGGTTGTGGGGGAAACTATGAAATGGTCCTTTGGGGAGCTTTCTTACCCATCTTTTTGCTCTGGATTATCAGATTTTTCTGTTTGATTTCAACCAAAATCACACATGTGACACCTCCTGAAGGTTTGGTCCTGACGTTCGGACTAACTCATTATTAACTCATGTCAATACCAGAGAGTCAAAAGGACAGGAGGAGGCCAACTTCACAATTGAATTATGTTTCAAAAGCGTTACAATAAATGTCGTTTTAAGGGAGCACATGAGCGGACAAGAGATCAATGCCGGTTCCCATTAGAAAATAAAGAAGTGTTTGTTCATTTCTTTCTCCATTTATTTAAACAAAAAAAAACATTTTAAATCTTAATTTTATATCATTTCAAGATCTTGCGTATGTTGGCATAATTGCAGCGTGAAAATAAAACAAACTGGATTAAATGCGTACCGCGTAGTAAAACATCAACCTTGCTTTGGGCTTTAATGCGTGGAAGCTCCTTTAGTTACCTTCTGCCCTAAAGGGCTGCAAAAAAGCCAATTGAAGGGTCCTTCAACAATGGAGATTTGGAGGGTCACTTATCGCGTTACCTCACTACGTGTAAAGCCAAAGTTTCAACGCTCCGAGCTGACTTGTTGACCAATCCTGCAGCAAAGCCGAGCTTCAGCCTGGCTAAAAGATTCACACGTGGAGCATCAGTGCATGTCGCGGCCATCCATCGCAGGCTCACAACCTGTGGTCGCTGCGTGACTCTGCTCCATCGGACTGCGCTACAGGCTAACCTTTAAAAGAGGTTTTAAAATGGCAGGAAGCAGCTGGCTGTACGTCTCAGGGGAAGTGACGAGTGCGACTGATGGCCGGGGGAATCACTGCGACCGCGTCTCATTCATTCTCCTGCTTGGCTGGTTTGTGAACACATTTCAGGGTCACTTTAAAACGCCGCCATCATAAATATGCAGAGCTTCAAATTTGCTTGTTTTTTTTCATTTAAAACCATGACTGTAATACTTTGTGTACACTAGAGTAGATCTCTGTTTGAACACTGAGACACCTGCTCCTCAGTCATGGGGCCTTTCTGTTGCTCATTCACTCCTCTCACGCTCCCTCCTCTACCTGACGTTTGGCCTCCCCTGGTCTCTTGCAGCCGCGGGAGAAGGGCCGGATGCGCTTCCACAAGCTGCAGAATGTGCAGATCGCCCTGGACTTTCTCAAACACAGACAGGTCAGTGAATAAGGACAAATACTTATTTTATTTTGATTCTTAATATTCTTTCGTTCATATGTATCCCCCTCCCTTTCAGGTCAAGCTGGTCAACATCAGGAATGATGACATTGCCGATGGAAACCCCAAGCTGACACTGGGGCTGATATGGACCATCATCCTTCACTTCCAGGTAATGCGGGACGCATTAAAGGGCTAATTCTGCTATAAATGACTGTAACAATGAATTGCATTTGCTGGCATTTTGCACGTAGTCAAAGTGAACTGACCAAAGCTACATGTGGTGTTTATCCTTGAAACGGCACACGGGTGCTTTATTGGAGTAACATGCGTTTTTCGTTTGCCTCGATGACATTGTGATTATCCGTCTTCCGCTGCTCAGTGGAGAAGGTCTGAGAGCTGTTCCCTCTTCAGGGTTCAGTTTAGGCTGATGTTGACTCAGCGGTTAGACTACAGTGGAGTCCAGCAGCCAATCATTTCCAAATGGGCTTTATTGGACAATTGGCAGCACTCAGGCTCTTTATCCCAACTCCCATCATTTCTGCTACCATGTGTGCACAAACACTGACAAAAGCTACTCATTCATTTTTAAAGGACGATATGCAGCTCTTTGAATTTCCATTGAACGTTAACGCACCATTTTTCAGTCGAACAAGAAATTCTTGTCCTTAAACAGTTTAAAATTGCCAATACCCCATTCGGCGGGGAAGCACTGTTAGATGCGCTCCTCATGGGGAAGAGGAGTGTTTACATAGATTTAGCAGAGTTTAGAAGAAAGCGTGGGAGTGCGTTAAGATTCTTTGATGCTACAATGTTAGAACTGGTTATGTCCGGACGGGATGTGGGATCCTTTTCCCAGTCTTGTGTGACTCAGTGATTCCCCTGAGAAGGCTGGCGGGAGACGTGGGCAACGTGACTCGCTCAAAGAAGCAAAGGGACATATCTCCAATTACATAATATATTATGTAAATGTTATCTCTTCTCTGAATCTAAATGTGATAAAGCAAAATCTTTCATGTGCACTCACCAGGCTGCTATTATTTCATGGAAGGAACCCATAATCAGTGTGTTTTGGCACTGACTAAACATGGCAGACAATGGTATGTTTCCAATGCTTTGTGACAGAGGGGAGTGAGGGTTCCCTCTGCGCTCCTAAAGTGTCCGCGAGGGCGGAGGTCCTGTTTCCACCCAGCTGCTGAGTCACTTGGTGCCCACGTCCGCACCACAGCAGCGGGTTTTCCCTTCTGCAGGGAAAATAGCAGAAGGAAGAGATGGCTCCTCCTTTTCCCTTCTCCACCCTTTCCTGCAAAAAAAGGAGCCAGTTTGTGACATCGTTAGTTCTGCTATTACTCATCAGCACTTGTAAATGTATTATAGTGGTTATAAAGCAGAACTTGTTCCAGTAGGAGTTTTTGACATTTATCGGGACTGGCTGTGCAACTTTAGCTTCATGCATGATGTCCAGCCAGTTTACAGTAGATTTAGCCAACTTTTGGATGTTTTTCTAGTCTGGATCTGGGTAACTGTCACACGCCCAAACAGAACTTTTAGATTATTCCTCTTTGGCTTATTTTGGCCTTGAGTAGGTGTACTTTTCCACATCGGCACAAATTAAACAATCAAAGTCAGAATAACGTGACAAATTCTAAAGGTTTCCTGTGATTGTTGCAACCTTTATTAATAAAATGTGCCTGGTTTTATCAAGGGCTCCACCCATCTGGCACGTCAAGCAGACCGAAACAAACACCTGGAGCTTTTCATACGTGGATTCATTCAACATAGACACAGCAAACGGCTGCACAAATTATAGTTCACGTTATGTCTGTTGGTATCAAAAACACCTTAAATGACATCAGTAGTTATTAAATCTGCATTTTATTTTGTAGTCTGGCTTCTTTAATGCAAAACAATATATTTCTGAGGGATTCTGTTGGCTCTTGTAACTCATAGTTTTGCTTCACAGCTCTTAGGACGAAGAACTTGCCTGTGGACGTTCTGTTACTGGAGTGTGTATCGAGATTTTTACTGTGTAACTTTGTGAAGTGACAGATTTGCATTTTTACTCATATATATTCTCAAAGTGTGATTGTGTGTGCGCTCCAAAAGAAGGTGGTGGTGGTTAGTTGAGGTTGTGTGACTCATTGCAAGTCTGGAAAAAAGATCTGCAGGCAAACTGGAAAACGTTTTCCTGCACTTCAACCAACGCTTTACTCAGAACACAGAACTATAAATAATACCCAAAAAGTCATGAAAACCTTTTAAGTACACATTAATACTCGAGGGTGATTTATATATGCGTGTGTCCATAATGCCCTACAACAGGTGCATGCAAGAGTCAAGAGGTGGATGCCATCAAATTAAGATGTGCAAAATTCCCTGAAAAACAGCTAAATAGTGCACAGATTTTTTTTTTTTTTTTTTTAATAATTGAAAGGGATCTGCTGATATTGCTGACTAGTTGCACCGTCTCCTCTCTCAGATCTCAGACATTCAGGTCAACGGCCAGTCGGACGACATGACGGCCAAAGAGAAGCTGCTGCTTTGGTCTCAGAGGATGGTGGAGGGATACCAGGGCCTGCGCTGCGACAACTTCACCACCAGCTGGAGGGACGGAAAGCTCTTCAACGCCATCATACACAAACACAGGTGAGACACTGGCCCTCAGGAGATCAGGGGTTAGACCTGACCAAAGATTCTAACCTTTATGAGTTAAACTGTTTCTGTGCCTCAACATCATACATGTACTGAGCAATGCAATAAATTAAGATAATAAATTGCAAAACTTAAAGCTTAAAATGTAATAAATGGG
>KV751318.1:4048654-4062269 GCA_001698575.1 Mola mola | reverse complement strand
GAAGATTCAAGCTGAGGAGCGGACACTGTCGAACACGGAGAAGAGCAAGCAGCTTCTTGAGACAGAAGCACTGAAAATGAAACAGCTCGCTGATGAAGCTGCTCGACTGAGGTCCGTCTCTGAAGAGGCGAAAAAGCAGAGGCAGGCTGCAGAGGAGGAGGCCGCTCGGCAGAGAGCCGAGGCAGAAAAAGTACTGAAGGAAAAACTGGCTGCCATCAACGAGGCAACTCGGCTGAAGACTGAAGCTGAGATTGCTCTTAAAGCTAAAGAAGCAGAGAATGAAAGACTTAAGAGAAAAGCTGAGGACGAAGCTTACCAGAGAAAGCTACTGGAGGATCAAGCAGCTCAGCATAAACAAGACATAGAAGAGAAGATCACGCACCTGAAGAGTTCATCTGAGTCTGAGTTAGAGAGACAAAAAACAATTGTGGAAGAAACTCTGAGGCAAAAGAAGATAGTTGAGGAAGAAATTCACATCATTAAGATCAACTTTGAGAAAGCATCAAAAGGCAAGTCGGACTTGGAGGCGGAATTAAAGAAACTGAAAGATATCGCAGAGGAGACAGAAAAGAGCAAACTCAAAGCTGAAAAAGAGGCTGAGAAAATGAAAAAGCTTGCTGCAGAGGAAGAGAGGAAAAGGAAAGAATCCGAGGAAAAAGTGAAGAGGATAACTGCAGCAGAAGAAGACGCATCTCGACAATGCAAAGCCGCTCAGAAGGAAGTGGAACGCCTCAAAAACGCAGCAGATGAAGCAAATAAACAAAAAGAAAAAGCAGCGAAAGATGCAGAGAAGCAGGGCATTCTTGCCAAAGAGGCAGCACAGAAATGTAGCATGGCCGAGGTGAAGGCCCAAGATATTCTGAGCAAGAATAAAGAAGACATTCTTGCTAAGGAAAAGCTGAAAGAAGAGTTTGAAAATGCTAAGAAGCTTGCAGAAGCCGCTGAGAAATCTAAAGAGGCAGCAAAGAAAGAGGCTGCACTCCTTCGTCAGAAAGCAGAGGAGGCTGAGAAACAGAGAAAGGCTGCAGAGGATGAAGCAGCAAAACAGGCCAAAGCTCAAAAAGAGGCGGAGAAAATGAGGAAAGAAGCAGAGGAGGAGGCCTCCAGGAGTGCAGCAGCTGAGGCAGCAGCTCTGAAGCAGAAGAAACAGGCTGAAGAAGAGATGGCTAAGAACAAAAAAGAAGCAGGAGAGGCCCTTAAGCAGAAGTCTCAGGTGGAGAGGGAACTGTCATTGGTCAAACTGCAGCTGGATGAGACTGATAAGCAGAAAGCTGTGTTGGATGAGGAGCTTCAGCGAGTTAAAGATGAAGTAAATGATGCCATCAAGCAAAGGGCGCAGGTGGAGGAAGAACTGTCCAAAGTCAAGAATCAGATGGATGAGCTCCTGAAACTGAAGCTTAAGTTTGAGGAAGAAAACCGCTGCCTCATGCAGAAAGACAAAGATAATACACAGAAACTACTTGCAGAGGAAGCAGAGAAGATGAAAAGCTTGGCAGAGGATGCTGCCAGACTTAGTGTGGCAGCCGAGGAAGCAGCCAGACTCCGACAGACTGCTGAGACTGACTTAGCTGAACAGAGGTCACTTTCAGAGAAAATGCTCAAGGAGAAAATGCAGGCCATTCAAGAGGCGACAAAACTGAAAGCTGAAGCAGAGGAGCTCCAGAAACAGAAGGATCAGGTACAGGAAAAGGCTAAAAAACTCCTGGAAGATAAACAACAGATCCAGGAGCGCCTTGATAAGGAGACAGAGGGCTTCCAGAAATCATTAAATGCTGAGCGACAGAGGCAGCGCGAAGTTTCAGCTGAAGCAGAAACGCTGAAATTGAAGGTGAAAGAGCTCAGCAATGCCCATGCGAAGGCAGAGGAGGAGGCAAAGAAATTCAAGAAACAAGCCGATGAAGCACAAAAGCGTCTTCAAGATGCGGAAAAGGAAACTGCAGATATCGTTGTGCAAAAGTTAGAGACACAGAGGGTGCAGAGCACCAGAGAAGCCGATGAGTTGAGGAAAGCCATCGCTGACACTGACAAAGAGAGGGAAAAACTGAAAAAAGAGGCGGAAGATCTGCAGAAAAAGTCTCAAGAGGTATTTTTACACAAATTACATTGTACGTCAATTCACACATCCCCTGTAAAAGACTGTAGTACTTGGAGCACATAACATTACATGTAAATTGCGGAGACATAAAATATCTTCCAGCAATTTATATGAATAGCATTCAAAACACAATACTACAGAGCTGAAAAAATCCCAGAGAAATCTTAAGACTTTATTAGAAATATTCATATTTGCATTCTTGCTTAGAGTTAGATGAAAAGACTGATATTGTTCTAATGTTTGTGCATTAAACATGATACTACAGTGAGGAGACAGTACGCTTAGGAAGCTAAAAACAGGACATACAGCTACTCTGGTTTGGTAAAACAGATTAGCAAGCTCTACAAGTGTTACTTTAAATATTTCTCTAAGTTGCATACAGTGATAATAATTGGTACCTGAATGACAATTTATCTATTTTTGTCTTATTTTTGAAACAGATGGCAAACGCCCAGCAAGAACAAATGGAGCAAGAGAAGGCCATTCTTCAGCAGACTTTCCTCAAGGAGAAGGAACAGCTGTTGAAAAGAGAAAAAGATGTGAAAGATGAGAAAAAGAAGCTTCAGAAGCAGCTTGAGGATGAAGTGAACAAGGCAAAAGCTGTCAAAGACGAACAAGAACGTCAGCGGAAGCTAATGGAAGAGGAGAAAAAGAAACTTCAGGCCATTATGGATGAAGCTGCAAGGAAACAGAAGGAGGCTGAAGCAGAGATGAATAACAAGCAGAAGGAATTGGAACTGCTTGAAAGGAAAAGGCTTGAACAAGAGAAAGTCTTGGGAGAGGAAAACAGAAAGCTCAAAGAGAAACTTCAGAATCTTGAAGTTTCCTCCAAACAGGATGCATCTAAAATGAAGGAGATTCAAGTCCAGACTAAAGAGATGCCCGCAGAGCAGTTACCAGTTACCATGACCGCAGTGTCAACAACAAAGGAAGTTCTCAATGGTTCTGTTGAAGTGGATGCAGCAAAGAAAGCTGAAGACCCTCTAGCATTTGAAGGAATTAGGGAGAAGGTTCCTGCTGCAAGGCTTTATGACATTGGTGTCCTGACCAAAAAAGAATTTGACAAGTTGAAAAAGGGCAAAGTCTCTGTGAAGGACCTTGAAAAGACTGATAAAGTAAAATCATATCTTAAGGGTCAGAACTGTGTTGGAGGTGTTTTGACCCCATCCAAAGAGAAAATTAGTGTCTATCAGGCCATGAAAGATAAAAAGATCACTCCTAATACTGCCACAATGCTCCTGGAAGCTCAGGCAGTTTCTGGTTACATGGTAGATCCAGTGAAAAATAAACTTCTATCTGTAGATGAAGCTGTTAAAGATGGGTTAATAGGTCCTGAACTCCACGATAGGATGCTCTCTGCAGAGCGAGCAGCCATTGGCTTCAAAGATCCCTATAGCGGAGCCAAAATCTCTCTGTTTGAGGCCATGAAAAAGGGACTCATAGAAAAGGAGCAAGCCACCAAATTCCTCGATGTTCAACTTGCAACTGGTGGCATCATTGACCCTATCAATAGTCATAGAACACCAACTCAGACTGCCTACCAGCAGGGTCAGTTTGATGCAGATATGAACAAGAAGCTCACTGTCCCCAGTGATGATTGCAAATTGTTTGTTGACCCCAGCACCCAAGAGCCACTCACTTACAAACAGCTCCTTGAGAAATGCACCAAGGATGCAGAGACAGGACTGCTGATACTACCAGTAACAGAGCAAGCTGCTCAGTGTGAGAGAACCTACACAGATCAGGAGACCAAAGATGTGTTGAGTAAATCAACTGTCGATGTACCTTTTGGAAGGTTCAAAGGCAAAATTATCACCATTTGGGAAGTCATAAATTCAGAATATTTCACTGAAGAGCAAAGAAGGGAACTGATTCGCCAGTACAAGACAGGCAAGATCACAATTGAGAAGATTATTAAAATTGTCATCACTGTTATGGAGGATAAGGAGAAGAAAAATGAAAATGTCTTCATTGGTTTGAAAGGTCCAGTCTCTGCAAGTGAACTGTTAGATTCTAAAATAATAAACAAAGACCTGTTCAACAAGTTGAGTAATGGCAAAATAACAGTTAAAGAGATCTCTGAGATGGAACCTGTGAAGAACGCGCTACAAGGAACACCAAGTATTGCAGGACTGCTAAATGAACCAACCAAGGAGAAAATGACATTCTATCAAGCTATGAAGAAAGAATTGCTCTCACCAGAAACTGCAGTGAACCTTCTTGAAGCACAAGCAGCAACTGGCTTTGTAATCGACCCTGTCAAACATGAGAGGGTCCCTGTTGATGAAGCTGTTAAGTTGGGTCTTGTGGGACCAGAACTACATGAACGACTTTTGTCAGCAGAGAAGGCTGTTATGTTTGAAGCCATGAACAAAGGCCTTATAAAGAGAGACCATGGGATTCGTCTTCTTGAGGCACAACTTGCAACAGGTGGAATTATTGACCCCATTAAAAGCTATCGTATCCCACATGAGGCTGCCTGCAAGCGTGGATATTTTGATGAGGAAATCAGTAAGAATTTAAACAAAAATACTCCTGAAACAAAGCTCTTTCATGATCCTAACTCACAAGAAAATCTAACCTATGCTCAGCTTTTGAATAAGTGTGTCACAGACAAAGAAACTGGACTTGCATTGCTTCCTCTGTCAAAGAAGGCTCCAAAGCCAAAAGAAGAAAAACAGATTACAGAGGCTAAGGCAAAAGAAGCTTTCAACCAGACAACCATGGAGCTTAAGTTTGGCCCATTCAAAGGAAGGAAAGTCACAATTTGGGAAATAATACACTCTGAATACATCACTGAGGAGCAAAGAATAGAGCTGATTCGCCAGTACAGAATGGGACAGGTGACAATTGAAAAGTTGATAAAGATTGTAATAACAATGGTTGATGAAAAAGAGGACAAAACAAAGAAGGAGGTTTGTTTTGAAGGCCTTAGTGCACCTGTCACTGCTGGCTCTTTGCTGGATTCCAATATAATTGATAAGGCTACGTTTGACCAACTCCAACAGGGTGAAAAGACACCTAAAGAAGTGAGTGAAAATGATAAGGTACGGAGGTACTTGCAGGGAACACACCGCATTGATGGTGTTGTTATGGAAGATTCAAATGAGACATTAAGCATATATCAAGCAATGAAAAATAATGTCTTGCAACAAAAAACTGGACTTGCACTGCTTGAGGCTCAAGCTGGGACGGGTTTCATCACTGACCCGGTCAAAAATCTGAAATACACTGTGGATGACGCAGTAAAGAATGGAGTTGTTGGTCCAGAACTTCATGAGAAGCTTCTCTCAGCTGAAAAAGCAGTGACAGGATACAGAGATCCATACACAGGCAATAAGATTTCTCTGTTCCAAGCCATGAAGAAAGACCTTGTTCTGAGGGAGCATGCTATTCCTCTTCTGGAGGCTCAGTTTAGTACTGGAGGGATCATCGACCCAGTCAACAGCCATCGTGTTCCCAATGATGTGGCCATTCAGCGTGGCTTCTTCAGTAAACAAATGTCCAAGTCCTTTATGGAATCCACAGGTGATAGTAAAGTCTTCATCAATCCCATTACCAGTGATGCTGTCACCTATAAGCAGTTGGTGGAGAAATGTATAAGAGATCCCATCTCTGGTTTATGCTGCCTGCCCCTGTCAAAGGTTGAAGCACCTGCTCCTGTTCAGAAATCTTATGAGCACACTTTGCAACCAGGCCAAACAGATCTAGATGAGACTCGAATTGAGATCCCACCTAAAACAAAAGAGACTTTAAACCAGACGACTGTGGATCTAGGGTTTGGCCCTTTCAAAGGAAGGAAAGTCACAATTTGGGAGATTATACACTCTGAATACATCACTGAGGAGCAAAGAATAGAGCTGATTCGTCAGTACAGAATGGGAAAAGTGACAATTGAAAAGTTGATAAAGATTGTAATAACAATGGTTGATGAAAAAGAGGACAAAACAAAGAAGGATGTTTGTTTTGAAGGCCTTAGGGCACCAGTTACTGCTAGCTCTTTGCTGCATTCAAATATAATAGATAAGGCCACGTTCGACCAGCTCCAACAGGGTGAAAAGACACCTAAAGAAGTGAGTGAAAATGATAAGGTAAGGAAGTACCTGCAGGGCACAGACCACATTGATGGTATCGCTATGGAGGATTCAAAAGAGACATTAAGCATATATCAAGCAATGAAAAGCAATGTTTTGCAACAAAAAACTGGACTTTCACTACTTGAAGCTCAAGCTGGAACCGGTTTCATTACTGACCCGGTCAAAAATCTGAAATACTCTGTGGACGATGCTGTGAAGAATGGAGTTGTTGGTCCAGAACTTCATGAGAGGCTTCTCTTGGCTGAAAAAGCAGTGACAGGATACAGAGATCCATACACAGGCAATAAGATTTCTCTGTTCCAAGCCATGACAAAAGGCCTTGTTCTCAGGGAGCATGCTATTCCTCTCCTGGAGGCTCAGTTTAGTACTGGGGGGATCATTGATCCAGTCAGCAGCCATCGCGTTCCCAATGAAGTGGCAGTTCAGCGTGGCTTCTTCACTAAACAAATGTCAAGTTCCTTCAATCAACCCTTAGATGACTTGAAGGGTTTCACAAATCCCAATACCAATGAAAGTGCTACTTACAAGCAGTTGGTGGAGAAATGTGTAAGAGATCCCATCTCTGGTTTGTGCTACCTGCCTGTGTCAAAGGTTGAAGCACCGGCTCCTGTTGAGAAATCTTATCAGTACACAGAGGAACAAGCTCAAACAGATCTAGCTCAGACTCAAATTGAGATCCCACATAAGAGTTTTGCAGGAAAAACTATGACCATCTGGGAACTCATGAATTCACACATGCTTCCAGAAGAGGAAAGATGCCGCCTAATGGAGCAGTATCGTTTGGGACAAATCACGAAGGAAAGAATGCTAGTTATCATCATTGAAATCATTGAACAAAGGGAGATTATAAAGTCAGAGCAGACTATGTCATTTGATGTAATAAGAAGAAAAATAACGATTGAGGAGTTATACAGTGCACGAATTATTGACTTGGAGACATACAATCTCTTGAAACAAGAAAAAATTACTATTCGTGAAGTAATGGGAATGCCATCAGTAAACCAGTACCTCTTCGGTACTGGTTGCATTGCTGGAATAATGTCAGACAATCCTCCAAAGATCAGCATTTACCAGGCTATGAAGAATGGACAGATTAAACCTGAAGTTGCTTTGGATCTGCTTGAGGCCCAAGCAGCAACAGGATTTATGATTGATCCAGTTAAAGATGAACTTCTAACAGTTGATGAAGCTGTACGCAAGGGACTTGTGGGCCCTGAACTTCATGACAGACTTCTCTCTGCTGAAAGAGCTGTTACAGGTTGTAAGGATCCATACAGTGGAAAAATTATATCTCTTTTCCAGGCAATGAAAAAAGACCTTGTACCTGAGGATTATACCTTGAGACTTTTGGAGGCCCAAATTTCCACGGGTGGATTAATGGATCCAGAATACCACTTCCACCTCCCCACAGATGTTGCCATGCAGCGTGGGTACATCAACAGTGAGACACTTGAGAGACTATCGGAACCTACGGGGGATTTGAGAGGTTACACCGATCCAACAACAGATGAAAAACAATCCTATGCCCAGCTACTGAAAAGATGCCGAATTGATAAAGAAAGCGGTTTGAGGCTACTGTCACTGGCAGATAGACGGCTTCTCTTCAAGGGTCTCAGAAAGCAAATCACTATCGATGAACTGCTTCGTTCACAGATTATCAACCAGAAGACGTATAATGAACTCACTGAGGGAACCATTTCAGTGGAGGAAGTCAGCAGAGACCTGAAAAAATACCTTGAGGGTACCAGCTGTATTGCTGGGGTGTATGTAGAATCTAGCAAAGAACGTCTATCTATTTATCAAGCAATGAAGAAGAACATGATCAGACCAGGGACTGCTTTTGAGCTCCTTGAGGCTCAAGCAGCCACAGGATATGTAATTGATCCTATTAAGAACCTGAAATTAAACGTCGGTGAGGCTGTTAAGACGGGTGTTGTTGGCCCTGAGTTTAAAGATAAACTCCACTCAGCTGAACGAGCTGTCACTGGTTACAGAGACCCTTATTCTGGCAAAATCATCTCACTATTCCAGGCTATGAAAAAGGGTCTTATTTTGAAAGATCATGGTATTCGTCTGCTAGAGGCTCAAATCGCTACTGGTGGAATCATTGATCCAGAGGAGAGCCATCGCTTGCCTGTAGAAGCAGCATATGAACGTGGCCTCTTTGATGAGGAAATGAATGAAATCCTCACTGACCCTTCTGATGACACAAAGGGCTTCTTCGACCCCAACACTGAGGAAAATCTGACCTACCTGCAGCTCATGGAGAGATGTATAATAGACCCAGAAACAGGTCTTGCGCTTCTTTTGCTGAAAGAAAAGAAGCGCGAGAAGAAGACATCATCCAAGTCTTCTGTTCGCAAACGTAGGGTTGTCATAGTTGATCCAGAGACAGGCAAAGAGATGTCTGTGTATGAAGCGTACCAGAAAGGACTCATTGACCAACAGACCTATCTTGAGCTTGCAGAACAGGAGTGTGAATGGGAGGAAATAACCAGAACCTCATCTGATGGAGTTGTGAAATCTGTGATCATTGACAGAAGATCTGGTCGGCAGTATGATATTGATGATGCAATCTCAAGGGGCCTGATTGACAAGTCAGCTCTGGATCAGTACCGAGCAGGAACTCTATCCATCACAGAGTTTGCAGACATGCTGTCTGGAAATATGAGCAGTGGCAGATCACGTTCATCCTCCTTTGGCTCCTCCTCTTCTTACCCCATGAGCCCAATTCCTACTATACAAGCACCAGCAACAACGTGGGATGACCCTACAGAGGAAACTGGCCCTGTGGCTGGAATCTTAGACACAGAAACTCTGGAGAAGGTTTCCATCACAGAAGCCATTCATAGAAATCTTGTGGACAATATCACAGGTCAAAGGCTGCTGGAAGCTCAGGCCTGTACAGGAGGTATCATCGACCCAAGTACTGGAGAGAAATTCACTATTGCTGATGCAATGAACAAAGGGCTTGTGGATAAAATCATGGTGGACCGCATCAGTCTAGCCCAGAAGGCATACAATGGATTTGAGGATCCTAGAACCAAAACCAAAATGTCAGCAGCCCAAGCTCTAAAGAAAGGCTGGCTCTACTATGAAGCTGGCCAACGATTCCTTGAGGTCCAGTATCTCACTGGAGGATTAATTGAACCAGATGTTTCCACGAGAGTCCCCTTAGACGAGGCTGTGAAGAAGGGCACCTTAGATGCTCGTACTGCGCAGAAGTTACGAGATGTTAGTGCTTACTCAAAATACCTCACATGCCCCAAAACCAAGATGAAAATCTCTTACAAAGATGCTATGGAAAGAAGCATGATAGAGGAAGGGACTGCTCTACGACTGCTTGAAGCATCATCCCAATCCAGCAAAGGCCTCTACAGTCCCTATAGCATTAGTGGGACAGGCTCCGCTACTGGGTCACGCTCTGGCTCAAGAAGTGGTTCCCGATCAGGCTCCAGAAGAGGCAGCTTTGATGCCACGGGATCGAGTTTCACAACGACCTTCTCTTCCACTTCTTACAGTTCTCCAAGCTATGGCCGCCGATACTGATGAGTTTGAATTAAGGAAATGATTCTCTAGGGGAAGGATACACACAAAAAAACACACCAGATGCCTAATTCTCAGTGGAATAAGGACTACCTTTATTCTGCTCTGCATGTGGTTGTTACAGGACTTTTAATATTTAATTTTATACAATTTGATTGTGTTTATGTATATTTCATATTCATTTTTAGTCATGTTTATCTTATCAACATTTATTACCATACTGTAAACAGCATATGCAAGAGCTCTTTATTTTTCTCAATATCTTTTGCAAAAGCTTCAAGTGTCCTCTGATATTCTTTTTGCTTTTTTTTTTTTTTTAAGTTAAAATGCTTGCTGTTCTACAAACAATATTCTATTTACAATATTATGTTACTCACTAACAGAGACTGTTCATTACCGTTAGCCTTATTGATAAGGAGAACCAAATTAGGTGTACAAAAAAATCTGTACATGTGTATATTAGTATTCTGAATATTAAAAAAAAATTCTAAAGAAAGATAAATGCCACTCTGCAGAGCAGAATAAGGGGGTCACACAAAGATGAACGAACACTAAGATTATTTACTTTAAGAAAGCCAAGCTTCAAGATCTTTTCTCTCGTGGGGTACACTGCCACATATATTCTGCAACTGTCTGCTCAGTTATATAACCTACAATGGCCATTAACATCATCCCACAGTTCTGGACTGTACACATCCAACCTTGAGACAATCACATACAAGTCCCTGCCTTTCTGGAAAATTTAAAAGGTACGTTAAGACAAGATTTATACTTCATCACTTCCTAATTTAGTGAAAATTCCTACTCAGTTTCATCTCGTGTTTTTAAAGTCCAGAAATCTAATGTTCTTGTTCAATGTTGAATTTTTTCTGTTTCAGATAGGTCTGTTCATGTTATGTCATCTCCAGCTCTGCTCAGATGTGTTCCAGAGACGTATGGCTCTACTTTGGACTGCGACCTTCACCGCAATCAATTATTTTATGCAACACATAAACACACTTCAAATAATGTTTTTTCTGATTAATTTAATGGCGGATCATTTTCAAACTCACATTTTATCTTGAACCCATTTAAATGCCTAAACTATGCTTTATAAGTGCCTGCAAAACCGCCCTTTACACCTAAATGGGATGTTGAGCATTGAAGGTGGTGCGGTGGTTACATTGTAAATCAGCTGATGCATGAATTAAAGTGCAATGCTACTCATAACAGTATGAATAGTGTTTTATCAGGTAAAGCTTTAACAGTCTAACTACAGTGTGTCACAATGTAAGTGTAAAATATTAACATTGTATTTGTCAGAAAGGATACAAAAATATTTACATTATTTTACTATTTTTTTTCTCTTCACAGAGAAGTCATGTAATGTGTGTATTGTATATGGATGATCATGTAGAACACTGCTAAAAGCCATTAGTTAACATTATTCTGAGAGAGATCTTCAAGCTTTGCCGGCCCAGTATTTGTTATTTCCACCATGTATACTTGTTCTGATTTTAACTGTCCTCTGTAAAACATCCATATTATTTTATTTTCTTACTCTATATTTCTGCTTTGCATGATCGACTAACATATAAAGAAGCAACAATGAAACAGATGTACCCATTTAAGCATTTTTGTTTTAATATGTTTGAAAAGCTTTGAAGGATGTATTGTAATGAGGGTTATCAAGCCTTGGTTAAAATAGTGTATTTATAGTAAAATGGTGACACAGAATTTTAACGCCTAAAACTATGTAAATAAAAATAGAATCGATATGTTCTCTTTCAAGTTTTCATTCATTTTCTGTCGCGGGGGGGGGGCTGGAGCCTATCTCAGCATCTTGGGGCGAAGGCGGGGTACACCCTGGATGAGTCGCCAGTTCATCGCAGGGCTGACATATAGAGACAAACAACCATCCACACTCACATTCACACCTACGGGCAATTTGGAGCGACCAATTAACCTACCCCCAGATTTGCATGTTTTTGGAATGTGGGAGGAAGCCCGAGTACCCGGAGAAAACCCACGCAGACACAGGGAGAACATGCAAACTCCACACAGAAACGTCCTGACCCAGAATCGAACCCAGGACCTTCTTGCTGTGAGGCGACAGTGCTAACCACTGCGCCGCCCTCTGTTGTTCAAAATTCTCACAATTTCTGTTGGCTTTGATGAAAATAGGCCCAGACCATAGATTAATTTGAATGATCACAGATCGCTAAAGTCAAACTTTTCTTTTTACATTTTCAAGTTACATGGGGAAATTAGTAATATGAATTTGAAGGACTCACTTTCCATCGGCCCAATTTGTTAGTTGGCCTGCTTCTAAGTAGCCGTTCAAATCTCAAGATCGATTGATAGCATTTATTGGTATTCTCTATTAACGGTAGCACCAATTACAGCCGTGAAAGTCAATATTTTTCTCTGCATGTATGTGTTTATCTCCCTTGCATTAATAGTTCAAGTAATAATTGAACCTAGTACAAGACTGACATCTAGTGGCCGGACAGCTCAACTTCAGTCATCCTTTGATTGTAAACTAATGAGAAAGTAAAGGTTCAGGATAAATTTTATGTAACTTGTTAATGTTACCAGTTGCCAGTGAGGAATGGGGGAAGTATTCAAGTATTTAAAAAAAAAAAAAAAAAAAAAATCAAATAGTAGTAAAGCCCTCATGTTTCATACTCCAATACAAAGAGTAGTACAGAGTCTTAGCAAACTAAATAGTACCCATTTACCAGAAAAGACCTGCCAAACTGATGAACTTTATTATCACCACTGATAAGTTACTGTCATATACAATTAACTGAAAAGTACAGTGTTTCTAAATGAAATACTTAGTAGAGGAACAAGTACCATGAAACGGACTGTGATCTATAGTATATCAATACTGTACTGTTCACCGTCATACTCTGAAAATATTCCACCCAATTCAGCGCCGGCATCTACATATTTCTGTCATATATTCTATATTCCGTCCACATGATGTATTTAAAGTAAACTATTTCTGGGTTGTTTTTTTTTAATTTTGATGATCACAGATTATATAGTTGGCCCACAATGAAATATTTTAATATTTTGAGAGGTTTTTTTTGTGCTTTTTTAGCTTTAGTTCATAATTAGAAAAATAGGAGTCCAAAATGCATGAAATAGTTTATGTGTAATGAGACTTGAATTTATTAAATGTTCACTTTCTTAAATAAACAATGAGAAAAATAATCACAATATTCTAATTTTTTGAGATGCACTAGCTATGAGATTAGTTTAAATCCATAATCTGCTGGATGGACCCTGCACCAAAAGGTTGAAATGTTTGTCTCCAAAACTAATTAACTCAACAGGTGTCACAAACTAATTTTAGCCAAACTTAACCCAAACAATCGATCGGGGAGAGAAAGTGGATAAGCGCACACCTGTGACTGGGTCGCGCAACTTTCCCAGGTTGAAAATGATACAGTTTAATGTGAGGTCATACCGGGTCACGAGCCCCCGCACATAAGGCCAAAAAAGGGGGGCTCTGTGCCAATCAGCAGGTTTTTGTAACACAAATTTATAGAGATCGTTGTGAGTCTGACAGAAAGACAGAAATGCCCTTCTCAAAGGCCGCGGAGCCACCGGGGCCAAAGTGCACCAGGTGCCGGCACCACGGCCTCGTTGTCCCGCTGAAGGGCCACAAGAAGCGGTGTCCTTACCTGAGCTGCGGCTGCTGGAAGTGTGGCCTCATAACGGAGCGGACGAGGATCGCGACCCTCCAGAGACACCTCAGACCAAACACGGGGCAGCGGCCGGCGGAGGGAGGAACCGGCAGCCCCTCGGCCTTGGCTGGAGGTTCTCAGCCGGTCACATCTGGACTCACTCCCCCACCCCCGGGAGAGGCCCCGGGGCGCGCCGTCGC
>KV751318.1:4031940-4048500 GCA_001698575.1 Mola mola | reverse complement strand
CCCTCAGCTCCCAGCCAGTCGCGAGCACCTTTGGGTAGGCAAAAATTAACTCTGCATTGTCATAATTAGCTAAATTAGCTATCTAAATTTTATGGTGTCGTGGATTTACCGGATTTTACCGGATTAAAACAGAAACGGTGAGATGTGTTTATATTCATTTTCCTCACTGACAGATTCGAGCGCCCAAAATAAGAAATGTGGGTCAATGGGACACAAACGTTTTAACTACCTTTTCACTCCATGAAAAGGGGGGGAGTGAAACTACGTTTTGGATGTGTATCTCATATTAAATGTTTATTAAACATTCAGGTGATGTCGGAAGGTTGCGTTCACGTGCCTTGTGCTGGACATCACGGATGCGTCACAGGAGATGGCTTGTGTATTTTAATGGTGAGAGTGTTTAAACAACGCGTTGATAGCTGTTCCCAGTTTGTACAGTAGGTCACTCTATATGTACAGCAATAAACATTAAAATTTCACATTACATGTGATTGAAAATTGATATTCAATATGTGAATCAATACAAAAGTGTATTGCATTTTTTAATATTGACTTTTGCTCGGCATTTTTATGCATTTATGAGGTCAGCCGTGCGACACGTTTTAAAATTAAATACATTGTTAGTATAAATTTTCCCAATGGGAAAGACAACAGTTTGCTGAAATCTTTTTTTTTTTTTTTTTTTTACACTTTTATTGGACTTCTATTGTGCGAAATTTGTCTAGTGATAAGTAAAGCATAGGGCCTAATTTTACATACGTGAGACCAACAAAAGAGTAAATATTTAGATAAGCAAAGCAGAGCAGTTAATTGGTACATTCCTAAATAACCAAAACAATTTTAATGTTTACACATACACTGTCTTACCTTTCCTTCCAGATACTTGTCGTTGCGTTGAATCTTTGCAAACTGCACCTCTGCCCATAGTGCATGTTCCGTTTCGGATGCCAGGCCAATTTGCGTGCAGCTTCGTTCCATATCCAAAATTCCTGCTCAACATTCCAGCTGGTGTGTACAACAGCAGCGTCCAAGGACCCCAAATGCTCCCCTGCTTCCACTCGGATGCTCTGAATCATCCAGCTCCAGCGCAGCCTGGACCGTTTTCTGTAAGTCTGTTTTCTCTCAGGTGTACCAGAAAACTGCTACAATGACCTGGTAAAAAAATATATTGTACGTTTCTGTTTAACATGTCAGGATGACAGAAACATTTTCTGCACTTTTCATTCACAGCAGCTCCCACAGCCTGCTCCCACAGAAACGCACGACTAAAGATGGGATTAAAGAAGAGGGATTTTGCCTCAGGGTTTGTTCGGAGAGGATTTCAGCTCCGGTTTGTTTGCAAAGCTGCCTGTTGTCTTGCATTTGCGTTCAGATCGGTGGCATTAATGTCTCTGCACTCTG
This sequence comes from Mola mola, assembly GCA_001698575.1. NCBI lineage: Eukaryota > Metazoa > Chordata > Actinopteri > Tetraodontiformes > Molidae > Mola > Mola mola. The sequence continues at coordinate 4,047,099 of KV751318.1, read as the reverse complement.
TCGGCTGGTAATATTCAGGCTAAAGTTGTTGTTGCCCTGTTGACAAAGGAAAACCAGCAGCAAGTAGCATTCCCATAGTTCAAGTTTTGAAATCTTTTATAAATGAGTTATTTCTATGTCATTGCTATTAATAAGTCAGCTGTATATTAGCACTGCTGGATGTATTCACTGTGATTGTATCATGATTTGTCATGCCATGTTTTGTTGGCACTGTGTTTGTTTGCAAAGAGCAATACAATTTGGTTGGAATTATTGTCTCTTTTGTATATTTTTGGGCTTTGCTGATTTTTAATGACAGCCAACAACCAAATATTTCCTATTTTTCAGTTCTTTCCTTTTACAAATTTAAACGCATTTTAATCAGTGAACGATTTAAGTTGTTAATTAGCAGTTTTGAAGATTTCATGTTTGACACTACCACTATTTTATGAAGCATAATGCAGTGTAATTAATCTTGATATTTTAGCGAACATCATTCTTCACAATTTCAGGTTGAAAATATTCCATATAAACTACTGCTGACTGATGAAATCAACAGAATATTATCCAGTGCGTGTTTAAAAAAATGAATTACTGCTATTTGTTTGAGCAGCTAGTGAAATTAAGGGCTCAGTTTTTGACCCTGAATTACAGTCTGTAACTGGAGTACTACTACTATATGTAACGGTGTGGATTTCCACCTTAATTGAAAAAAATAAGGCTCCTGAAAACTACAAATAAAGGGGTTATTTTAAATATTTGGATGCTTGATATTAAAGCCCAGCAATATATACACTAATTATGCCTGTAAAATTTCATTAAAATACCTTAGTTACATCATTTTTAATGTATGAATTAAATGTTAGTTTAAAATGTGAAGGTAAGGTATTTAAGTTTAGTGTGACTTCCCATGGCCACAAGGGGAAGCAATCAATCCTTGAGCTACTGTACCAAACTTTTAACTCCCAAAAAGGCACAAAGCTAATTATCCGATTGAGCACTTATACATTTGTAACTTGTAATATAGGTCTACTATTTTTACTTAAACTTCAACAGGATTTTGAATGCAGGACTCTGACGTGAGGGAAAGATCTTCATACTAATTCCACCATGTACTGCTTCATCTCTGCTTGTTAGTATTTACCACCAGGATGTTGGAGTTCGACAACCCTCTGCCTTCTTCATGCAGAATAATTAATGCCGGCGTCAGCAAACTGAAGCAGTTCACTGTGTGCGGCGAGCAGCAGGAGAGGATTGTGTTTGTCTGAATTCCTGAGAATTCCTCATCCAAGTGGATCCCTGCAGCTTCCTTCCTGGCTTTGTATTTCTCACTCCTCTGCTTTTATATCCAGGGTGGATTTTTTTTCGTAACATCTCTGCTAGTTTGATGCTGCCACCAATACAAAAATACTGACTTTTGCCTCCAGAAGCCATTTTTTACTGAGAAGTGTATTGTTTTTTTGTGCACATAAAGACTACAAGAGGAGGCAGGGAGTGAAATATGGGTGGTAATTAATGTTTAGCTAAAACAACTAACAAACAGTTTTGCACAAGACTGTTTATTTCATCTGGGAGCCATAAATGTCTCTACCATAAGTAACCCAGTTTGTAAATGTTACAAATGATTGTGCTAACTCGTGCTGTTATCTTTCTGCGTCCACTTAAGCTTGCGTTTATGTAACATATTGAGATATTTCACTGCAATAAAACACCGACCTGATGGTGGCGTTAGAGGAAAAGCCATAAGATCACCCCGATGCCGGGATTCATCACCTGGGCACCATAAATGTTTGTCCACAATTTATGGTAATCCATTCCGTAATTGACGATCATTCTGCTAGTGGGACTAAAAACGGCAATTCAAAGTAATAATACAAACACAATACGATAAATGTTACAATAAACTCCTGTACAGACATAAAAGTCTATAAGTTTTGTAATGTAAGTGGATAGAATCAAATGTTTATGATTACACATAGTAAGCTGGGTGGTAAATAGGACTACAACAAATGTCCCATTTGGGAGTAGCTCTTAGCAGCTGTGTTTTTAAAGTAACATCCATGGAAATATCGATAAATTTGATACCCAAGGAAAAGAATTCGTATATAAATTCAACTATGATAAAGCAGAAACTAAAATCAAACAAGATTTGAATTGAGTTTTGTCTGAGTCATTATTTGTAAGTATTGACACCGTTAGAGAAAACACTTTTAAAAAACACTACTTGTGAATATCAGTCCTCCTGCATTTGTTAAATACTACTCCAATTTGTATTCATAATAAAAAGCCAATAGTTAAAATGAAAACCCTTAAATTAGCCAAAGTGATTGGGGGCGAGTCAGCCTGTTCACCTGTCAAACAAGTTCAATTCCAATACTGAAATGCTGGAGGGACTAGAGAGAAAATCATGCTATCAGCATATTTATGCAGAGATATTACGATCTGAAAATGAGCTTTTACATGAACCACTATTAGGAAAAATGTCCTGATGACCACAGTGTGTTTACAAATGCAGAAATATAAAGAAATGAGAAAAAGAAATGAAGCAGCACATAAAACCAGAGAAAATCATAGAAACCGTCACATAATGCAAATGAGAGCTATTGTATATTCTTTAAAGTACTTGCAGGTTAATTCAACAACAACAAAAAAAATTTGGATTCATGCTGTAACAAAGAGAAAATTGTAAAAAGTAAAAGTACAGGATTAGTACCTGTATTACTGCACAAACTTTCACTTTGATTGTGGTCACAGCTTGACAAGCATGGGCTCTGGTCTGCACTCTGGGAGCATAAAGAGTCAGGTTTGTACCTCTAAGTGTTCAGTTATGTTTAAAAAAAGGTTCACATCTGTGCAACGGTTTTACTGATCGCAGTTTCTGAGAACGTTGTTGTACAACTTGAGCTGAAGAACTAAAATCAGTCAGCACAGATTAAACACTGCAAGTCAGCATCGGTATTTTCCTGTGTTTGCAGAACAACTTTTAACGTTCCACCCTGCCAGAACTTCAGACTTCTTTGTTGAAATGGGTGTGAATGCCTTCATATATTTTACACAGCCTGGTTATCTAAAATCACAATGTGGGGAGGCATTATGACAGACTTGCGATGTTCTCTGTAAATAAACAAGACAGTGTAGAAAGGGGACTTTGTGGTGGTGATATTGCATAATCAACTGTGTAAAAAAGGGCTAATATCTCTGATCTTTAGAGGGGTGGGGGTGTTGAGAGAATTTCTGGGTGGGACTACCATTGCGTAATTCTTCAAGACTGCACATGAGACACTTTCACCAATGTTCTTGTATATACAGTATTTCCACTAGAAACATAGTGAGATTTGATTCAATTCTGTCCTGATTCCACACATTTAATATGTTTTAATATAAGAACATCACACAGGTGTGTTGCTTTACCTGTTCCCTTGTTAACTGTGGTCTGCTTTTACCATTGAAGAGGTAGAGAAAACGTCTAGACAATTAGTCAATGCTACATCCTGGCTTAAAGGTACAATCTGTAAAATATAGCCGTACTTTGAAGGTACGTACAGAAATGTAGGAGATACCAAGTAACCGTTGCCGGTGTTGTGAAAAAATGAAAATAGCTACAGAGTGTTGCCAGAACTTAACAGGAAGTTTTTATAAATGCTCCAATAAAAGCAGCTCGTGTAACGCAATACGTGATCCATCTGAAATCTACAACACAGCCCAGCTTCCTGTGATGGCTTTTAGAGCAGTGATGAAGAAATGATTTCCAGTCTGTACTGTAACATTGAGCAGAGTTATTGGAGCTAACTGGGAGGTAACAAGGTCCAGTTTACATTGTATTAGATCAGTGCATTTACTCACCTGAGAATTCCATTACCTGCATTTTCGGTACTATTCATGTCATTTCTGATCCTGGTATTGAAACTGGAACAACTCTAACAGATCCAGAACTTAAAAAGAAAAAAATCTGATTACAAGAATCAGTGTTTATATTATTATTATTTTAAATATGACCTCCAATAAACATAAATTAATTCAAAAATTCGCTATTTTTTATTAAATAAAGAAAAACAATATTTGCTTCCAAAATGTAGTGGAAAGGAAGCTGATAGTAGCAGAAACTGTAAATGCTCAGAATTGTACTTTAGTACATCACTGATCATTGCCAACTGCTGCCACAACGCTGCCTGCAACAAGTTAGTTATTTTGGCTGTTTGATTTTTAGTTGTTGCTACGGCCCGTGCACAAGTCTGGACAACAGAAGCCCACTGGACTCCGAAACCAGTAAACAACCTGAAATCCACCTGGCAACGGACACTGCCTTCTAGCCTGGCAGAGCCCAGTTTGGCGGCAGGAGAATTACAGCTGCTCTAACGAGGACTATGACATCAGAGAAGACAAAGCCTAGGAGGCGTCGATGTGAACAGCAACAGATTATGGTGGGCCTTGAGCAAACAGCGAAAAAAAAACAAAACAAAAAAAAATGCACACTCACATCTATGAATTGAGAAGATTTTCAGAGCAAAACAGCCAGTAAATCCTGGGCTGAATTTCATTGCTTGTTTGTTACGAGATATACACACTCGGTGAAAATGTATGCGGCAATAGCAATGATTAATAGACACACAAATTATAATAAACTCTGCCCTTTAGCCTCAATGGAAGACATTTAAATTGTGCAAAAGTTACTTGTATGTGCCAAAGACAACAGAAACTGGAGTTTTGCAAAGCTTTCACAAATGCTCCACCCACACTCGATCTTTGCTAGTGCAGTGCTAGTGTTATTTACTTATATTTGTTGCCAGGAATGAGATTGTAATTTGTAAAGCTCGAGGGGGAGGATGTGTTCTAGCTTCCATCAAATTGCAGTAAAGTAGCCTTTGACCATTTTTCTCTTCTGTCAAACAGAATTTAGGCTTGTGAACTACTTACAAAAACAAACATTAAGATAGTCAGAAACAGGCAAACGGTATTATTGCATGAATTCCTCTGTGCTTTTATATAATCACTAAATCAGGTCATACCAGCTTTAAGAGCCACATTCTGTTACACTGAGACGCAGTTTCACAGAATTTCAGCATAATCACAGACGCCTTCTGAATAAACACAGAAATCTGGCAGAGTTTTTAGTCACATAATGAGGTGCCCTTCACAGAAAATTGGTGGTTATATGGAACCTTTTTTTGTGAAAAAAGCTTGTTGTCTGTTTGACAAAGAAGAATGATTATTTATTACTGATATTACTTGGTAACTATGATTGTATTAGTACACATGCATAATAGTTATGAGGGCCAATTACTTAATTCACCTACATTGCAGAGACAAGATCTGCCCTTGTTTGCTGCAATATAGATTATTTTGCTCATGGATACTATTTCTTATTACGTTGCTGAGAAAAATTTGGCCTACAAACCCAAAGGCAAGCTTTTACTTCCTACATTCATGGAAACATCTATCTGACAAATATCTTATAGAGAAAGGAATTATTTATTTTGGAAATTAGCTCGTAACTTCAAAACCACAACCAATTCATAAGATGCCTTAGACATGGGCAGATATTTTAATTATTTTTCTCTTTGTGCTGTATTACAGATAAGTAGAGCAGAATAGACAGAGAGAATGAATTCACATAGGGGACTTTCAGAAGAAACAATCAAAAATTACATTAAAAGTGGAATTTTGGTGTTTTACATGGAACTGAATATCTGCTTTGTAAGTAAATCTCTGAACTACACAATATGTTTGAAATGTTGTTCCTGCACTGGTGCACAGATTATTTTAGATCAACCGGCAAAGATTGGTTTGCCAGGGTTGGAGAAACAACAGACAATTATTACAGATAAGAATGAATCTCAGCATTCAGAGGAAAGATTACAGCCACAAATCTTTTTTTTAATTTCCTCAAGTGAACAGAGTGAGTGGAACTTGAAAGTAAGATCGAGCGGTGCCACTCGTACTTGCTTATTGAAAAATAGTCAACAAGTAATCATGCCAAAAACCAAAGAAATAACTCTGGATTCTCAGGAAGATGATTGTGAATACAAAAAGTGACTCCTGTATTTCTAATTCCATTTGTATCTGTATATTGCATCATTGTATAATACAAGGAAAACCATTCTGTTATAAACAAACATGGGCGTGGGTGTAAGGGCAAAGACCTAAGAGAGGAAAATCGTATGAGATGTTGACAAAAGCCACCGGATATCTGCAAAGAAGATTGTTGTGCTTAGCAAACTCTTCAGGACCTGATGTTTTGAAGGAGCATTGTGGAGTCTCTTCATTGTGGGCTGCAAGGGCATCAGGCAACGAAAACGTCATTACTCAAACTGTGGCAAATCAAAGCCAGGTTTAAGTTGTCTTATGACGATCTAAAACATGGTGATGCATTTTGGAAGTGCTGAGGAGAACAAACAACTGTTTGGGCACAGGAATGTTGCTTTTGTTTGGCGAGGGAAGGGAGAGTCCTTAAACACCCGTTCTTTCAGTTAAACATAGTGGTGGGAGCATAATGCTGGGGCTGTCCTGCTGCTTCAGGCACAGGGAACCTCCTTCAGGTATATGGGATTATGAAGAATGCACATTCTGTTGACATTTTGTCATTAAGTCAGGCTTCACCTCACCACTGAGCCTCCAAGCAAGACAATGACCCGAGACAAACATCCAGATTGTTACAAAATAATTAAAGGAAACCAAAATCAAGGTCTTGGAGTCACCTTCACAAAGCCCAAGATCGCCATGCTTTTTAGAATCTACAGCGTGAGCTCAAGATTAGTCAATATATGAAAACCATCTGACTTGAACAAAGTGGAACAATCTGCCACAGATATATGACCTTTTAAGTTAGGAACTGAGAAAGACAGACAGACATGCACACCAGTTTCAGGTTTCACTATTTAATCCGTTTTAGAGTGCATTTTTTAATTATTACACATTATTAACATATTAATAAACTGTTGCGCGTGGGGAACAGGCACAAGCTTTTTCCACATCCACACAGTGTGCATCTATATATTAAATAACCTTATACAATATGCCATTGTTCCTTAATATGCTACAGTCCACATCTGAAGACAAGACAGGTGAAAAAAGGTAGAAAAAAGATGAGGAAAACTATAAGTATTCATTGATGCAGAAGTGATGATTGTTTCTTTAGAGCGCTTCTGATGTGTACTGAAGCGGAATGCAAAAAATGTCCTGAGCTGGGCCTGTAGGAAGCATGTCAGGACTTTTGTTTCCTATTGATTCAATTGTGTGTGAGAGAGAGAGAGAGAGGCTGGGCGCGCCTGGAATAACAGAAGCTGATAAAACCTGTCCAGTGCGGTCCTGGAATGCAGACCATAGCACACGTTGTTTAAGGAACATTGCCCCAATTTAGGTGTTGACTGAACAATCAACAAGTGTTGTGAGCAAACACAATGCAGCAAACTCCTTCTCAACGAATAACTGACGTGCGTAGGATGTGACAGGACAATCGAATATTCTAAAACCGAATTCGAACCGAATTCTGTTTTTGATCCATATTGCTAACCTGCGTGCATGATTGTGTGTTTTGCAGATAAGATTAAAATGACAGTTAGGCTGAGGCAAGAGACGTGGGAGTATTGTTCCAGCTTGATAAGGAATGCATGTCTTAGATGACTGTAGATAATCAGAAATAAAACATTATGACATTATCTTGCCTTCTTATTTTCAAACACTTCTAAAAGTGGGCGTGTTGCAAACGACAATGGACAATGGAAAAACTTTTAAAAACACCTTTCCTGGCAGGAGCTTCAGGCAGATGGGAAACAGAGTGAGACACATCCTGCCTAAACTTTAGCAGTGAGGAAGCTAAACAAAGGATTTTTTTTGCTGATAAATAGGAACGATTTACAGGGTTACATTAAGTCAATGACAATTAATTAAATAAAAAGAGCAACGGTCAAATTATCTTAGTCAATATTGTGCTTGATGTTAATTAATAAGGAGTTTTTGTTTCTACAAATATGGGCAAAAACCAAAGTGTTTTGCGTTTTTTGTCTTAAATAGCAGCTACATAAATATGGTATGACCACTATGACGAAAAACAATAAAGGGATCAAAGATCATATGTACCTTTATGGCAACTGCACACAAACCAGCCCTTAGAAAGTAAAAGCTGTTTCTCTGGTCATGAAACTTTGGACTTAAGCCCAGTTCACACCTTCCACTTTAACGACTGCAGAGCAACACTTCTCAAAGTGTGTTAGGTTGTGATTGGTATCTGAGGTCAGTTTGGTGAAGCCCAGTTTAAGCATGAAACCTAGTTTAATTTCAGGGAGAAAGTTGCCTACTGTTACTGGAATACTGCTGTTGAAAAGCAGTAATCACCTGTTCATATATTGTGTATAATTTGCAGTTACACACCACAAATCACTGCACGGATGCATTCAGGACCCAACCCTGGAGGTCTAGACTCAACCCTGGATCTTATCTACATAGTTTTAAGGTTCTTTTTCTCATTAGTTTGGTTTTCCAATTTGTATATTCCCCTCTTAAGTTCTAAAAGTTACAGTAAATTACACAGAACCAATCAGCCAAAAAAACGTGTGAAAAAGAGACCAGACCAGACCAGAAACAAGGAAACACTGCATTGACTAGATTAAACAATCTGCAGCTGAATATAAGTAAGAAAAGGGAGCTAATTGTGGGCATTGTCAGCCACCTCTGACCCCTGTGTTCATCAAGCAGGAGGTGGTCCACTCTAATAATATCACAGAACTGCACCTGGGCAACAGACGAGAGTGGGCTGGGATTAAAAGAACCATACAGAAGAATGACTCATTCACAAGCGTCAGTACACTAGCACAGGTCAAAACAACTCTGTAGAAGCCAGCTGTAACATAAAACTATCAGAATGAAGAGACATATCACATGGCAACACGCTCATCAACACAAAGCTTGTGAGGCTCAACACTTTCAAAGCTTTACGAGAGCAAAGCACTACAAGCATGTACTTGTGTTCAGTTGGCAGTGGTAGACGGAGAAATGATTATGAGGCATTATGATATCATTGTCAATCATTCAGACACACAGTGTTGAGAGGACAAAATAATTTACTTAGTTTATGTCTTCAACCAAAGACAAAACGTCTAAGAAAAATAGACATAATAGACAGTAAGGCCAAAATATATGAGATGAAAAATTATGTTCCACGTGTAGTAATAAAATGCTTTCTTACAGTTTTGGGGTACTTGTACTTTACTTGTTCCAAAAAGGAACTCATTTTATTAACCCAACATTAAAAAACAAGGGGGAAAAAAAATATGTAATAATATTAATATATACTAAATATTGTTACTTTATGGGAAACAGAGTGAGACACATCCTGCCTAAACTTTAGCAGTGAGGAAGCTAAACAAAGGATTTTTTTTGCTGATAAATAGGAACGATTTACAGGGTTACATTAAGTCAATGACAATTAATTAAATAAAAAGAGCAACGGTCAAATTATCTTAGTCAATATTGTGCTTGATGTTAATTAATAAGGAGTTTTTGTTTCTACAAATATGGGCAAAAACCAAAGTGTTTTGCGTTTTTTGTCTTAAATAGCAGCTACATAAATATGGTATGACCACTATGACGAAAAACAATAAAGGGATCAAAGATCATATGTACCTTTATGGCAACTGCACACAAACCAGCCCTTAGAAAGTAAAAGCTGTTTCTCTGGTCATGAAACTTTGGACTTAAGCCCAGTTCACACCTTCCACTTTAACGACTGCAGAGCAACACTTCTCAAAGTGTGTTAGGTTGTGATTGGTATCTGAGGTCAGTTTGGTGAAGCCCAGTTTAAGCATGAAACCTAGTTTAATTTCAGGGAGAAAGTTGCCTACTGTTACTGGAATACTGCTGTTGAAAAGCAGTAATCACCTGTTCATATATTGTGTATAATTTGCAGTTACACACCACAAATCACTGCACGGATGCATTCAGGACCCAACCCTGGAGGTCTAGACTCAACCCTGGATCTTATCTACATAGTTTTAAGGTTCTTTTTCTCATTAGTTTGGTTTTCCAATTTGTATATTCCCCTCTTAAGTTCTAAAAGTTACAGTAAATTACACAGAACCAATCAGCCAAAAAAACGTGTGAAAAAGAGACCAGACCAGACCAGAAACAAGGAAACACTGCATTGACTAGATTAAACAATCTGCAGCTGAATATAAGTAAGAAAAGGGAGCTAATTGTGGGCATTGTCAGCCACCTCTGACCCCTGTGTTCATCAAGCAGGAGGTGGTCCACTCTAATAATATCACAGAACTGCACCTGGGCAACAGACGAGAGTGGGCTGGGATTAAAAGAACCATACAGAAGAATGACTCATTCACAAGCGTCAGTACACTAGCACAGGTCAAAACAACTCTGTAGAAGCCAGCTGTAACATAAAACTATCAGAATGAAGAGACATATCACATGGCAACACGCTCATCAACACAAAGCTTGTGAGGCTCAACACTTTCAAAGCTTTACGAGAGCAAAGCACTACAAGCATGTACTTGTGTTCAGTTGGCAGTGGTAGACGGAGAAATGATTATGAGGCATTATGATATCATTGTCAATCATTCAGACACACAGTGTTGAGAGGACAAAATAATTTACTTAGTTTATGTCTTCAACCAAAGACAAAACGTCTAAGAAAAATAGACATAATAGACAGTAAGGCCAAAATATATGAGATGAAAAATTATGTTCCACGTGTAGTAATAAAATGCTTTCTTACAGTTTTGGGGTACTTGTACTTTACTTGTTCCAAAAAGGAACTCATTTTATTAACCCAACATTAAAAAACAAGGGGGAAAAAAAATATGTAATAATATTAATATATGCTAAATATTGTCAATTTTTTCAATCACTCGTAGGGCTGAGAAGCATGATGATGTGTACTGTAGGACGAGAGAAGATGTCTATAAATAGAGATTTTCCTCTATCGTTGATATTGCCATTCTAACGAAGGGGCGGCTGCGACCTGACTCACAGCAGCTTTTTACATACTTTGGCCTTAGCATCACAAATGCTACACGCAATCTGTAGTGTCAACAAACGGACGCAAAGGAGCGAAACACAGAGAATGCCCCGCAACAATCCAATCAGTATTACTTTCATTAATGAAAACTATGACGTTTGTCGACCTTTTGTACATGACAAAGACGAGACGTTGACGAAATGTACATTAAGTTTTCATTAACGAGACAAGATTATATTCAAAATGATGATATCCTCTCTCTCTGCTCAGTCAGTCAAAAAGTGAGCAATTAGTGCCAAATGAATGTCAGCGTTAGCATTTTCCTGCTCTGTGTCTGTGTGGGACCATGGGAGATGTGCTTCAGGATGAACCCCTTCCCTTTCAGCAGCAGTAGTGAAACAGCACACAGCCGACTCCACCTTGGTCTGGAGAAGCCGGAGCTGTCATTTACAGACGACCTAGCTAGTTTCAAAATATCTTAAAACACTGCCAACTAGCTGCTAACAACTGCTACTTCCTCAACTTTATTGATGCTTGCTCACTCTCCAGTTGTTATTTGTATCCCTGAGACAAGATGAAGACAAACTTGTGCCTGAGGGGGGGCTTCTGTCATGTGGTCATACTTTGGTCATATTTTGCGCTTGGGGGGAGGGGAGATGTCACATCCGTCAAACACACACTATACAATATGTAGAGTTCAAGTTCTTCGCATAAAACTATCAAGATTTGGATGGGAATCAATCAACATTACTACTAAATACACAAGTACATTGTTTTTCAGATGAAAACTGCAGATTTGGGGTTTAGATATACTTTAATCCACAGGACTGTCAAAAGAAGACATTCTTGCGGTTATTCTGTATGACATTATTTCATGAAATTTACAGTTAATGTACTATATCTTGATCATAATTTTGTCCCAATCCAACCAGTAGATAAATGTATAAGTATATCATAGGATAAGGGAAAACTTTCAACTGTTGGGTGGTAGACGAAACAAGAGGCCAAAGCCATTAGGAGCGTTCTTTGGACCTTGAACGTCTCTAGTGATCTGAGATGTTTCAGTCCAAGTCCATACTCTGTCATACTTTTTTTGTTTGGCATTTGTAAAAACAAAAACCACAACAGTGGCAGTAACTTTTCAATCTACCGTGCAAGTTAGCATTTAAAATGAGAAAAAAAAAAGTCAGATTGAAACTGCCGATATGACATCTTAAGAATTTATCACTCACATTTATGACATCTTAAGAATTTATCACTCTCATTTATCACATTTATCACGGAAAGCTGCGTTGCTACATGTTTTGAAACCCTCCCTTGTGGTGTTCAAAAATCCTCCTCTTTTATTCAACTTGAGGTCACCACAACTGGCTGAAACTGCGACTGATGTTGATTCAGATGATGAATGTGAAAAGGCAGGTACTGTACATGCAACAAGTGAGGAAAATGCTTGATAGCCAAAAACAAACTTGATGTGTTTCACTTTTTCCCTCAGGGAGTAATTAGTCCCTTCATTGGGATTTGACTTGAGTTACATACCTCGTTATTTCCAGGTAATTTCATTAAAGGTCACAATAATGTTATAGCAACTTCATGGAAAATTATGTAAACTTTGCCTTTGACTATTTGGGTATTCTTTTCATTGAAGAGGACAAAGCCTGCTGATTTTTATGTTGAGTGACGAAATAAGTTACGCCATTTATACTAACATAGCAAGTGATCTTAGATTTGTTCAGTATGCTTACCTGATTTTTAAATGCTATTTCATGAAACAGATCAGTAAGAACCATGGCTCACCTTGAAAAAATCTGGCTACTTGTGCTTACTCTTCTTTTCAGCCATTACGTGTCAGTCTAAATCTTTCTGTCTGGTTTAAGCATTCATTAACATCTGCTTTCTGTCTAGGTTGTCTGTTTAGTCTGACAGTTGAATTTTTATTTTCAAGGAATGCATAACGACACCCCCGCCTCCCACCTGTTGAGTTTCTATAATTCACAGCTGAAAACTTGCCAAACTGGAAATAAGGCCCTGCTTGTCAGAACTTCATTGGTCTAATATGGAAGATAATGTGTATTACTTCTCACCTCCAGGATGTGCACTGTAAAGAGATACATCATTTACTGTACATCAATAAAAGGCAGATGGGTTTATGACTCTTATTTTTGACCAGAATAATCTTTGGGTGTGAAATGTGTCATTAGATTGCCAATTTTAATAGATTTAATCACAGAATGCCGTTTTAATTGCTCAATTGCTTGTTGTTATTGTTTAAGAGCACAATGGGTATGCTCTGAGGAAATCTACAGGAATTCCCGGCATCCTTCTATCCAATCCAAAGAGATCTCCGGCTATTATTCCCTCACAGGAGAGGAGGCTGCTCCTCAGGAGGGGTGGGACTTAACAGCTGGGCCTGCTGTATATCTGACCAGTGCACACACAGGACTCTGTCTGAGATGTTGGGAGCACCTAAAAAGCCCAATCTATCCAATACCAGCAGAGATTAACTGCAAACCAGAGCTGAAAAGAGTGGGACTTTGTGCACCGCAGAAAAGTCGGGTAAGAGGATTTTTCAATAGCAGTGATGATATAAAACGCTATGATTTCATTTGGTTCTAAGATATAAAAGTGAAACGTTACAGCTGCACTTTGAGGAAACACCCGTCTGTTAAAAGGGACAGCAAACATTCCGGACGAATCACCTTTGACCACACTTGTTAAAATAGGGTGAAACAAGTCACTCTTGAAACTTTGGACAGGTTAGAACAAGCTGTCGACATACATACTGCTTGTCTTATATTTTTCAAGTTGTTATGTAACTCCACATAACACTCCAATGCCTCTTCATTCCGGTCTTTCCATTATTACAACGGTGTCAGGAATGAACAGTAAACAGTAACAGTAAAAACTTTTGTGTGATGGCTATTATGCAACAAGTCATGCTTATTTTATATTTGGCGAGGGTGTTCCAAGGTGTCAGTCTTGGTCAGTAACCTTTTCTTGTAAATGTCAGTAATTCTAACTGCCAGGGCCAAAATATGAAGGCATGATGAAGACATGAAGCTGCTGGTTTATAAATAAGCCTAGTTATAATTAGAATTACAGCATTATTTTTTAGTCTATTAGCTGACTGGTTCACCAGGAAGAAATTAACAAGCGATGATTTCATGATTAGAGCAATGGTCTTCTACAGCAATTTTTATTACATTATACACATTGAAACCACTTAAATTTCCCTCTTTTTTCCTAGATTAAGTTTACTGTAAAGTACATGGTTTGGTTGTTGGATGTTTTCAGACAGAATACAACATCTAAAGAAGTCACATTGGACTCTAGGAAAGTGTGCACACTTTATTCTTTTTTATGATATTTTATAGACCAAACAATCAAGAAGCTTGGGAGCAGATTATCTCATCCTTTGCCAGAATTTTATCAGCAATTCTTTCAAATTCTTTTATCAGTAAATCTAAACAACCATAATTACACTCAGCAGGAGCTTTATTTTTTTTTTTTACAATCTAGTGCAATCCTATATATCCGTTCTGCCATAAGATGACTTTTGATGTTTATATTATTCAGCTTTGTTTTACACTTTGTAGCATGTGTTAAATTAAAAATAAGTTGTTTATTAGAGGCAACTCTTACAACCTGAGGGCAGAAAAGTGAATTGGACTAGATTCAGCATGTAAATATAAAACAGGGACACTTCCCCATGTTAATATTTAAGCTTTGTGCAGGTTATATATTTGCATTCATGATGTGATGGGAACGCGCACAAGGTGTAATAAAATGAAAATTCAACATCTTTAAAAACATTTACATAGCAAACTAAGCAATTGCTAGCAGAGACACTGCAGCACCGCACTACTGCTTCTGCTGTGCAAAGATCCAGGCTTTGGTCTATTTCATATGAACGCAACTTTGTGTAACTTGCCTGAAGATAGTTATAGCCATGATCCCATAATTACAACGTAGTGACTTCACAGATTTTCCGCTGCATGTAGTGAAAACACAATGCACACCTTTACTCCACTCAGATTACAAATGATAGTAGGAAGCTATTTTCAACTACACAACACTAACAATTTATCATGAAAAAACACTTTCATAACAGCTGGCGATTTCCATCCACGAGTAGCAGATGGAAAGAAAAGGGTATAGAGTAGAGCCTTCTCTTGTGTCTCTGAAGCCACACACCCTTTTTTTTCTGAGAGTCG
>KV751318.1:4021473-4031535 GCA_001698575.1 Mola mola | reverse complement strand
TGACATAATTTGTAAAAAAAACCACAAACACTGACAGTTTACCGGTTTATAGGGGCACTCCCCTTACCTATGATTTGTATGTTGTTATTTAAGTAGAAGTGTGAGTGTTTAAAGTTTAGAGATGTTGGAAAGTTTAGTGTTGATTGTTTTTTAGAGTTTTTTTTTTTTTTATTACTCTATAATGATTTATATTTAAACTTTACTTATGTATTAACTCACTGATGGGGGACTGAGACACTGCAGACATCTATAGTATTCAAATGTATGACTTCTCCTCCTTAAACTTTGAGTAGCTATAATTACAATAACAATGAATCACATGATAATGTGTTTGCAAAATAAAAACAGTTAATTCATCAGCTTTGCCCTCAGGGGATTTTTAGAATCTTTCATTTCTTGCTCTTGCTAATTTTCTCTGTGTAGTTAACTATTCTGTTGTATGATGTGTGTTTCTTACAAATAGCTCCACTGAAATAAGTAAACTATAGTAGGAGAGTAGTAGAAGTAGGGAGAGCAGTAGGAGACTGCAGACTTCTGCCAAGGCTGAAAATCTCTTCCACATGTCAAAACTTCTGCAAAACATATGGCAGAGCTTAAGGTAGTGTGTGTTTTTTTTTTTTTTGCCAAGCACTCCATGCATTTGTGTAACTGCAAAAAAAATGTTGAATTGGTCCTATATCTCACAACAGTGAAGAATTTCTGTCTAAAAACAGTATTCAAGAAGACATGCAGATCATTACCAAATTGTAACAAATTGTTTGTTCGGCCATTTAGGACTTTTGGATTCACTAACGTTTTTTATTTTTCCGGTAACAATGGAACAAACTCATGCTAGGAAAAACATAACTTCATTGGTGGAGGTTTTCAACAAGATGACTGGTGCGATACATACCCTGAATGTTAAAAGAAACAACAAAGTAATAATGATAGCAAATCACGAACATGCTTGTGAGGAAGGGTCTGATTCACTAAATGTTTTAATAAAATTGTTTCTTGGTTTTTTTGCATTCCATTTCTCATCAGGAACAGACTTTCATAGCCATAAGGCTCTAACCTTAAAAGGTATGGTGTCCTTGGACCTTTTGCCCCAGATTTTGAAACATTGAAGGACTTCTGGGAATCTGAGCTGCCGATACCCATAACGAAACTGAAATGTTTGATATAAAGTTAGACAGACAAAGCATTTTAACATTTATCACATGGGCGGAATTCAATTTTAGTTGTTTTACAATAATGTGAAGGGAGGAAAAAAATCATTAACTTCTCTTATAATAATTTACTCAATTATCAATGCAGCTAATGAGCTCAGTTAGCCATGCAGGTACTTTAATGTTTTGGACCAAAATTACAAGAATTGAACATCTAATGATAATTTTACAAATGTTAACTATTGTGGGTGTAATATCAGAATCAATTTGTCAGAAACTTTCTAATGCTTTAAGCAGCTCTAAATATATCAACAATGGATCACATGAATACTTAAAAAGTAGAGATTGCACTCATGGTGACAAATAGCTATCCCCCCCATCTATTAGTCCTCGGTTCACCCCTCCTTTTAGTGTCAACATGCAGCTTACTTCGGTAAACAGATGTGATAAACCCTTGATTCAAAACTAACAGCAGAAAGAAAATAGCACCTAGCTGGTGAACATAACGGAGTGTTGAAAGTTTCCTTTAGGGATTGTTGGAGAGCCAAAAATATAGGGGGAGTGAATTTAGAAAATAAGGCTAGGAGGGTGCAAATGCAAATAGTGTGAGTGGCAAGATCTGACAGATGTTGGTATCTGACTGTTCCAGTTTTGAAATTTTAACATCTTGTCATGCTCTAGCAAATATATGATGCTTATGAAACACTTCTATGAACTGGCAGAGAGTTCATTTCAAATAATAAAATGACAAAGAAAATTAAAAGTAAAAATAGCCTTTACAATACATAGATTTGCATCATGTACTAATATATCAACTATGTGTGTATATGTTTGCACTTTGAAATTGAAATACAATTCAATGCACAATGCCACATTTTTTTTCCTCATTTTTGGTAGTTGGGTAATTCATTTCATAATGGAATAAGTGCACTATATTAAACTATCAATATTATATTTTTTATTGCTACATGGCAAACAATTTACCAGTAGGTGCAGTAGATTCTCAGAAAACCAACAAGACCCAGCATTCATGATATGCACGCTCTTAAGGCTGTGCAATTGGGCAATTAGTTGAAAGGGGTGTGTTCAAAAAAATAGCAGTGTCTGCCGTTGACTTTACAAACTCAAAACTATTTTGTACAAACTTTTTTGTTTCTAGGATTTAGCAATCCTGTGAATCACTAAACTAATATTTAGTTGTATGACCACAGTTTTTTATAACTGCTTCACATCTGTGTGGCATGGAGTCAACCAACTTGTGGCACCTTTCAGCTGTTATTCCACTCCAAGATTCTTTAACAACATTCCACAATTCATTTACATTTCTTGGTTTTGCTTCAGAAACAGCATTTTTGATGTCACCCCACAAGTTCTCGATTGGATTAAGGTCCGGGGATTGGGCTGGCCACTCCATAACATTAATTTTGTTGGTTTGGAACCAAGATTTTGCTCGTTTACTAGTGTGTTTGGGGTCATTGTCTTGTTGAAACACCCATTTCAAGGGCATGTCCTCTTCAGCATAAGGCAACATGACCTCTTCAAGTATTTTGACATATGCAAACTGATCCATGATCCCTGGTATGCGATAAATAGGCCCAACACCATAGTAGGAGAAACATGCCCATATCATGATGCTTGCACCACCATGCTTCACTGTCTTCACTGTGTACTGTGGCTTGAATTCAGAGTTTGGGGGTCGTCTCACAAACTGTCTGCGGCCCCTGGGCCCAAAAAGAACAACTTTACTCTCATCAGTCCACAAAATGTTCCTCCATTTCTCTTTAGGCCAGTTGATGTGTTCTTTGGCAAATTGTAACCTCTTCTGCACATGCCTTTTTTTTTTACAGAGGGACTTTGCGGGGGATTCTTGTAAATAGATTAGCTTCACACAGACGTCTTCTAACTGTCACAGTACTTACAGGTAACTCCAGACTGTCTTTGATCATCCTGGAGCTGATCATTGGCTGAGCCTTTGCCATTCTGGTTATTCTTCGATCCATTTTGATGGTTGTCTTCCGTTTTCTGCCACGTGTCTCTGGTTTTGCTCTCCATTTTAAGGCATTGGAGATCATTTTAGCTGAACAGCCTATAATTTTTTGCACCTCTTTATAAGTTTTCCCCTCTCCAATCAACTTTTTAATCAAAGTACGCTGTTCTTCTGAACAATGTCTAGAACGACCCATTTTCCTCAGGCTTTCAAAGAGAAATGCATGTTCAACAAGTGCTGGCTTCATCCTTAAATAGGGGCCACCTGATTCACACCTGTTTTTTCACAAAATTGATGACCTCACTGATTGAATGCCACACTGCTATTTTTTTGAACACACCCCTTTCAACTAATTGCCCAATTGCACAGCCTTAAGAGCGTGCATATCATGAATGCTGGGTTTTGTTGGTTTTCTGAGAATCTACTGCACCTACTGGTAACTTGTTTGCCATGTAGCAATAAAAAATATACTAATAAGAGTGATTAATCTGGTTAGTCACATTGGACTGCTATTATTTTGAACACTACTGTATATATACAATAAATTATTTCCCTGAAGATAAATAGTCTCATATCTGGCATGGTTTATATAAAGTTATATGGTGTATCATTAAAACAAGTGCATGAGCTAAGTAAATGCAAGGCAAATAATTTGTCATTGTTTAATAATTAATAATAAAAAAAGACATATCGCAAGTAACACCATGACACCAATTCACAGAGGTATGGAGGAGATATGATAAACTAAAATAAATCTTTTGTATGCCTTATCTCTACAGTAACAGACTTTCGCAGCCCTTGGCCAATGACCATAAAAGCCTCGGAGACCTAATTGTCCTGGACCTTGGAACTGAGAGAGCCTTCTGAGGACCTGAGCTGCTGACGGACACATACAGAAACTCAAAGGCAGACAGTGCACTGTAACATTTATCTCATGTGAGTAATTAAAGTTCTGTTATTTTACACTAAGGGGGAAAAAAAAAGTAAAGGTAAAAAAAACTGGTAATTTGGTTGTTAACCGTGCAGCAAGTTTAATGTTATAAACTAAAATTATGTTGGTGATTGTTAATTAAAGACAAAGTGTGATGTGTGTAACATCTCAATCAATCTAAACGAGTGTTTCTGTGTCACCCAGCTCCACAGACCAAGATGGACAGATCACAGTCTATAAACCTCAGTCAAGATACTGGGGTGAAGCAAAATGGCCACACAGGAGTTCACAGACCTGTTGCTGGCGTATTCCTTGAGAAGACAAAGGAGACGATAACCATATTCCAGGCCATGAAAAAGCGTCTTCTTAGACCAGGAACAGCATTAGCCCTGCTTGAAGCACAAGCAGCCACGGTGGGCATCATAGACCCGGTAAACAATCGAATACTTCCTGTTGCAGATGCTGTCAAAGAGGGAATAGTTGGACCAGAGATGAAAGAGAAACTCCTCACAGCTGAGAAAGCAATCAGTGGCTATGTAGACCCCTACACCAACCAAATAATATCTGTCTTCCAAGCTATACAAAAAGATTTAGTCCCAAGAGATTATGGACTGAGACTGCTGGAAGCACAGATTGCTACACATGGTCTGTTTGATCCTGTTGAGAAAACAAGTATTTCAGTTGAATCTGCCATTCAAAAGGGTTACTATGAGAAATGTTTGCTTGATAACCACATGTCAGAGCTCAATGTGTACTACAATCCAAGCTCACAAGAAAATCTGAGCTACAAAAGCCTCTTAGAGAAATGTACTATAGATCCGGTGACAGGCCTATTGCTCCTTCCTGTTTGCATCACTTTCAAAGGTCTGCGAAGAGGTATTTCCTCCACTGAGCTTCTTGAATCAAAGATCATTGACAAAGAAACATATGATAGCCTACAGAGGGGAAAGACCACAACCCAGGATGTGATGTTGATTGAAACAGTGAAGGAATACCTGGAGGGCAAAGGTAGTATTGCAGGCATTGCTATACTCTCATCAAATCAGAGAATAAGCATTTATCAAGCCATGAAACAAGGCATATTGATGCCTGGAACAGCACTTGTTCTGTTGGAGGCACAAGCAGCAACAGGATTCATTTTGGATCCTGTAGAAAATAAAAAGTTCACCGTGGATGAGGCTGTCAAAAAGAAGCTTTTTGGTCCAGAATATCATGCAAAGCTGCGTTCTGCTGAACGTGCAGTAACTGGATACAAAGACCCATACTCAGGTGAAACTATATCACTGTTTCAAGCAATATCAAAGGACCTCATTGTTAAGGAACATGGGATTCGCCTTCTTGAGGCACAAATTGCTACAGGTGGTATAATTGACCCAGTCAACAGTCACAGACTTCCCACAGAAGTGGCCTTCATGAGAGGTTATTTTAATGAAGAAATGAACAGAATATTAGAGGATTCAGGGGATGACACAAAAGGCTTTTTTGATCCAAACACAGAAGAGAATCTAACGTATCTTCAGCTGATGGAAAGATGTGTCGTTGATCCTATCACAGGACTGTGCCTCCTTCCTCTGCTTGATAAGTCAAACAGGTTGAATTTTAACTTCATTGACTACCAAACTAAAATGATCTTCAAAAAGGAGAAAGTGAAGATGACATGTGGAAAGTACATGGGAATGACAGTATCTGTTTGGGAACTTCTCATGTCAGAATATTTTAATGAACATCAGAGGAGAGACATCATTCAAAAATACAGAGAGGGAAAGCTCAGCATCAACATGGTCATCACAATGGTTGTGGAAGTCATAGAAAAATCTGTACAAACAACAAAAGTTATTTTTGAAGGCATCAGAGAAAGTGTGACTGCCAAACAACTTGTAGAGGCAGATATCATTAGTCAGGAGGTACTAGAGGATCTGAAAAAGGGAAAAAAGTCAGTGCTGGAAGTGACAGAAGACGAAAATGTACAAATGTACCTACTGGGGAAAGACAGCATTGCAGGTATTCTGCTTCCTGATTCTCAGATCATGACCATCTACCAGGCCAGACAAAAAGGGTTGCTGATGCCAGGTACTGCACTGGTTCTACTGGAGGCCCAGGCAGCAACAGGATTCATTATTGACCCTATTGGAAATCGGAAGTTTTCAGTGGATGATGCTGTCAAAGCTAAGATTGTGGGGCCTGATGTCTGTCAAAAGCTGCGCTCAGCTGAAAAAGCAGTCACTGGATATAAAGATCCATACGATGGAAAAATAATCTCTTTGTTCCAAGCTATGCAAAAAGACCTCATTGTAAAAGATCACGGAATTCGACTCCTAGAAGCTCAAATTGCCACCGGTGGGATTATTGACCCAGTGAACAGCCATCGTATTCCTGTCCATGTGGCTTATAAGAGGGGATACTTTAATGAGGAACTTAATCAGATCCTAAATGATCCAAGTGATGACACCAAAGGATTCTTTGACCCCAACAATCTTGAGAACCTGACATACTTGCAGTTAATAGCCAGATGTGTCACAGATCCCAGTACAGGTCTTTGCCTCTTGCCGCTCAAAAGCAAAAGAAACAAAATTAACATTGATGATAAAATTAGAGAAATGTTCAAAACATCAACAGTAACTGTTAGTTATGGCAGGTTTAAGGACAAGCACACAACATTGTGGGATCTTATCAATTCAGAGTATCTGTCTGAGGAGAAAAGGCAGGAATTTTTCAGGCTCTTCAAGTCCAGGAAAATCACAATTGGGGAACTCACTGTCACCATTTTAGAAATCATTGAGAGCAAAGAAATAAAACAACAAGCAGAGCTGAATTTCAAAGGTCTCAGAGGAGAGGTATCTGTTGTGGATCTTTTGGAACTTGAAATTGTGGATGAGAAAACATTCAACAATTTGATCAGTGGAAAGATGACCAGCACAGATTTGATGGAAATGGAGAGTGTGAGAGCCTATCTACAAGGGAAAAGTTGCGTGGCTGGAGTGATATTGCAAGACTCTAATCAGAAGCTAAGCATTTATGAGGCACAGAGAAGAGGAATTCTCACACCTGGCACTGCCCTTTGCCTCCTTGAAGCACAAGCAGCCACAGGGTTCATTGTTGATCCTCTGAAGAACCACAAATTTACCGTGGAACAAGCTCTCAAAGAAAAGTTAATTGGTGCACAAATGTATGAAAAGCTTTTGTCTGCAGAGAGGGCTGTCATTGGTTACAGGGATCCATACACCGATCAAAAGATCTCACTTTTCCAAGCCTTGAAAAAGGATCTAATAGTCAAACAGCATGGCATCCGCTTACTTGAGGCCCAGATTGCTACAGGTGGTATTATTGATCCATTGAAGTGTCTTCACTTACCCCTTGAGGTTGCATACAGAAATGGATATTTTGATGAAGAAATGAATCATATCCTATTGGACCCAAATGATGACACAAAAGGGTTTTTTGACCCAGAGACACAAGAAAATCTTACGTACATGGAGATGTTGGGTAGATGTATCAAAGATAAGGAAACTGGACTCTCTCTCCTGCCGCTAAGTGACACACCAAAAGCTACAGCAACAAAAGTAAAACTGTATACTGACACAGAAATAAAACAAGTGTTTGAAAAGACACTTGTGAGCATATTGGTAGGACGCTATTCAGGAAAATCTGTGTCTTTGTGGGATTTGATTCATTCTAGGTACTTCACTGATGATCAGTGTCTCGAACTTACAGAAAAATACAAAATAATGAAGATAAACATAGAAACTATGATCAGAATAGTGGTTTCCACCATTGAAGAATTGGAGAAGAATGAAACTCACAAAATGGTAATGGGTCTGCGGAAGCCTGTTTCTGCACAACAATTAATGGATTCTGGTATCATTGATGCACTTACATTCAAAAAGGTGAAAGAAGGAAAACTCACTTTAGAAGCAGTGACCCAAAATGAACATGTCAAAAAATATCTGACAGGAACTGGAAGCATTGCTGGAATTAAGATGAATCCATCTCAGAAAGTAATGAGCATATATGAAGCAAGAAAGAAAGATCTGTTAACACCTGGCGTTGCACTTTTACTTCTTGAAGCACAGGCTGCTACAGGATGGGTCATTGATCCAGTCAAAAACAAGTTTTATCATGTTGAGGAGGCAGGAAAAGAAAAAGTAATTGGACGAGACATACATGAGCAACTTCTCTTAGCTGAACGAGCTGTTACTGGCTATAAAGATCCATACACAGATGCAGCAATATCACTGTATGAAGCCATGAATGAAAAGCTGATTGAAAGACAAGATGGCATTCGTCTTCTTGAAGTACAGATAGCAACTGGAGGTATAATTGACCCAAATCAAAGTCACAGACTACCCGTTCACATGGCTGTTAAAAGGGGGTACCTTGATGAAGAAATTTGCAAAAACTTAATGCAGCCCACTGATGAGGCAAAGGGATTCTATGACCCAAATACCCAGGAAAATCTCTCCTACCTTCAGCTCATTAACCGATGTGAGAGAGATTCTCAAACTGGGCTACTTATTCTACCTCTGCATAAGGAGCAATCTGATGTGTTTCACATAGATGCAAAGATAGAGCTTGCCTTCAAAAACAAAACAATTTTTGTGAATGCAGGGAAATTTCAAAACAAAGAAGTGACATTGTGGGAAGTGTTGCTATCTGAGTACATATCAAAACAAAAACGAGAGCAACTATTAAAACAGTACAAAAATGGAGCCATGAGTATAGAGGAGATAATTGAAATACTCACATTTATCATTATGGAGGTATCATCGAAAGAGAAAAAGTTCAAAGGACTGAGAAAGCAAGTCTCTGCCAGTGAGTTGTATGAGTCAAAGATTATCTCAAAGGAGCTGTTCACACAGATTATACAAGGGGAAGTAACGGAGGAAAATGTGAACAAAATGGAATTGATTCAAAACTATCTCGGAGCAACAAACTGCATAGCAGGAGTGAGAGTGGAATCTACAAAAAAAGTTATGACCATCTATGAAGCCAAGAGCAAAGGCCTATTGACTCCTGGAACATCTCTGATTCTGCTCGAGGCACAAGCTGCAACTGGTTTTGTCATCGATCCAATAAACAACAAGAAACTGTCAGTGGAGGAAGCTGTGGCTCAAAGATTGGTTGGCAGTGAGTGGAGAAACAAACTGCTGTCAGCAGAAAGAGCAGTTACGGGGTACAAAGATCCCTACACAGGAAACATGACTTCTTTGTTCCAAGCCTTGAAAAAAGACCTCATCGTCAAAGATCATGGAATTCGTCTCCTTGAAGCACAAATTGCTACAGGAGGCATAATCGACCCAGTGCACAGTCACAGAGTGCCTGTACAGGTGGCATACCAAAGAGGATACTTTGATGAAGAAATGAACCAGATTCTTTCTGACCCTG
The DNA here is from genome assembly GCA_001698575.1 of Mola mola. Lineage (NCBI taxonomy): Eukaryota > Metazoa > Chordata > Actinopteri > Tetraodontiformes > Molidae > Mola > Mola mola. The sequence goes on along the minus strand of KV751318.1, from coordinate 4,022,087 downwards.
ATGATGACACCAAGGGCTTCTTTGACCCTAACACACAAGAAAACCTTACCTATCTCCAACTGATTGAGAGGTGCGTCATAGACCAAATTACAGGCTTTAACTTACTGTCCATTGTAAAAAAAGGAGAGTTTTATTTTTTCATTGATGAGGCAACAAAGCGCATCCTGAAATCCACAACAACAACAAGAGCAGGAGGAAAATATCATGGAAGAACAGTTTCTCTGTGGGAGCTGCTCTACTCCAAATACATCACTGAGGAGAAGAGGAGAGAGCTTGTGCAACAGTACAAGTCTGGATCAGTTACAATTGAACGCTTTTTGGAAATCATCCTGACCATCATTCAGCAACAAACCACCAAAACCTCATCATCAACTGTCGCATGCCAACCACCAGAGACAAAAACAGACAGCAGCACGACAAAAACGACCGTCACCACTACAACCACAGAGACAAGTGAAGTTCAAACCTTCCATGGAATCAGAAAAGATGTCACTGCTACTGAGTTATATGAATCAAAAATCATTGATGAGAACCTCTTCAAAAGTCTAAGAGCTGGAAAAGTCACTGTGACGGAAGTAAGTGATATGGACTCAGTACGCAAGTACTTACAGGGA
>KV751318.1:3968571-4010101 GCA_001698575.1 Mola mola | reverse complement strand
CTACACGGGAAACATGATTTCTTTGTTCCAGGCCTTGAAAAAAGACCTCATCGTCAAAGATCACGGAATCCGGCTCCTCGAAGCACAAATTGCCACTGGGGGCATTATCGACCCAGTGCACAGTCACAGAGTGCCTGTACAGGTGGCATACCAAAGAGGATACTTTGATGAAGAAATGAACCAGATTCTTTCTGACCCTGATGATGACACCAAGGGCTTCTTTGACCCTAACACACAGGAGAACCTCACCTATCTCCAACTGGTTGAGAGGTGTGTCACAGATCCAGTTACAGGCCTTAGTTTACTCCCATTGCATATGTGAATGAAAAAAAAATCTTGTGTTTGGCATGCATCTTATATTTTCTAAGGGTGTAGATAACTCACAACTGTAAGTAGTGTTATGTTGCCTCTCAGTGTCAAAAAGAATATGAAAAATGAATGCATAGCATTCTGTACTGAATATTCTTACCCCAAAAGTCAACACCTGTCTCAACAATGACAAAATAAGAAATTTAAGATTCATTATTGCATTTTACACATTGAGCTGATAATCAATGTTGGTTGAAATGTGAAATGTCTGCCTCATGAGTTTGTATGTCATACACTGACATAGAAAAGTACCAAATGTGTGGCCTAGGTAAATTGTTGCACTGCTTTATAATTACCTGTTTGTGATCCTTTGTATATATCTACTGTATACATGGCAAATAATGCAGTGTCAGCACTTTGGATTTTTGATAGATTTAAAATTTTTTTCATTCTACATTTTTGGGATCTATGGATTTTATATTGAGTTTTCAACTTATCATGACTATATTGGGTTAAACTGAGCCTTCTTTTTTACCTTGCCCATTAAAAATTGATTTACAATGATTTTTTGTGTGTTTGTAAATTGTCATACTGACTTCTCTTCCAGAAGTCTGCACTTAGTATTTGACATCATTGCTAACCCTTTGTCAAATGTTTGGATCTTGTGACTCGATATAAAAATATATATTCTTATGTTTATGTGTTAACTCAGTATAGCACACAATGTAAAAGATTTTCCAAGTTCTAGAGTCAAACATTTGTTTGGATAAGTTTCAGTGCCCTTGAAGCCCCAAGAACACTTATAAGGGCAATCAAATGGAACTATTATAGTTTCAAAGAACAGGATGAAATGTGTCGCTCAACTGAATATAAAACTTCAGTAAAACTTGCGAACAACCTCAATTTATCTCAACATTGGCATGAGCACAGCTATACAGACCATATTAGTTTATTCTGTAAATTTCTTGACAGTACAACACCCTCTGGTGGATTTTTTTTTTTAACCTTTATTTAACTAAGTTAGCCCCATTGAGATTTAAGAATCTCTTTTTCAAGGAAGACCTGGACAAGACAGTTGGCAGCATAAAAACAAAGTAAGACAAAATACATTTCACAAGCAATAAAAATACAGAAAGAAAAAATTAACAGAATTCATAGTTTGATATTGAACATTTATTTGTAATTGTGAGTTTTTTGTAAATGTTTTCAAAAAAATGTCTTTCGAAAGTCAAAAATAAAGAAAATCAGGTATAAACAACTTTTTGAGGTGACTCATGTATTCATTTACAAATCAGACATTTCAATGTCCCCTTTCAAAGGTCCACTAATTGCGAGGTCATCCTAAGACGCCTTAGAATGACGCCTTTAAATCTATTGATAAAGCAGGTCCTTTTTCAGAGTCATGTTTCTACAATAGCTCAACCAACCAAACACAGCTACAAAGATGCTGCTTTAGGATTCCTGTGGACATTCCCACATTCTTGAAAAGGGAGGGTCAGGGGAGGGGTATTAGGTTTGTTGTTGTCTGCAACCTCCATGAAATTCTAGAAACTGGACATTTAAACTCCATAAGAATAGTTTGCAAAAACAGATAAGTGACAATATTAAAATGAATAAACCTACAGAAGAGTAGGATTACTATTCATTTAACTACACAATCTTCCTTTAGCTGCAAAATAACAGGCATGATTTGAAAGGTGTAATGTGTCACAGTTGATTGCTGAATGTTTTTCCAGGGTCGTCAAACACAGACGGTTTGTGTTGGTGAGATATCTTATAGAAAAGAACAGTTTGATTTATTTTCAAAAAATGAATTAATTTTTTTTTTTTTGGCAAATGAACCCCACGTGTCGAAAATGATCGTACTGATTCCTAACTGACATTAATACAAAAACAACAGGTTTTCTCAGTGTATTCCAAATTCCTGGTTTCTGGTCAACAATAATAAGAAGTGCTTCTGTAGGAACTGGTTGTTTTGTTTTAAGAGTTAACAAACAAAAACCCTTGAAGGAAATATATCAACATACCTAAAAAGACAGTCCCCAGAGAGACATTTTCAGACTTAATGACACTGGAATCAAATAAACATGAGAACTAGTCCAACTTGTCCAACAACTGGCGAATGTCTTCTTGGCCACGGTAAATTCTCTTCACTCCTCTTGGAAGATAACGACAAGATGAAAGATTGAGGTAGTTAAGTGCAGTCAACTGGCCAATAACTGACCTGTAAAACAGTACAGAAAAAGAATTATACTTGAAATCCTTACAAAGATAAACCTAAGGATTTACAAACACAAATGCTTGACTTTAGAGTACGGTGTAAATGATTCATAGACTATTAGAATTTTTGAACTTGGAGATGACAAGGAAAACTACCTGAGGGCAGCTGGTGTGATACTGGTCCCACTCAGGTTGAGTGAACGCAGGGTATCTGCCTCCGCTGCCTGAGCGAGGTGACTCATAGCCAACTCTATGTCCTCAGCAGTGAAGAGCTGATTTGCAATGTCAAGTTCTTGTAGTGTCCGACTCCATTTCTGGGTCACCATGTGAATCCCTGTTTTAGGCGCTGAAAACCCAATAGTGCTGTCGAAATATTTTCCCCAGAACAGACACTCAAGCTCTGCCAAATTACACACAGAATAAGGTAAGAATATTAATAAATGGGTTTTTAACATGGCCCTACCAATATTCATTTTTTTTCCGGCTGATACCAATATTAGGGAGTAGAAAGTTCCGATATCGATAAATTGGCCAATACATGCAAACGTTTTTTAAAAATCCCGCAAATGAGGTTATCAAACATTTGTAACTCATACGTAATGGAGGCAGAATATTTTACCGATTAGCAATGAACTTTTATCTTAAATGACGCAAATGTGCCAAAACAGTAACCTTCATTGGAAATTTAATGATTTTAAATCATTAAATCTTTTCTGCACTCTCTTCTTTAATTACATTTCTTCTTATATCAGCCAATATTAATAACAACAACAACACGATACCAATTTATCTGTGATCAGCCAATATCGGTCGATAATATCAGCCAACCAAAACATTGGTCAAGCTCTAGTTTTTAATACAAATGCAGACAATGAACATTATATATTCAACACAGTGGGTATAGCATTTTTAGTATCAAAGTAATTACTATGCAAAAAAAAATAATGCTTGGAATTATGAAGTAAATAAAATATTAAAAAATGATCCTGTATGAATCCAATACATTTTAAGGCAACTGCAGATTTAAAACAAAGAGACCAAACATTTTTTTTTTCATTGAGTCCCAAAATATCTTAAATTTAAAGGATACTTACATTACCCCAAAATTTGAATTTTAACGTTAACCAAGGTATTTCTCACCGTGACAAGGTAGTGTTGCGAGGCCAGACGGTGTGATCCGCGAACAGCCTCGCAGGTCTAGCACCCTCAGCCTGGTGGAACCAAACAGAATGTCCCACAAATCTTTGTCGGTCATGAAGGAAAAAGACGTGGTTGCGATACATAATTCCTCCAGTAAAGGGAAGCCTAACGTTGAATGGGCAGTACTACGCATTGTCTTATGCCGAGGTCTGACATTCAGCATCCGGAAGGTCTGATGGGAAATACATATACGTTTTGTGGGTGAACATGATGCACACATATACTGAAGCATTACACACTGAAACAAACACATAACATGGAAATGTAATAATAATGTAATAAATTTTAATTTTTCTTTTTTTCTTTTGCAGTCTTGTGTTTCCCAAGCAAGGATATTATAGTGGTACATACATAAAAAATTATCTTACAATTATGACTGCAAAGCAAACACATTACATATAAACACAATAAACGCACTGAAACAGAAACGTAAAATCTGAGATTTGTATTTTTTACCTTAAGTTTCGGGCATGCGACCTGTAGCGCCTGGATGCAAACACGAAGCTCGCAGCCTTTACTATCGAGCTTTGTGTTGACTTCCAACAGCTCCAAATCAGGACAGCATCCCCTCTGAGAACAAAACAAACAAAAAAAAAAAAAAAATAGAACACAAAATTACAGTTCCGTTTCTTGTTTTTAAAGCGCGTTATACTAAGCATAACATGCAGGACTCCTTGGTTGTTGTTCATAAACAAACATTTAAAAAAAAGAGAAAAAGATGTGAATAAATCTGGTGTGCAAACTGGCAGCTCTTCATGAGAGACTGAGTTCAGAGAGAGTTCAGAAAGACAGAGACAGCGCTTTAGCCTGGCTGCCTGGTCCTCACCCTACTGTATTTCTGGCTGTGAGTTCCATACCATTGCCAAGGGGTTGGCAGCCAGAAATGTTCCATACTGTACTAATGAATTAACAAAACACAGGGAAAGAATAGGTTCTCGGCACATACAAACAACATTACAAGCTTTTAGTGGGTCATAAGAGATGATAGGGATCAGTTTTATACGAGTATATTGTATTAAATTAAATTCTAGATTTGTAGAAAAAGCCTGCATATCATGCCTTTAAGATAAGATGGGGGAAAAAAAGGCTTACAGTGATGGTATTCATAAGTTTGTCATTCTTTAGTCCATGAGTGAACAAAATTTGCTTAATCTGGCGCCCATGATTCTCCAGGTAATCCAGGAGTCCCTCCACCTGAAACTAGAGCAAAAACAAGCAACTTGCTGGGAACTGGTGTCTGTAAATGGCTTATCAAAATCAATAGTAGTCATCCTTTGTGCATTTGCAATCTTGTGATGCCTAACACTTTAACTGTTGGATTTCTGCATTTGCTTTCATTATGGTGTCTACACAGGGCGCCAATATGAAAGACAGTGAACTGCTGTGATTAAAAACATCATAGATGAAAGTTGAATGAATGGTTTAAATGCTGCTAACTTTTAGGATGCATCTACAAGAAATGTTCACAGAACTCATCAGTGATGTACCTCTGAATATTGTAGATTGATACTCTGTAGAGACTGGCTGTGCAGACCAAGGCTACTGAAGGCACTTGCTGTCAGGCCTGTGCAGTAGGAGAGTGTGAGGGAGCGGAGGTGAAGGCAGAACTCCGCCACAACCTACAAGTGATCATGGCATAGAAAGAAAAAACAAGTGATTGCATAATGTCTGAGGATACAGTTAATTCCTTTGTTTTAAAACAAATGAATAAATACTATGTGCTGCAGTATCATCAATGGGGGAAAAACATCTTACAATACAGGCTATTGAGTTACTTTGATTTTCATTTCAGCTGCTAATTATTTCCTGGCTGTCCTTTTTATGACAATAAACTTTATGTATATAGTGCCTTCTGAAACACAGTTAGAAGGTATCTTACAACTGAGAGTGAAACACAAAGAGAATAAAATGAATTAAAGTGATAGAAAGCAAACACAATAAAATTCAAAGAGAGTAAAACAAGCTAAAATGTAATTAAACTAACTAAAACACTGAATAGTCCATTTCAAAGTGTTATTAAAAGTGATTAAAGGGTAAAATCTAAGTTTGCAGCTCTGATCTCCTCAGACAAGTAATTCCAAAGTCTGGGGAAACCTGACAGCAAACGCTCTATCAGCCTTGTCTAGGATTCTTAAGCTTGATATGACCATGATCTATACATCAATAACAGGTGATAAACAAGGCAATAACAGATCGAATTAATAAGTTGTGGCAAGGCTACTCAGGGTTTTGAAATTAGAGACCTTAGCCAGAAATCTTTCTTCAATACACAAAAAAAAAAGAGAAAATTTAGTACAACGAGCTGGATTTAAGTTCAGGAGTTTATGAAATAATTGCAGAATAGAAAAAGATATCGGGACTTGACGTCTTACCTCTACTGCATAGGTAACATTCTTTGTCCAGTGGCATAAAGAGAAGTCTCGCAGCTGAGTAAATCTAACCAGAAGCAGTCACAGTATATTAATTCTTATATATACATACTGTATATATTCAAGCAGACACTAAAATACAACATAACACTAATAATACAGACCTGTTTTGTGCCAGCCAATTAAAAGTGTCCTTAATCTTCTTTTCAGTTTTAGGTAGCTGTTTTTTCCCTGGTGCAATCCAGCAGTAACCAATAGTGACCCTGCGCCAAAGTACCGGACTGGAGGCGGCAATGTTCCACAGACGACAAACTCTGCCCATCCTATGTCACAGAAACGGAAGAAAACTCGATTTAGCTCAGTGTAGAGTTAATTTTTCATCAGTAAATAACACCGTAGCTCAGTTGGATAATACATTTCAAATTAATATCATATTGACATAAATGACTATAATTAAAACCTCACTGGAATCAAATGGGAATATATGCTGGTTTTCTTAGCAATAAATTGGATATATCTGGACCTTTTGGGGAAAAAAAGGGCAGTACAAGGCAATTTTAAAATCATCACCTTGAGATTTTTTAAACGGTGATTGATATATTTTGACATTGGATCAAATGAACAAAAAACATTGCAGTCTCAATCATGATGTAGCAAATGAATTCATCTATGAAATAAAGAAACTGATGAGATGTGTTAAACTTTTATATTTTAAAACTTAGACAATAACTTTGCTAGCATTTGATTAAAATTTTGGAGTCATTAACTTGGATAAAAACATTTATGTAAAAAAAGAAAAAAAAAAAACCCTTAAAGGGTCTTATATGATGTTGCACATGGTGTCACATCTCATTTTTATGTATTCTCTCATCACAGCTATGTCAAATCAAATATGTGACTATTACCTGCATAGAAATGGTACCGCACCATCTTCGACAACCACCATCTGAAAAATACTGATTAGCACCTCCTCGGGAAGATTTTCACCCCATTTATTGTCTGTTGTAGTTTGTGCTACAAACAAGTTAGCGTCTTCTTTGTCTTTGGATGCTGGATTATTTTCCAGTTTAGGCTTGACATGGACTGTCTTTCTTTTCTTGACCTGAACAGCTTTCCCCTTTCCTTTACTCAGCTTCCGTTTTTTATTTCCCTTCTTTGGGGTAAGCCAGGCATACTGAGAAGTAGTACTTGATATGACAAAAAGCATATCTTCTCCTTGCTGGACAGTGTAGCCAAGCTGTGCAGGCCTGGAGCCTCTGGCCTCTCTTTGCTTCTTGGCTTTTTTATTTGAAGGTTCAGCAATAGTCCTCTTCAGAGACGCTTTGTTTGGCTTTGATCCATCTCCTCCTGGACTTGATGTATTTGATGTGCTCGGTGCAGTTTCTTGGGTCAAAGCCCCTGTTTCTGAAGAATCCATCATGTGAAAGCTAACTACTCCTTAACAAAAGTTTCATTCCAGGAAAACCAGGTGTTAGTTTAAAGGTGACATAAGGGGATCTGAAACAGAAACAGAAGATCAGTTTTTCCTGTTAGTGCTACATAGTAACTTGTGAAATCCTAATAATGGCATCTGTCTAAAGGACATTAGAATTAATGTTGACACCTCATTATGACTTAAAGTACAACATATAGTACAAATTAAAGTCTAGTGGAATGCCAGCAGATTCCTGCAGTGGACTTGGTGCAAGTCCTCAAGCGATTAAGGAGTTGTTATGTGACTAACTGCACTAATTGCTAAACACATGGGTAGACAATGGTCAAAAATTAAATGAAAGACAAAAATGAGATAATAATATACCTTCCAACACATAGTACATTAGTAGTTATTTGCATGATGGAGATTGCCAATAAATGGCTTTAGCTGAAAAACAGTCTTTGCTGACAAGTTGTGGCACTGGCACAAACGACAGTAAAAAATAAAATAAATCAAAGATTCATTTCTAACAAACTAATTTCACTGTTCTCAAAATGTCTTTTTTTTTTCCCCTCAAAGATGCGTGCGCACACTCGATTGTTTGTAAAGGAAGACCACACTTTCCCATCTATCCATCCTACTTATTGCCGACTATTTTAAACAGAGCAAAATGACCATATAATAAATTAAAAACATGATACGGCAACGTTTTTGACATTAAATATAAAAGTACTATTTACTCAGCACAAACAATTCCAACATTATGTTAGCCAACATTAACATTGAACTATTCTTTTTACTCTGTTGTAACACGACGTCGTGTTCAAGAGAGGTGGCAGAACACCGTTGTTCCGTAGTCAATAAAACCTCTTAACAGACATATTTGCTGAAATAAATAATGTGCATTGCGTACACCGTTGTTCATTTTAAATTGCATTACCTGCTGCTAATGCAAAAGAAAGCTAACGACTCCAAGCCTAAAAGACCCACAATGCTTTTCACAACCCTTTTATGATTGGTGGAGACCTCACCGGCCCGCCTTCTGGAAAACTAGCCAATCACTGCCCAGGCGACTGTTTTCAGTCCGCCGTGTGTTGTGAGGCTCGAGAGCATTATGATGGTTTAGTTCAACGGTAAGAACTTCAGATTCTAAGTGTTTCTTTTTCTGTTCCAGCGTTTCAGCGTTTATTGTATACACTACAGAGTCCAACATAACCATTTGAGCAGATATTATGTGTGGGTTACGGGAGTTTAGTGCGTTGTAAAGTTGGTGCTAACACTAGCAGGAGGCTAATATCAGCGCCCAGAGATGGAGCTTACGCGCGTGTACGAGTAAATCGTAGAGATCTGCAATGTACACATAACAGGGGAAAGAAAAACAATGCTCTCTTTGGATAATTGACAGGAATGTTCAGGGCTGGAGGGTTTTGGAAAAGATTTCCCTCCCCTAAAACTCAATGGCACAAAACAACACACGTTATTGCATGCGATAAATGCAATAACTGCCGTTGTACTGACTTGTCAGAGGCATGTTTATTATTTTGGCCACTCCATCCGTATCAATGAGGTTTACTGTTAGAAACACCTTTCGTTGGATACAATTCCTAATCACCTAAACACTTTAAAATTTGGAATACAAACCAAGTTAGTTAAAATGATTTCTAACTTAACAGTAAAGTTTCTTTTTAATATATATACCGTCTTTCTTTTTTAGGGAATCAAAGGAGTTACTTTGACCACAGAGCTTCAGTTAATGCCAGGACCGGGCATTGTTCGAGCAGCAGTGTATTCTCCAGAACAACGCTGAAAGTATGTCACTGTTTTTACGCTTTCATCTGCTTGCTCATTCAGATTCAGGGCCACACCATTCCAAGCACTGAAAAAAGACTATAAGTAAATGTATTTCTCATTATTTATTTTAGTGCCATCATTTGTTTCTGATTTGTAACATTTTTATTTTTTCCACGATGATAGGTTAATTGCTCCAGACCTATGATTGAATGCGAGTGAATGAATTTGTCATGTAAAAGTATAAACGTGAGCTAAAGAAGCCAAAAAGTGAAATACGCTGTTCAAAATCTCAACTTCAATATTGCCAAAAATAGAAAGATCCAAAGTACTTGACTGAAAAGTGAAATAAGTGCAGACAGATGGGAAGGACAAAAAAAGGACAGGTGATAGTGAAGGAGAAAGGGAGAAATTATGTCTTTATGTTACATTAATTATGTCTTTATGTATTATGTTACATACTACTTGAGCATTAATCAAAGAAATTCAAAGGTCACAGCAGCACTATAGAAGACAAAACCAGGGGGAAAAAAGAATGAGAATATAATGGAAAAATCCCCCAAAAAGCTGTATATTTCAAAAGTATAAAAGGTAGAATTGAGAAAAACACAATGCTGCGATGTCTTTTAAAGAGCTGAACATTTTTTAGTTTAATGGTTTGAGAATAGCCAATAGTGTGGCTGTTCATTGAATTAAAGGCCACACTAATTGTTTTTAAAAGGTGCTAGTTTATTTGCTGCCTAGTCACCCCCAGAGATGTATTTAAAGTATTACAATTTAACTAAGTAAGTTTAAATAAATCACTTATCCTGCTTCAGAGTAATTGCAACTCTGCATCAAGATATAGGAAATTAATCATTTTAAATAATCTTCGGTTGTTAAACTGTATTTCACACTATGTTATGAGTATACTATGAGTGAATTGTTTGTACTGTGTCTCTTTTAAAACAGCACACAATGGAGGACTGTCGAGATTTTTCCCTTTGTGGTAAAGCAGTTGTAACTGAAGCTAATCTGAGTAAGTTAAAGGAATTTATAGGTAATAATGTATAAAACTGTTATTTAGATTACAGTATGAGTTAATTATTTACATAATATAACATAATAAAGTCATCACTGAATAGTTTTGTATATCAATAGCATATCCATATAATTCTAGAGACCTTTGCTTCTATATTGGAGAACTTAATTACCAGAAAGCATATATACATACATTTTAATTTAATCCATCACAAATATCCCTTCATTTAAAAAAAAAAAAAAAAAAAAAAAAAAGACCTTTTCTTCAAAGTTGTTTGGTCCTTTCTTGCAACTCACCTGCTGACTTTGTTTTTGTGTGTGTTCAGGAGATGAGTACTACTGGAAGCTGGTTGGGGATTTCATTGGTCCTCAGTCTGGCGAGGGATTAGAGCTCGAGAAGACACCATGCAAGAACAGACTTTTAATTCAAGTAGGCCTTCTGAAAGAGGAGAATAATTTTCCATGGCTTGCCATTTTAGATTGGCTCAAGAAAATTTTCCCCATTCATTACTCAGCTGACTTTCGCCGTTTGATTGAAAGAGGAATTGCAGCAACGCTGAGTCTGGGAAGTGAGGCGAGGCTGACTTTCCTGGAATCGGACGTCAACTTTAACTTTGTCGGCCCGATATGTGATAGCATCGGAGTTGAACGACAACATCTTTTGGAACTGAGGGATTTTACAGAGCAAGCACAGTCGATTGAAGTCACAAACGGATTGATCCTTGAGTTGAGCAACTTCATCGCCAGGGAGAAAATTGCGCCAGTCGTTTTAGTTACTTGGCTCAGAAACTTTAATCCTGAGTTTTGTAAGAATGGGAATGTTCAAAAGGCATATCAAGTCCTTAGAGCTAAGATCAGGAAGTTAAAAATGTATTACCGCAATTATGAAACAAGAAGTCACAGGAGGAATGCAGCAATGGAAAATCTGCTTCAAAGTCCATTTGAACTGGTGCGCAAAAAAGCACCAAAATTTAACATGAAGAAACGCATGAAAAGAGATGACATCTTTAACTTTGAAAAGGTTACTGTCAAGGAGGAATGCAAGAGCTACGAAATCATGCAAGCTGAGGAGTATGGGGTGAGAGGAGAAGCTGGAAGTGAAAGAAATAAGGATTTGGATGTATCAGATGGCAAAGACGAAATGTCAGATAAAAAAGCAGAGGCCCTGACCCTGCTTGATATTGCAATGCTGTCTGTCCAAAAGCTGTCAAGTTTGTATGGTGGGAAAACTGCAGCGTGCAAGCAAGTTTCCTTAGATCTCCTCAGGAATCAGTATGTTCTAACATGCAAGGAGCATCCAGCCATGGCGGACTTTGAGAATAAGCTTGCCTCGCTCAGTGACGAGATTTCACTGGCCTCTCCTGTGGAGTTTTTAAACTATAACGCCAACTTTCTTGTAGACGTGCATGATGCCATTGAGCAACAGATCATGAACATTGAAAAAGAGATCGTTCAATCCAGTCATGAGAAACTAGGCCGGGACAAGCTTCAGAAATTCAGGAACTTTGTGAATTTGTCAGAAAGTGCCACTTCTCGCTACATCCACATGGCTTGTGATATTTTGAGCCCTCGATCCCCTGGTGCACCAAACTACAGAAAATACTGGGTAGCTTTCTGCACAGAAAAGAGAAATCCCTCCAGACTGGCTGTGAACCAGTCGAACCGATTTAACAACTACTTTGAAGCTGCGGCTGGCCTTGTGCACCACCACAAAGAGATCGCTCTCTTCTTCTCCGATTTGCTGTTACTGAACAATGAAACCTGCCAAAATGTTGTTTTTGAGAGTGTTGCCGCTGATGCTAACGATTCTGTAATTCAGAGCCTTGTGTGTGTTCTGGCCCTTGTTTACTGCAAAATTCTCGGCCCTTACTGGCAGCTTCTGAAAAGTGGAGGGGAGTACTCACACTTCAGCCAGAACTTACTGTGTCTCTACCAAAAGTTCCTTGATTGGTCCAAAGATCCGTCGACACTGCTGGAACCTGAAGAGGCAACAAATGTGTTTCTGCAGTACCCATTGCAGGAGAAAACCTTTGAAGGGGTGTTTCAGTACTGCGGTCACTGGCACACAAATAGAGACTTAATCAGAACTTGTTTGAAGAGGATGGTCAAGGTGATTGCTGCTGTCACTGAGGAACACCTGAGAGATTTCCTGCCGGGGGGGGAAATATCTCAAGTCCCATCACCGGATTTGAGCCTACAATTAGTAAGTTGCACATTTGCTGTCTTGATGGTGGAGTACCCCTTCGGCCATGCGTACCCGTACGAGAAGAATAGACCTGACAAGTCTTCCGAACAATCCTTCTATAATAACATGTCATCAGATAGCTCCCAGGAAGATGAGCACCAATGTGATTCATCAGACAGTAGCACTGATGAATCTTACAGTTGGCAAGCTGAAAAGAAGGCCCACCCTGGCCACAGAGATGAGTACAGTCCGCAGTCGAAAAAAGGCTATGAAAGTAAAAGACAAAAGGCCAGAAGGGAACGAGAAGAGCGTGAGGAGAACATGGATAGGGATTACATTATAGCCGTAGTGAACCAAAATGGAGGGCCTTGCAAAACGCAGCAGGATCTCGACAAAATGCTGCTGCGCTTTGATGGCAAATCCAGAGTGGAAAGACGAGAAGCAATCCGCTGTGAGATACTGTACCAGAAAATGATCCTGAACAACAAGGACCCAAACTTGGATATTGCTTTACCCAACAGACCGCAAATGTTGATGAGGCTGAAGCTTGCACTTCCTCGCGTTAAACCTAGTTACTCTCTTGTTTTGGAACCTCGAAAGACAAAAATAAAGCCTGCGCTCATAAATACTGCGGTGGCTATGGCTGATCAGAGTGAAAGCAGCCAAGCTTGAAAGACGTCAGTGCATCCAAACGTAACACTGAAGCATTAAGGACTTGCAATGATGGGGGGAAAAAAGGGGGTTAGCATGTGAGTCCCTCATATGATTCTATGTTTTTAAACGGGAAATGCCTACAATTACCTCATTCTTTCCACACACATACTACATAATATATGATACTGTTTGTGCCAAATAAAGCTGTCATATGCGTGTAACATAGTATATTTTTAATGGCAGCTGTTTAAAGGATAAGATTTGCTTTTGCGACTCAGACTTTTGATGTAATACTCTTAATTTCTCTGATGCTGTCGTCCGACAGTGCTGTTAAAGAAACAGCTTTTTTGTTGGCTGTGAACTGAATATTTTTAGTACAATATTTTATCAGCTATAATCATGCCGTTACTAATCGTTGCTGACTTAAGTTGTCAGAAGGACCACTGACAAAATAAACATGTATTTATATTTTGTCTTATTTACTCAAACCTGTGTAATAGAACACATTTGGCATGTTGCTGGTGGCTGATGTCAGTGTTACGAAAGCAACCCGGCTGTATTTCAAGTTCATGACGGTTTCTTGTTTGTTTTCTCAAGTTCTCAAGAGTTCAGGCTTATAAAAGCGTTGATGGATAAGAACTCCGGAAAACAGGAGGGTGTGAATGAGAGAGGATGTTACTGGGGTCACTGTGTCAAATGTCAAAGCCGTGAATGAATGGGTTTTTTTTTCCCCAGTTACATAGGCAAAGAAACCAAGTATGATTTAGAGTCAAGTTCACTCTGTGGTTGAACATGACCTATTTCAGATTTGTATTTTTTCAAATCTGATTATTTTTTCCTTGAATGTTTATGTTGATCTTTATGTATGACTTGTATCTGACATCATTGTAAACAGATATTTAACCCGACCCCACATTACAACAGACAGTAAAATAAATAAAAATTTGGGCCTGCAGAATGAACGTGTATTTCCAAACTCAAATTATCAATACCAACCACATTGCAGTTGCTATAAATTACACATGTATCGTCATACACAATACATTTTCTAATAAATGTCTGCAATTTTTACAGAAAACCTTTTAAATTTTTTGATAATGAAGCTGTATATGTCAGGAGGAGATATTTATATAAAAAAAAAGTCTTACCAAATCACCGGCCGTAGATGTTGCATTCACGGTTTTCGGAAAATTTACCTAAAAAGCCATACGTTTAGTTTATGCACTTAAGAACTGATTTCTGTTTTAATTTAAAACCAACATTATACAAATTAGGAATCGCCCTGGACAACATTCTTATACGTCCGAGTTAGAATGTCTTGTAGATGAGTTCTCCGTAACATTCCAAAATAAAGCATACATAGTTATTGAATCATATAACAGTCACACAAATCTACGGGGCGTAAGCGAAGGCAACTGAATGGACTGGGACTGCGTAAGAGTCTTCCATTCTTCAAGTTCGGCGGCGTGTGGAGGAACGCTGTCGGCGTTTCACTTCAACAAAGCCACACCGTAGAAAGACCTATTTGTTTTTTCTCTGGTCGACGCAACGATGTGCGGTAACGTTAGCTGGTGGAGGAGCGCGGCGGTCACCCACGGCCTGATCGCTTTGTTCGCCATGGGCTCCTGGATTTCCGTTAACAGCCTGTGGGTCGAGCTCCCTGTGATAGTCAGCGTGCTGCCAGAAGGTCAGTGGCCCAGCTTGGACAGGAAACATAGGCTCTCTTTATTTGCGGACTATTTAGTTAACACTGAGGAAAGGTCACACATTTGGAATCTTCTCACTTCATTATTCAACACGGCTTCGTTGAGCAGCACGTCAGCTCCCACTAAATGGTCCTTCCTAGCTAGCATAACGTTAAATGTGATGTAAGCGCTAAATTTAGATATGTGTCGTGATGGTTTCTCAAGTCATAATTACAGTAATATTAAATGTGTTAATGTTATGATGAAGTTATAAACTCACGTAAACACAAACATGCTGTATACATTGGTTATACAACTTTTAATAGCCAGGCAGTAGCATCGACAGCTACTACTTATTCTATCGTAACTTCAGGTGTGATATTTTATGACTATACTTAATATTACTGTTTAGAATCCTTTGTGTTAAAAAGTGTTGTTTTGTCGGCTGGTTGTGCTGTTCACTCCTTTTTGTTGGTTTTCAGTCAGAAACATGAGACCTGCAGTAAGGATGTTAGGATGCTCGTAAAAGGAAACTGTCAATGTAGCAAAAGATGTCAATGAGTCTCTCTATAAAGCTGTTAAATGGATAATCCATCCACACATTTTATAAACAGTAATATATTTAACGATTCTCAGCTGAAAATTATGTAATACTATAATGGGACAAGTGTCAACACATGAAATGTGTTGACTTATATTATCTAACGATATTGGCCAATATTAAAAAAATGGCAATTTTGTTAACTATTACAGTTCCAGTGAAGGTTGCTGTTTCAGTTCAGTTGTGTAATTTTAAACAATGAAAGTTCATTGTTAATCAGTAATATATTCTGCCTCCTCTGCATATTCGTAGTAAATGTTTGATAACTGGATTTGAGGGTTGTCGAGTACGTAGAACGTTTTACTTCCTGATATTGAAATCGGCCGCAAAAATTGCATACCAGTTGGGCTCTAATTTTATTCTGTAGTGTATCAAAAAGCAATTATTTTAACTTGCTGAACCCTGCAGACACCCTATATGACAATCACCCAATAAATAACTGACGAGTTACACATAAAAAAAGAAATAAGCAATACGGTGGATGTTTCTAAAAACATAAGTTGTCGTTCCCAAAATATTATGACTTTTTTACAACATTTATGAAAAAACATAGTAAATATTTTCTTTTTCTTTTTTTTTTTTTTAGGGTGGAACCTACCTGCCTATCTCTCAGTGCTCATAGCGTTTGGTAACCTTGGGCCAATAGCTGTGACCATTACACACCACTGTGCTCCAGGACGTTTAAAGGAGCGCCTACTCATCCACTGCATCCAGGCGCTGGCAGTGGTAGCGTCGGCTCTTCTCGCTGCCTTCTGGTCACACACCGTCGTAATAGCTGGAGAAGAAAGGTCTCTGGTGTTCCTGCTCTTCACCTTCGTGTTGTCTTTGGTTTGCTGTACATCCAACGTCACTTTCTTGCCTTTTATGTCACGTTATCCTCCTGAGTATATTCGTACTTTCTTCATTGGTCAGGGCTTCAGTGCCTTGTTTCCTTGTGTCGTGGCTTTAGGGCAAGGTGTTGGCAAGCTGGAGTGTAAAACTGTGAATGGTACAGAGCAGCCCGTGTTGTTAAAGGAGAACTTTCCTGCACAAAATTTCTTTGCGTTCTTGTGTGTCATGCTGTCAGTGTCATTTCTGAGCTTCTGGGCTTTAACACAAAGACAGACAAAGTCACAGGAAGAGGTGCAGGCACAAGAGTCTGACAAAATAGAAACGGGAAAAAATGGAGACGAAACGCACCCACTACACAACAGTGCAACACCGGTGACTGAGGAGCAGAAGCAGGTGGAGGAAAAGCCACCTGCTCAGACGTTTTGGACACAGCGGAACATCTACCTGCTGTTACTGCTCGCCATCTCCAACGCCCTCACCAACGGGGTCCTGCCATCTGTGCAGAGTTTCTCCTGTTTGCCCTATGACACCATGACCTTTCACCTCTCTGTGGTCCTTGGCAACATAGCAAACCCACTGGCCTGCTTTCTAGCTATGTTTGTTGTCCTGAGGTGAGAAAACACAATTGGGATCAAACAGACATGACATTTTCTTTGAGTCAAACACTTTTTCTAAGATAATTTGTGCATTTGATAATTGTGAAAAGTTTCTCCTATTGAATATTGGCTACTTTGTTGTGATTGGACCAATTTTGGTTTCCCAGGTCCTCCACTGGTTTGGGCTTCTTATCGCTAGGAGGAGGAGTTTTTGCTGCATATCTCATGGCGTTGGCAGCACTTAGCCCCTGTCCTCCGCTCCGAGGACACGCTGCTGGCATTTCCTTGGTGGTGAGTTGTGACACAAAGATTCCTACATCTTGGCATCATTTACTCTTCATTCTACAAATATTTATTTCAGTGTGTTAATCTAAGAATTATAGTTTTTTAAAAACAGAACAAAGTATTTAATCTTGTCAACAGCATGTGTTGGGACATCACTTAAACATACATTTGAACAGGCATATGATTCCATTTTAGTCTCTAATAAAGATGTGAAAACAGAATCCATGAACTTGCAAAACTTTCTTTTTTAGCCTATGATTAAATATAGAGTACAAACACAATATATTTATTATATTTGTTTTTGAAAGGGAAAGGGGGGGCAGATGTGCAATCGGTTTTGATCTCAAATATGTCAGTAGACCATGTATAAGAAGGATTTTATAATAGATGTTGATTTTATCCGTAACCAGAGTCTAGAAATTAATTTAGGCCAATTAGGTGGTTATGTGGGCATATCGTAGCTTGGAAAACATGTCCAAGCCGCTGATGAAAATTGACAGGAGCAGTGTGAAGCAGTGACACACCCCCAAGCTGTGCATTATTTAGTCCGCCAAAACAAGCCAAACTAGTCCTTTCCACATCTGTTGCTTTGTGAGGTTCTGTGTGATGTAAATTTCATCATCATTGGGTTTATGTGTAAAGTGACATAAATTGAACTGCTACATATCCATGGTGTCCGTAGCTGGGACACCACTGAGGCCCTTATAGTTGCTAAACAAAGGGTTTCTCAGCCCACGTGTTGTTGTTGTTAGCTTTCATGCAGTGGATTATATTCTGACTCTTCAGTTAGTAATATGAATTGTAGATGGCGACATCCCCAAACTCCCTGTAATTGTGTGTTGAATGGTTGGCACCGTTTGCCCACATTGTTTTACACCACATGGTACACGCTTTGCTCCAATTTTGCACAAAAAGGGGAAAAAAAAGAAGTAAATCTTGAGTCAAGAAGCTGAAACCAACAAATGTCTGACATTTTTGCTTAAAACCAGGCTGAAACCATTATTTGATTATCAAAATATTTCCAATTGATTGACTAATTCATTAGTTGTTGCAGCTCTACTTATGAGCCCTTCATATCCGATCATGATACTATTTCATGAACCTGTGTGCCTGTTGAAAACTCAGAACAAGGTGTTCATTTATTAAGGCAAATCATTTATAGATTCACCAATCTACTTTTTCAGTTCCTTTCCAATTCAGATACCTGTATTTGAATCTGTCGAGACCAATAGCAGCCACTGTTGTTGTTGTTGTTATGTGCAGGTCTTTTTGAGGTTGTTTTAAATAAACCACAAAGCTTTTCTTATTAACATGTACAAAATACATTAATTGAAAATATATTCCAAGGCAGTTTATTATGAGTTATGGCAAATTAACGGTTCCATTAAGTTTGGCCTTTGCATATCAAAGGCAATGCAAAATTGCACAAAATGCACAATATTGCAAATAATTCAGAGGCAAATTTTGACTCATCTGTCTATTCACATCAGGACACAAATTTAGGAACCAATTATGCAAATTCTAAATAAAAAAAAAAAAACACACCACAAATGTCAAAATGGTCTGGACATCAAGTGATGATGACCCGGTGCTCATTTAACTTAATAGCCAGAAAAAAAAACAAAGTAAATGTGTACATCCTTTGTTGGATGACAGGATGTCTGTAAGACAATTTGAAACACAGCTCCAAGGCTGAAGGGGCGGAGGAGCGGTTTCAGGGAGCCGACTGACCCACGGGCAGCGGTTAGCTGTCTGTCTGAGGTAACAGGTTACCTTGTCAAGTGTATCATTAGAGTCAAGTCCCATTTGCCTGTAATAAGCTCCAGCTGTGCATGTAGCACATTTGGTTCTTGGAGACAATCAAGTGGCGCGCTGTGTTTACTGCAAAGTGGCGACAGTAAGCGTTTGGTGGTCTTTAGAGCGAGGATCCTTGGATCAGCATGTGGATGGATGATGCCGGTAGCATCCCCAATAAGTGACTTGCATGCGGATCAGAACCTGATACTGATATTGGATCAGATCGCACCCATCTCTAAAAAATCATTACAATCTGTTTTTTCTTACATACGATAACAGTTTTTAGCTTTTTGGATACAGTATTGTGTCTGCTTAAAAAAAAAAACAAAAAGCTAACACAGTAGGGGTACGTTAAATTAACATTGAACAGGTAATGCAGTATTACGCATTTACTAACAGTCTGTATGTTAAACAAGACACCAGTTCTACATTATTTAGTAGTATAAAACCATAATATTAAACGTAATAAATATTTTCAACTTAACTATGGGGTAACAGAGCATTAATAAATGGTTAATTCACGTTATTAAATGCATTATTAGGTGTTAACTAATCTTAATAGTATGGTTAGAAACTATTGAATTAGTACGTTAGTTAACATAAGGACTGTTGGTGATTCAATGACACATCAACTGTGAGTTAATGCTTATTAGTACATTAACTAATGTTAATTAATGTACCCTTATTGTAAAGTGTTCCCAAAGGACAAAAACAACTAAAATCACTGGTCTTTTTTTTTTTCTTTCACTCTGCATTCTTTATGTGCAGCACTGATCAGAGTTACTCACTTGTGCCCCCTACAGGTCATCTCCTGGATTATTTTCACCGGCCTCTTCTCCTACTTGAAGGTAGCGATTGGGACTCTGCTTCACGAGGCAGGTCAAGCGGCCCTGCTGTGGTGCGGCATCTCTATCCAGGCCGGCTCCCTTATCGGCGCCCTCACCATGTTCCCTCTGGTCAACATCTATAACGTGTTTGCCCGCGCTCAAGAATGTAGTACTGATGATGACTGCAATTAGCATGAGAGACAAGTAATGTTTTTGGGTTTTTTTGAATGACTTCTATTCATCACAAGGAATGACTTTTAACCCATTTTAACCCTGTTTTGGGGGTTCATGATCTGCCTCATGCCCCAACAGAGGTATCCTCTCCATATTCAGTTTGTGAGAGTAAAAAACAAAATCCTACATAATGGGACTATTATGCTGTTGCACGTTGTCCAGGGGATGTAAAATGTGTGTGATGCAGCAGTACCACAAGTGCTTTGTGTTGTTTTTCATAGTGAATCTCTGTATTTGAAGTTGTTTACAGCTCCAGAAACGGCCTCTGAGGTTTCAGACTACATCTAACCACATGACAGCTCATTTGCTCAGGGACACCATCATAAATTCAGTAATTTGTGAAAAATGTTCATATGTTTGGTTTTCTTTTATTATGTTACTGGTATTTTTTCATGTTTGACTACCTCTTCCTGTTAATATTTTGTCATCATAAAACATGATTTTAATCGAATTGAATGTGCAATTCGCTTATGTCACCATTTTGAAGGGCGTCAATTTTTTAAGGTAGTAACCGAGATACAGTTCATGCAGTGACATTCCTTGATTTGATGCCAAAATTATTTCTGTGCCTCAAAAATTCTAACGCAAATTCTTAATGTTTTATTCAAACATTTGATGTCATGAACTCATCATTTGGGATTTGTCTTCATTCCACATGCACAGATGTGTTGTGTTTGCTTAAGGTAACAATTTGGGCTTGATGATTTGCCTACAAGGGAGAGTAAATAGTTTTGGTAAACAAGGGATTGTGTCATCGCAGTACTGGAAGTAATTATAATTTTGTTTTTGTACTGTAATACAGGTACAGGTAATTGTGTTAACCACGCTGCTACATTGAATCTGAGTGAGAATCTCTTCCTGTTGCCTTAACTTCAAGCTAATAAACCTGTTTTTCAAGTGTCTCTAGAAGTCTGTGCTAATTTTTTTTTTTATGGAAAAAACAAATGAGAGGATAAATGATTGATATGTTTATTTTTCTGTATTTTTGTTGGTTGTCATGCACACAACATGTGACATGAAAAAGCTGAAGAGCGAACAATAAAGAGTTGTTGAAGGTCCTGAAGCTTAATTTGCAGATATGATGGCAGTGTATTCTATCTTTGCATTGGATTAACAGTAAACTGTGGTGCTGTGACAACTGAAGTACATTGCGAATACTTGGTCAGATAATTTAAATAAATATTCATACTTTTTTTTTTTTACAGAGGTAACATTAAGAATATATACAAACTGAGAAGTTCACTGACAAATTCAGTGACTGATGACAGGCAGCAAAAACAGTATCTGAAAAATATTTTTGATAACTTGTAAGACCTGAGTTTTATTCCAGGGTTGTCAGATACTGACTCCTTGAATTGACAGTTCAGGCTGGCTGTAGACCCATAATGTCAGTGTTTGGTTGCCTGAAACTGAGACTTAAACAACTCATTTATATTTACCCTCAGTGCACAAATATGACAGCGACTGACACGGTCCCAAAAGGGATATTAAAGGAACAGTCCAACATTTTGGAGAATGTACTTTATAATTTTTTATATTATTATACAAGATTAAAGGCCATTAATCCTTTCTTACCAAAGGTCGATAATACCCATTTCAGCATAAATCAACCAATTAAAATCCGTGGTTATGTAAATAGGCGGTCTCAGTGTTCATTTTCACCTCTGCTCCCATGATCCCCTTAAGGAGAATTAGTGAATTTTGCAAATCAGGATGGGGCAGCAAATCACAACATGTGATGGTCAGTGAAGATGCTGAATATGCCGAAGGTGAAGGTATTTGAGGTGGAGACAATAATCGGTTAACCAAACATGTTTCATGGTTGGCTACATGCCGTCACACCCACTCGCCCCCAGGAGGGTTTAATCCCTGGCATGGAGCACACACACTGTTTACTGCGCAGGACTTTGGCTTCTTTCTCTCTGCAGAAAACTTCACTTCAATCACATCAACTTCAAACTCTCCAGCAAACAGCCTGTAAGTATCAGGACGCATACTCTCATTCAATTGTAATACTTTAATGGTTTGGAATTTGTGTATATTTTTATTACGAAGATATTTATTATGATATGATTATTTCATTCAATAATCTTTTATACACACTCACATCCAGTGAGTTCAATTACAACTTGTTTTTTAAGGGACATGCTTTAAAATTTTGATTGTGTTTTCAGATCAAACAGGCAATGTTTGTTTTTGAGTTTTTATTGTTTTGTGGACTCTGCATGAGTTTTGTCATGGATCAAAGGCTCCAGTGTCTCTTTCCAATAAACAATGCACCGGTCAGATGTTTCCCTAGGTTATGTAAAACATACCCCGTGGGTGGTCATGTTTCCTTTGCTGCATGCTTGGTGTTTAACCCAGGTTTAACCCATACCCTTCCCTTGTGATCAAATGAAAATAACTTGACATGGACGAAATCGGGCACTTTGCAACAATTTTTGCTCTTTTGCTCGTGTGACACGGAATCTGCACAAAGTGAAACTGTTTCATAGCTTACAGACCAAGAAAAAGGCTTCAAGAACAACAGTGAACCAAATGTATAAAGAAGTCAGGCACTGCACATTTTGTCCCATTTTTGGGGGCTGCTGTGATGATTTCACTAACCTGGGGATCCTTTCCATATCCTTTTTCCCCCTACACAATTCGTACAATTGCAGAGATTTGAAGATATTGTTGGAAAAAATGGA
Organism: Mola mola; assembly: GCA_001698575.1. Classification (NCBI taxonomy): domain Eukaryota; kingdom Metazoa; phylum Chordata; class Actinopteri; order Tetraodontiformes; family Molidae; genus Mola; species Mola mola. Next base: position 3,987,396 of record KV751318.1, on the reverse strand, counting down.
GCCTAGAGGACTTGCAGTTTGTGAAGCCCAAACAGCCAAAAATATCCGTCACATCTCCATTTCCTCTCACTATACAAAAATGAAGCCAAAATATATTGAATAAGAGCACTGCCTTCCTGTGGTACATCTGAGCGTGTGCAGTACTCCATTTTTATAGCATCAAATATCTAATTAAAATTTGAAAAGTGATCAGAAAAGTGTCACTTGCACATATATCAGAATGCTAAGAATTACCTGACATATCAGTAACCATCTTGAGGAAAAACGTATTTGATGTTTAAGTGGAGATTTTAATGTATTTTATATTGTTTTTCAGAGCTTATCCTCCAGCTCACAGCAGAGCCTTGAGCTAAATGCAAAATCACTATACTAGCTTGTTTACAATAACAGTGGTGAGGGTATAAATCACCAGGTGCATCATGATACAGTATGATATTGATTCCTTGGATGGTCTGATATTTTCTGATATCGAAAAATGTACCACGATACAAATTTGATTCAATTTGATTCAGGGGCCTGCGATCCATTTCAGACGATGTTATGTACCCACTTAATACTATCAGTCACATTTCAACTTAAGAAAAAGTAATTTTAATACAAATTGACAATTTTATCGCTGAAATGCTAATGTAAAATATTTATAACACATCTGAAAGAATGTTATACGTTCTTCAGAACAAAATATCAACAAAAGCTATTTTTTTCCCCCCTGAAAACAGTCATTCAATAAGCTTGACCTAGATTGGAAGTGAATGATTTGCGTGTGGAAAGTAAGAAACAGGCTAATATGAGCTTACAAGCTCTAAACATGAAATACGGCTCAGATCGCTGACTTGTTTTTAGTTTTTTGGATATAAACCAAAAAATGAGCAGGATATTGGTCAAGTTGATTGCTCAGTCATAAGTGTTTCTTCCGGTGAGAAGAAGCCCATCAGTTGGATGGAGCACTAAATTTCATGGCATTCAATGAAATGGATTTCAAGCTATTTCACTCGAAACCACAAATACTGGCACAACTTGGTGGTGCTTGATTATGTTATCGATATTGACCAACATCATTATGAAACATTTCTAACAATCAAGAAAGTCTGCTCAAAATTTCATTCTAATGCATGCTTTATATGTTGAGGTCTTCTTCGGGAAACATGGAGAAGTGAATAATCATAATTGTCATTTTTTCTACCAACAGTGGATGAGATAGTTCAGTCTGGACACTAGTTTGTACAAATGTGAGCTGTTCTAATCCAGAAGTGACTCAAAGGTTACAGCTCAGCTGATAAACAAGTTTGGCAACGCCAGCTGCTAATATACTGTTCCGTTCAATTTTCAGACCGTTCTGTCTGTTTCAAGAGAAACACACCTCAAGCATGTCCCTTCTCACCCACCTGTTGGCGTGCCTGTTTGGAATGGGCTCCTGGATCTCCATCAATGGCCTGTGGGTGGAGCTGCCCCTCATTGTCCCCGAGATCCCAGAGGGCTGGTACCTACCGTCGTACCTCTCCATCCTCATCCAGATGGCAAACATCGGGCCTCTCTTCGTCACCCTGATGCACCGCTTCCGGCCCGGTGCCCTGAATGAAGCAGCTGTCATATATGTGATCATCGGGTTGGGTACTGTGGCCAGCTTCCTGCTGGGTTTCTTCTGGAAGGAGACTGTCATTGTAGCTGGTGCTCCTCACAGCGTTGCCCTGCTCCTCTTAACTTTCTTCCTCTCTGCGGTTGACTGCACCTCCTCCGTCACCTTCCTGCCCTTCATGATGCGTCTCAAGCCCCAGTACTTGACCACCTACTACATTGGAGAGGGTGTGAGCGGCCTTCTGCCTGCTCTAGTGGCACTGATCCAAGGTGTTGGGGTGGTCCACTGCATGAACAGCACCCAGTCTGTGAACTCGTCCGACAGCTCCGTGATGTTCGAACTGCGAGCCCAGTACCTGCCGGCCATCTTCTCAGCGGAAGTGTTTTTCTTCTTCCTCAGCGCCATGATGCTGGTGTGCCTGGTGGCGTTCCTGCTGCTGAACTACCACCCATCTGTAGCCAGGGAGCATCCCAACGGTGGACACACCAACAGCGTGAAAGAGGAGTCACAGAAAAACCAACAGTGGGCCGAACAGAAGCCCATGATGGATCCCTACAGACCTGCGAATCAGAAGAGCAGAAGCGGCTTTGGCACTGGTTCTTACAGCTGGATGCAGGTGTTTTATATCTTCATAATCTTGGCCTGGGCAAATGCTCTGACCAACGTGGTGCTTCCCTCGGTGCAGTCCTACTCGTGCATGCCGTACGGGAACAACATCTATCACCTGTCGGCCACCATGGCTGCTGTGTCCAACCCTCTGGCCTGCTTCATCGCCATGTTCTTCCCTATAAGGTCAGTGGTCTTTTTCTAATCGTATGGCCTGTGAACACTTCAGTACCAGAGACAATGAATTCAGAGCTCATAATCAGATACACTTTTAAAGCAAAGTTTGTTCAACTTATTTCCACCTCAAAAGCTAAAATCAAACACCAATCAGCCACTATACAGCACAAAGTTCTGCCGAGAAAGTTTGGGTAATCATTAGCTGTGCAATTCTCTCACACGACGATTCCACTCTATACTTGTGTGCTTCGATTCAAGAACAATGTTAATGTGAGACAATTTGGTACAACTTAATTCATTGCAATCTGATTCAATTTATTCAATTCGTTATAATAAGTTTGGGAGTAGATCCGGCATGCAAGCATTGTTGTTTGCATCTTTAGTTATGTGTGCCGTTTTTTGTGCTGCACCTTTGAACTTTCATCCAAAAGGAAAGAAGTTCTCACACGGGCTTTTGACTTTGGCAGTGTGAGGGAGAAATATGAGAAATAACAATGTTTTAAAAGTCAAACATTTTGGCCTTGAACACATTGCCGTTCATGAAATATGCAAAGCCCCTCTGAGAAAGACAAAAGTTCAGACAAAAGTTTGACCAATGGCACAAGTAACACAGAAACTAGAGGAAGCAAACAATAAAGTGCTGTTGCACAGAGCTCTGCTGTTTGCTCAGATGGACAGACATCAGTATCAGGCAGTGGTTGCTTTACATTCTGAATAACCTCCAAGACCTTCTGGCACAGTTTCCATTAGGAAGAAAGTGTTACGTTCGAATGTGTTCAGGACACTGAGAGGGTTGGGGCCCAAATGCCCTCAACAGAGGAATCAGTTTGAGGTTGTTTTTTTTTTTTTTTGCAGATGTGGGTCAAAACCAAAACACCAGTCCAAACATGTAATCTAGTGCAAATCAGAGGTTCAGGCAGAAATCCAGAAAAAAGGCTCACAGGATTACATGAAACACCTGACAATGTGAGTGATAAAGGGAGCAGAGAGGCTGTTGATCGGGCGCATCAGGGTGGGGCAGACAACAGGACACAGGTGGCGGCATGAGGTTATCACAGGAAGGAACAGAAATCAAGACACAAGGAGGAACAGAACCTTCAAAATAAGACGGGAAATGCTAAAAATTAACACTCGGAAACTCAACACTTGAAACACTCAGGGGTGAACAGTAGAAAGCCAAACTTCAATTCAAAGACTTAAAAAGGCCCTTCAAAGTAAAACGTTAAACATGCGAGAAACCCCAGACCACAAAGAAATGATATATTTAAACACAAATTCCCAACAAGCGTAAACTTCGAAACACAAAATCGCGAAGAAAATCCCAACAAAAACCCATAACCATGACTGAATATTCCAAAAACACTCTCGCAGATGGAAAAAGAGGAAGCGACCTCAGGAACAGGAATACAGTTAATATACAAGTAAAATTACTTCTTTTGAGAAAATCTAAATAAATAAATATTGCTGAGAGACACTCAGTTTGCTTTTATAAGGCAAATTAAAGAGGAAATGATGGAAAAGGGGAACCAGGCCAATTTTAAATTCCTGTTGCTTGAGAAAAAAAAAAAAAAAATCAACAGATCATCAAAATACTTTCAATACTAACCTAAATCATCCCAGTTGTCCACACACACACTCAGAGAAACTGATTCTGAATGGTGTGTAAGACAAGTTGATGCAATTGATTGATGGATTAAACGTTGTTTCATCTCGCAGATCTCTGCTGTTCATGGGAGCTCTCACGGTGATGGGCAGTGGAGTTGGGGCCTACATAATGGGCATGGCAGCGCTGAGTCCATGTCCCCTGCTGGTTAATGAAGGCTCAGGAGGTGCCATCATTGTGAGTCCACTGTCAGGTTCCCATTTGTGCAAAAACACAAATCGCTACTAAACTGCTGATGTGAATATTTCCAAATTCATCTCCCTCTGCTCCACAGGTATTGGCCTGGATCGTCTTCGTTCTCACCCTGTCCTATGTGAAGGTGATCGTCGGGGTGATCTTGCGTGATGAGGGCCACGGCGCCCTGGTGTGGTGTGGGGCTGTAGTGCAGCTGGGCTCCCTGCTGGGGGCTGTGACCATGTTCCCAGTGGTCAGCGTGTACAGCTACTTTTCATCAGGGGACCCGTGCAACACAAAATGTCCCTGAATGAAGATGCTGCTCACGAGAGACTGAAGATTCTCCACATTTCATGGCTTTCTTGTACGGATAACGAAGTGAGTGAGGGCACCACAAGCACAATGAGTCTGACTGACCGTGTGGTGTTCCAGCTGGGGGAAGGATGTTGTGTGATGAATGCTGTTAGGATTGAGTCAGGGGTAACCTAACAGCAGTGTGTGTGGCTGTGCCTCACTGCCTGTACGTAAAATCTTTTTAAAATCCTCTTCCAGGAACCACTGAACTGACATAAGCAGGGCGAGCTTTAAAAAAAAAAATCTCTTGATGACTGAAATGGAGGTAAATTTGTATCGCATCGCAGTAAAGTTGTCTCAAGCTTGTCTCAAGCGTGAATGTTTTACTTTAGTAACAGAGATGTCACTCGTTTGTAATTCTTATTTGTCATGCACGTGTGTGTGTGTGTGCACATATCTTTGTGTTACTATATGACTTGCCTACCACTATTGAGCATGAATATATATTCATTACATCTGACTGCTGTAGAGAGACGTATACCTTTTTATTCTTACAGAAATTATTTGTAATATAATAAGTCTGCAATTAAATTTTTAATAAATGTGCCATGTTTACCATGTTGTTTATTGTGTCATTTCAAACAGACTATAAAAAATCTCAGAGGCTCTTTAACATACATTTCACAGGTTTTTCTAAATGCAACTTGAAACATTTTCACCTTCCTATAAACAAACAAATAATTAAAATAATATGCATTTGACAGACTGAATGCTGCAACAATAAAATCAGCTTTGACCACCTCTGTAGCCTATACTTCTATATATGTGCCATTGTGATAAATACATTTTGGGATGTGGTAGAATGTAGCATCTTATTTGTCATGAGTTTTGGCCGATCACTGTCTGGTTAAATCAGGACCTCAAGCGGACTCGAGAGGTCAGCAGAAGGTTCGCCTGAGGGCCTTTGTATTGGCTGACTTGTGAATTTCAACAAGCCTCGGCACTTTTTGACTCCATCCAACATCAGAGTCTGCATTTGACCTAAATTTAAATTTCATATCTTCTCAATCTTTGTCGCACGAGTTGTGGCAAGACAACGGTGGTTTGTTTTGGCTGTATTTACATGCTTTGTTATACGCTTACACAGAGGACAGCTGTGTGATGTCTAGAAGGAAACATTGCGTTTATCTGTTTTGGTTTTTTTTTGTGGTGCTTTGAGCACCAGATGTATAAAATCCCATTGTTTTGAAAGAAAGGCAGACATCATGGGGTTAGATCATTCTCAAAATTCACAAACAGAAGCATCTACAAAGGCATTTTGGGACTGAAAAATAAATGACTCTGCCCACAAAAAATATTTTTCAAAGCACACAAAAATGTGTCTATATGAATGTCAAAAGAACCCACGTGTAAATCAATAAGGTTCACAAACGTATTTCTGATGCACATAAATACTTCTTGTTTTAAATATATTCAATGGAAATATGTGTATTTAAAATTATTTGTAATTTTTCATCAGAAACATACATGCATGTTGTCACTTTTATAAACAAACCGCTTGTGGTTTGTGAGCTTCACTGCATTTGCGTGCGGGCTTTTTTTTTTTCCAGCCAATCACATGAACCCGTCTGCACAGCATTTCCTGAATAATTCTGTAACTAAGTGAGTGTGTTTATTTACCTCTGTAGCTGGTAAACAAAACAATCTAGCGCAGCACTATGACCATGATCAGAGAAAACAAAGAAAAGGCATTTTTGAATATGGATTGAGCTGTTCCTTTAAAGATGTCAGTGCTGCATTTGACCCTTGAAATGTTGATATGGACAAAAGTCCATGGACACTCAAGGGAGAATTCTGTCATTGTTCAACCTATGCCCTATTTCCCAAACTTTGATGATCTAAAACGTCACAAAACAAATAAAATACTCCAGTGCGGAGAGCAGAGAAATGCGACACGACAGAACATCTGAAATCGGAATAACAAAAAATATTTCGATGCTAACTACGCTCAAAACGTTTTGTGTTGTGTGATGCTACTATGTTGTACCTTTTACAGCCCTGAGGACCAAATTCCACAGTGGAATCATTTTCAAAAAAAGATTGATTTCCATAAAGTTTTGGAAGTTGGCTGCAGGAATCATCTTGAATCTTTAAACAGTGTCAATAGGTTGACACATACTGGAAGATATCTGGCTAGTTCAGGGCTAGATCGTACATTTCTGAACCCGTCTCTACTGCAAGGCTATCATGATATGAAAATGTAGAATTGTCTTCACTAAAGTCAGAAGCTAAAATATTGGTCTAAAACCATTAAAGACCAACTCCAGACTAAAAAGAAGAGAGAGGAAGAGGTGTCCACATAGTTATGGCACTATAGCTTGAGACTAACTTGATTTCATGCTAAAGCGCCATCAAATTAGATTCTTTGAATGATTGACACGTGTATGGTTTAAACAAGATTAAAAGGAAAACCTAATTTCCCTTTTTTCCATCCCATAGCCACAGAGAACAATGCAAAAGAAGCATTGGTTGCTGTAATGTCTCATATTTTCCATATTCTAATTTCTGCTTGGCTTCATACCAAAGCTCCTTCTTTAACAAAGAATTATTAATCACTAAATCAGCACCTTTCATTTCTTCAGCAGATTGTCAGTTTTGTTAGTTGTACTAGAAGACTGAAGGAGAATCATCTGTCTTTCTTTAGTCGCTTTAAGCATGGACGGACCTTCCCTTGGGTGGAGAGGTAGAACAGCGGATGCACCACACTTGAGGCAGACATCAGAAATATACACACAGGGACGATTACACAGGTGTATAAAGCCTCATCAAAGTGAAACCTCTGCAGCACAGTCACCGGGGCGTAGCAGAAGACGACGATCTGTAAGGTGGCAGTGACAGTTTTGAAGGCTCTCTTCTTGACGGGGTGCATCCCCTTTCTCCCCGGGCCAGACTTCTTCAGCGCCTTCATGATACTGACGCTGCTGTGCACCAACATTATAGTCATACCTGTCAGCCACGTGAGGGGGAGATAGTCCAGCATGTTCTCTCTGAACTGGGAGAAGGACAAAACACAGAAAAAAGCAAAGGGCAGCGAACAGAGCCACACCAAAACGACACAGACCTCCCTGAATCTGTATTTCTTCAGCAGCGGGAAGGACGTGGGGTAAATCACAGCGACGTACCTCTCCAGGCAAATGAAACCCAGGCTCAATGGGCCTCCAATTTGCCCGTAGACAAACAAAAACGTGAGGATATGTTTATGGAAGCCCGGCACTAGAAACATGACGTTCAAATGCACGATGGAGATCCAGTAGTGCAGGTAGTGGAAGAGGGCCAGGTTGAAGTTCAGGGTGTCTACGGCCTTCTTGGACGTGCAGGTGTTCCACAGCAGTTTGGCGACCACCGGCTGTCCCACCAGAAAAGGGAGAAGGTCGACCAGCGTGAGAACAATTAAATAGGGTGGATATTCACATATGGTACTTGTGACCCTGTCCTGCGATCCATTGCTGGACACGTTCTCCATCTTGCTGCGTTCAGAGCCTAGAAGCTGCCGGCAAAGATATGAAAATATGTGCTGTCAGATTTCACACAAGAGAGGGACACACAGATTCCTTAATCCCTTCGGAACGGTCTGAATTCTTGGAACGAGAGACGCAACGGCGAATCGATTAGTCGAGCGAAAGACAATTAAACGACAAATATTCCGATAATCGAATAGCTGTTTCGGTCTTGTTAAGCGTTTGTTGGTACCAGCTTTTTTTGATGACAGGATTCGCTGCTTTTCTTCGTCACTTCTCACATGAAATAAAGAGTCTTTGGGTTTTTAATTGTTGGTTATAGTAAAGAGACAATCTGAAATTGACACTTTAAAACTGAGTATTTTTTCACGATTTTTTTGACAATTTATAGCCTGAATGATTAATTGATTAATTGTGAAAATAATCAGTAGATTAATCAAGGAAAATAATCGTTAGTTGCAGCTTTAGTTGGAATTATATTGCATTTTCTATTAAATTTGACTCAATAAGATTTAAAAAGCACCTTTTCCCCAGTGAAAATTAATCTATATGGATTTAATAAAGATAGTTAATTTGTATTTTAAATAAATCTATATAGTCTAGTAGATAGAATCAAGCACATCGTGCACAAAAAAAAAGTGAAATTAAGATATCTGTGAGGGCCGATTTGTCTCGGGAAAGATCTTCGGGTCATCCATTCATTGTGTTAAACATTAACGTAAGCTAATTTATCTGAGCACAAAATAAACACCGAAGTTGGGATTAGATTAACCTTCTTGAACTCCTGCTTCAAGGTTCCTGAGCTGTCAACTACACCTATCATCATTCACTTTTAATAATCATTAAATGCTAACGCCCATCAGGCCACCACTCACCGTGCGTTCAGCTGCCGCCCGGATCTCACCAGAGACCGACAGGTGGAACAATCGACCGAGTCCAAATGACACCTGATTTTCCTAACAGACGTGAGCCATGAGAAGCAAAGAACAACAAACTGTGACACCAGCGTGTCCGGATTTTCATAACAGCTGGCGTCACATTCACAAAATACACACACCAATGTTTTTTTTTCCACGTTTATGTTCTTTTTTTTGTTTTTTATGAGGTTCATTCATTGTCGTGTGCGAGCCAGCAGAAATCGTGCAGGCCACAGGATGTCAGCATAACACAGCCGACAACCTCCAGGTGCGACGCACGAGGCCGCAGAGGAGCCTTACGCGTTAACAGTGAATGGCAGCACTGTTTCTGAAGGAGGACTTCATCTTGTGGGACAGACTGATCAGGTAAAGGTCGTTCTGGAGGCAGACAAGGTTACACTGACCTGTTTGACTGGACCAACTGTGGCAGAGAAAACAGGCCTCGCTTCACACAACGAGTCTCGAATGCCAGGTTCCGAGTTCAAATCAGTTCAAATTGCAGCACCGACTCGCAGTCCGAACTTGAAGTGTTAGACCGAAGCTTAGGCTCTTCACTCGGGGAGGAGGGGGGGGGCACACACTGAGAAAGGTGAGACAGAAGAGGGCAGTTTAACCAGAAGGTCATGCATCACCGAGAGGTTACGCGCGCGACACAAACAGAGATGCAATTATGTGGCACTGAAGCAGGTTTTATACTGACGGACGGCCGATTGCTGATTTCAGACAGGTTGCGTTAGAGAAGAAGAGAACCAGTCGCGCCTCCCGTCAAAGCTGCAGAACAAAAAGCGATCAAAAAAAACCCCATAGCACGGTACACCTTTAAGCAGCTGCTGCATACACATTTATGGATCATCATCTTACGGCATTTCAGTGATTTCTGCCTCAGTCTTGAATGGTGGATTGGAAATGTGAACACTTGGTGAAACCTGCTTGACGGCATACATAGTTGAATGTATTTTCCTCTCACCTGTGGTGTCCTTTATCCACCCGCAGATGTCTCTGCTCCACTGACTATAATAGACCAGAACGCGTCGACAGCAAGAAACAGACCATTCGCATTAAAAGATGAAGGCTTCTTTATTGACAAAATACACAAAATACATCACAACGCAGATTTATGGGTTGTAGGCTAACAAGAAGTTCCGTGGTAAACATTTCAGCATGGCTTTTTTTCACGCCTTCAGTTCACGCTTCAGTTACAAGGATTAAGACTCATAAATACATACAGAACGCAGGACCGCTGCGTGGTCGCCCACTCGGTTGTTGCTATAAGAGCACAAACAAATTAGTTAGATAAACCAAAGTATGTAGGTAAGCGTGTAAAAGAAGCAGTATGATAAAAATGGATAAACAGAGCACATGCTAAGAGAGTAAACACGAAAATACAACAACATAAGGAATTTATATATTCGTATCGCTGTTCACCGTTGTGAAGTACTTTTTAAGAGCCACAACTACAAGTTCATCAAAAATAGAAATGATTTTGATAACGAAGCCTTTTTTGTTTTTCAAGCAAAAACATCAAACATTTGTCGCAGTTTTTTTTTTTTTTTTTTTTTAATGTATATAAAATTGTTGTTTTTCTTTTACATTTATGATGAATAAAAAAATGAATCTTTGGTTTCTGGACTGTTGGGTGGACAAAATGAAGCAATATGAGCGTTTTTCACATTATTTGAATTTTAGCGATTAATCACGGTCAATGATCAGGAAAGTAAGTGCTATAGTTGCAGCTCTGCTAGTCTTTGAATAAGTGATCTTCTCAGACTCGACAGTGAACGTTTACATTCTTTGAAAGTCAAAAATGCTACCTGCATCTGTGTTGCATAGCTTTCAGGGAATAACCAGTCCAGCTTTGTCAGAGCTGAGATCATTTCCTCTGGTCGACAGTTTTCTCCAAAGTTCATGGAGGTCAACATTTCAAAATGATACAAAATGACTCATTATTTTGTGACTACACGTCTTTTTTTGTTTTTTTGTTTTTTTAACTGTAGGATTGCTTAAAGAAATGAGAATCATCCGAGAAGTTTTGCCAATGTTGGATAACTTCAAGTGAGAGTAACTTGTACTAATAACTTAATTAAGAACTACAAGTAATATCACAAGTTTAGTGGTTAAGTGCTCATTGTTTGGTAGAGATTTATTCACTTTTAATAATCTTAACTGTGGAAAAATGTCGGTAAAGACGCGCTACAAAAATGTGATTTAAGGCAAGGCTGCGCACCTTTAACAAATGAAAGGTTGAACCGACCAAAAAGATAAAAAAAAACCACTTGATTAATTTAACACACTCATACGGGTTTTGGTGATTAAAGTCAGTTAACAAACTTTGGATAAACATCCTGTGGTCAGTTTGCGGTCTTTTTGAAAGTTCTCCACGTGTGCGACTACTAGCCAATATTCAGTCAAAGTTACATGACCCCACTTGAAAAACAAACAAACAAAAAAACGTTTCATTCGGGACATGAACGTCTAAAAACAAACTCAGGCCACACGTTGGTTTCCAGTCAAAAAAAGCGTTTCTTCTAAACTGTAAAGCCTGATATGCAAACTTAAGCACTACACATACGGTATATACAAAAACATACCTCAGAGGCACTGAATCATTTACAAACTGCAGCATAAGAGACATATAAAACAATATTTGGTCCTCTAAAAGCAGACTTGGTTTCTGGTGATGGCAGGTTTGGTTGCTCAGCCTTCATACTCACTTTACCTGGCTTCGAAAAGTCATGTGATGTATTCCTTGGATTATTACTGCGTAAAAGCATTCTACGTATGAAAGACAAGGCACAAGTTGGACCCTGGTCTCCTGGACAATTGCTTTACTTTCTCCTTGCATCTCCTTTCCCTTTTCCCGCTTCCTGCATGCTGTAGTCCAAGCATGAGCAAGCATAATGGCAATTTTTGTGTTTTCCCTTTATGTCCTTGCTTTTCTGTGTCTGGTTTGGAGGTAATGGGAAATTACGCATGGCTGTGGACGGAGATGCTTGACAGGTCGTTCCTGATGATCTCATTAACTGCAAAGATAAAGGGGGAAAAGGTCAGATGCCAGACACTCATTCATAAGCCACATATGAAGTAAAGCCACCGCACGGACTGTGTGCATGTGCAGATGTCACATCTATTATCTTTAAGCTGCGGACGAAAGACACTCAGGCAGTCGACAGAAAAGAACTGTTTGATTCTGAGCATGAACCTCTATTTTACTCACTGATTTTGGTGAAACTATGGGACACTGAATTAGATGAACTCAGGTTTTAAGCTATCGGACTCCCAAAGAGGCAAGAACGAGGTTGGAATGAGGGTGTTTCTGGGAGCTGTGCCTCACTGATTTGGGTTGGAGGTCTGGCGATGCAAAATTTAGCCCACGGTACAAACACAAAACCTCATTAACTGACTTAGATGAACCTGAAACCATATTTCGCGGAGTAAATATTTTCGGAATTAAGGCCCCTGCCAGTACAATAGCATTAGTCGTGCACTTAAGAGTCCTATTTTCTGACTCATAAGAGTGTGTTACTGATGCTGCGCAGCACCACAATGTCTTGCTCCTCTCCAGCTCCACGTTTCCTCAACCCACCGTGACCTTGTTAGTCCACGGCAGCTTCAAGTGACAGCAATAGTTTACTTAGCTACTTTTCCTACCAGCAAAGCTCTCTGTTCTGCTTCAAAATTTTCAATCACAAAGGGATGAAGCACTAAGTTTCACCAAAATCAGTTATAAAGTCGTGTTTTTGTACGTTAGTTAGCTGCCTTCTAACCCCTTTCAGCTTCTAGGAGATGCCTCGTGTACATGCTTTTGCTAAAGTAACGTAGCATAATAATACTACCTAAAGAAAGCATGTATACGGCAAAAAGTATTGGTCCAAGCAGCCTTGTGGGACTTTGTGATTATCTTGTGTCTGTTTCTGGATGATTTAACGTGTGATTTAAAAATTTGCTATCTATCAGATCAGCAGGTCTTCAACCGGCATCACGCCGATCTTTTAATGCCAATTTGGTGTTCCAGCCTCTAGTGGGATGTGATGGTCAATAGCATCTTGGTTACATCCTGTTATTTTATGTTTTGTTGTTTATTATACATGAATATTTAATTTTTACCTAGCGAACAAACCCAGTTCTCGGGGGATATAAAATAGCGCAAACTTGCACATTTAGCAGTGCAACACGCTGCAAACCCAGCGCTGACTTAGCGCTACAAAGTAAGTAAATCCGGCTAAAATGTGAGCAAACTGCTGCTCTTTTACACATCTAGCAGACACACAGAGCAAAGTTCTGAGCTGTCCAATTTATGCTCAATATTGTCTCTCTTTTTACAAACTTCTGAGGCTTAAAAATCCATCTTTAGCTGCTATAAATACTGCACCGGGTTCACCGGGCTAGTTGCTAGCTGTGTATTTAACAAAGTGTTTTGTTTTGCTACACCAACTGTATAAAGTGATTGTCTAATGCTGCCGGAGACGGTGCTGATCAACGTGGTGAGAGTGAAGCCATCAGTACCAGGAGAGTGACGGCAAGGGAAGTGATGGGCCTCAAGTGTCAACATTAACATTGCATGTAGTTATCTTTTAATATAAAGATATTTATGAGGTACCACTTCTTGCAACCGCGAGTACAATTCTCCGAGCTTGACAGCAGCCGCTTCCGCTGTGCCGACCTAATACGATCACTCTGCATCTGAGATCCCCGGACCATTTTCTTTATCACGAGAGCGCTGATGCAACCTCCCGCTGTCTCCAAAGGATCCAGGTGCACTTGTTTATCTGTTTTTATCAGCTGCGTTCTCTGGCGAAAGGTGGGGGGATGTTCCGAGAGCAACGGGGCTAAATTCTACATATACCAATGTACATTAAACGGACAAAAGGACAAATCGCCCATTTTTTTTTCCCAACCTCACTCGGGGGGGATAAAGACTGGTTCATTTTTCATCAGCGCTTACTTTTCTTATCTGTGAGCTCATCTATTTGCTTTGCTACACATGGTCGCTCGCAGTTCTCTCTAATCAGCATCTCCCTTTGTCAAATCTTGCCTCCGGGTTCAAGATCAAGCTCAGCTTTCACCAGGATGAGAGATGTGCGAGGGGAAAGGGGAACACCGCTGGACCCGGACCGCAGGAACCGAGCCAGCGGGCAGAGGGAGGAATTCCCTCTGACTGACTGGATGTTGGAAGAGCAGCCTGGAAACCTGAGATCCCCCCCCTGAAAAACAATGGGACCGTTTTGATTTTTTAAAAAAAGGTTTATTTTCATGCGGCCCTTCCTTTGGTGACACAAACACTGGCACAATCACTTCCTCCCAGGACCACCACTCACTTCCTCCCGCCGAAACACGTAGAGGCGTACATGACTCATAGAGAACTTACACAAACAAGCTGTTTGGAGGTGCGCAGGTGGCTAACGTGGTAGAAAAAAACAAAACAAATAATACATAAATATGTCATTATAAACCCGGTGAGAAGAATTCACATGGGCTCCAAAAATTTGTCTCCTAAATTCTGACTGAGGCTGTTTACAATTACAGAGCGCTGAACAATATGTTACACTTGTCTAGACCTGAGGTTAATATGTTTTGGCTCGCTGATTGACTGCTATTAATAAAATGGAACAGGAGGATCTCTTGAGAGGTTTGATTACCACAGTGCATCAGCGGTCTCACATGAGCGTGTCGCAGAAACACATGGACACACTGAACCCATTAGGCGACGGCGAAGACGGGGCGAGATCCACAGTCATATGTCTCCGAGAAGAACTTGGCACCGCTGACAACACTCATCAAGACGGCACAGATAGTTCTATTCAGATGTTCTGAATTACTTTGTCTTCACGTAGCGCGGGGCCAGAAAAGTCCAAACCTATCAGCCATGTTCAAAAATTTACTCTTAAAGGGGCAGCACACCGATTTTACAGATTAAAGTTACTTTACTCTCAATGAGGAGCAATACTCGGGCCCGTGGAAACGGCTGGAAAGTTGGCGCTGGTGATGTCATGCGGATTCAAGATGATGCCATCGGACAATTATGTTATTAGCATTATTCAGAGTTGGGTTCGGAGACTTAATAACAGAGAGTCTGAGTTGCAAAAAGGGGCTAAATGGTTGGAAATAAGTGGACGTTAACCACAGAGAGTAATTGAATTTGTGCTCACATTGTGAGAAATAGTTTGGACAATCCATCAGTCTAACAGGTAGCAGGTTTCTCTGTTGTTTTAGGGATTTTTTTTTAACAATTTTCTTTTATTGGTTTACATAAACTGTCATTATTTCTGATGATACTCTGAGTCAGAAGCCCATTAAAGACTGACGTTATCATTATATTATTATGATGCAACAATACTGGAGAGCTGAACTAGAGCGCGACCGATGTATCGGTTTGGCCGATATTGCAGACATATCAGCATCGGCTTACATGTTATCGATATCGGCCATTATTGAAAAATTTGTTTTTAAAGAAAGCAATGAGGTGGATGAGGTGGTTCATATTACATTTCCAGTGAAGGTCACTTTTTCAGCGCACTGCTGCCATCTAAGTCAGTAAAAGTTCATTGTTAATGTGTAAAATATTAGTTTCATATATTTGTTTTCAAACATCTGAAAACCTCATTTGAGGGATCATTGTTAGGCACTATTTTTAAGTTATAAACAAGGGTTAGAATACTCGTCCCTTATAGTGGAGAGGATGAAATGTCCCTAAATGAGGATGGACTAAACTCTGATTTATAGATTCCCTCTCACCAGGATCAGAGTGGCCTGTTTTTCTGCGCGTGTGATAATGCAGAAGGCTTTCTGATGTAGTTCCTCATCAAGACAGCTGACTGCCACCAGTCATGTGAACGTGAGGATATGACTAAAATGACCAAAAGACAAGTTGAACGAGAAGAAATAAACACTCGTGTCATGTGACGTTTCGCTGCCGTGCGCGCGCTACTGGTCCGAACTGAACTGACTAACCTCCTCGCGTCTGTTTGATCCGGCCTTGAACTTCTGTGTATCTGGAGGGGAAGTTACAGCGCCGAGACGGGACTCAGGCTGCAGATTTAAGACACCAAGGCATTGCCAGACTTGCATCTGCTCTGTAACGATCAAAAACTGAGCCAAAATGCTTTTTGCACACATCACTTTGTGCCGTACGTGCTAGAATGGCTGTGACATAATAATGAAACCGTAAAAAGACATTTTTCAGATGTTTATTATAACACCAGACCGTGTTTTGCCAACAACATTTGGGCTACCGTTGATGCGTTGGTTGCCAATGTCCCACTTTTCATCGTCCCGTCGCCTTTGATGTGGCGGATCTAATTGAAAAAATAGTCAATCCATCGATCTCTAAGTGTGTTTACAACGAGGTGCCTAAATATAGGACTGGTAAGAGCGTGGCGCTTGTGCCACGTGTGTTCTGGCTGCATCGATTTGCGCGGCTGTCACTTCCACAACAGACTGCTATCGTCATGCACCAAATGGGTTCTCTGGTTTACATTCGGAGCAAAAGATAAGTTTCAAACGAAACTCCAGCAGACAAAATGACTTCCATACATGATCTTGAAAGAGAAGATACATCCAGTCAGTGCAGGGATCGTCTTTTTTCTAAAGTAAAAAGTGAGCTAGACTACCAGATGTACAGTATTTAGCAGCTGCTCTTCACGTTGTCCTCAGCTGACGAGTCAGGCGCTCCAAGTATTCAAATTTTCTTGTCCATCTTGGCTCAAAAGCCGAGGTCCAAAGTTTATTGTGGAATATGATTAAAAGCTCTGGAACAGCTACTAAACGGACCTCGCGGTGAGATTGTTTCCTCGGCTGTTCGTTCCAAGGTCGAGCATGAGCTTCAACCTTTAAGCCGACGGGGACAAAAAGGCCTTGAAGTGCTCAGAGAAGTGGAAATTTAATACGCTAAGACTACTGGGCAAACTCCATCTGCTTGAGGGTAATGACCGAAAGCTCAAGAACAGCCAATACACGAGGGGCAATATTCTTTTTTTTCCCCCCAACAACAAATTACTTATTAAACAATGCAGCCAGAAAGTCGAAAATATGAGTAACGGAACTAATCTAAACCCTCAAACATCTTTCTAACTTCACTGCATTGCTTTTAATTCAACACAATGCGACTGTCTAAAACTGGACGGTTACCGAAGAGCGGGGAAGGCGGGGTTTGATATGAGGTAATCCAGGAAATGGTTTCCTGTCCTATGTAGGTCCACAGCAGCTGAGGCTGGCTGATACAGCCTGGCCCTCCAAACCAGGAAACCCCGGACAGCCGAAGAACTCCCAAACAACTAGCCGGACGGCGCTTTTTGCCTCATTAATGGCCGAATTGCATCCACACGAACTGGCCTGTAATAACACAGCAGAGGAACTGATCAGGTGCAGAGATATCAGATCGTTCTGAACACTGGGAGCACATCAGCTGCGAGAAAAAGGCTGGGGGCAGAACCCCCCCACCTCCCGTTCACTGCCACGTCAAGACCAGGCCACAAGCCACGAGCTGTTCTTGGCCCACATAACGAGGCTTCTAATCGTGTTACTGCAAATCAGTCCCTCAGAGCGCCGCGGTAGTTCACCGCCGTCCCTGCCAATTTCTGTTTTAACCTACGTATTATTTAAAAAGAAAATATCTGGACGAAAGCCTTCTGTGGGCTTTCGGAAAGCAGAGTCACAGAAAGTGAGAAGAGCTCAGAAGAATATTGGCACAATGTCAGTGCTCTTTTAGGCACAGAGTCACCAGAAATATGGAAACTTCGGTACACGGTTAACACTTACAATGAGGGTACTTTAATCAACATGAGTTAATGCTGCAATTGGCATTTGCTAACAGTTAACTAATGTGTAACTAATCATTTAGTAACGTCAACTTTACAATAAGGCTCACAAAGATGATTAATAATGGGCTAATTTAAGTTAATAAATGCTTTTTTTAGGGTTGGGTGACTGTGTCAATATGCTTCTCGTGTATTAATTAACTGTTAGTTAATCGCCATTACTGTGTTAACTAATGTTAATAGTATGGTTATATGGTAATTCAACTCACTTGACGCTGATTTTTTTTTTTTTTAATGCATAATATCATAAATCATTTTTAATATTGTGCAACGCAGCAAGCTCTGATGGACTAAATAATGACTTAATTCAGTCCACAACGACATGCTAACACCTAAAAGAGAGACTGTGTAAAAAGTGCACGTTCAAAGTCGAGTCTTTTTTGATTACACCACACTGGTGCTTTTTTTCTATTTCTGTTCAATGGTTGTAAGTAGAAATGCACTGATAATACATAACAGATGTTTACGAGCCGAAGGTACTGTGCTATGCATAAGTTAAGAAAAAGAATAAGTCATGCGATCATAAATGTCATAGCATGTGAAATGGAGATGAAATGCTTTATGGTTTGATCATAGACACTACTAATAAATTTTGTTTCCTTGTGCAAGCCTTGGCTGCAAATAATTTGAAGAAGCAAACAACTTTATTGTTAAAACCAGACAGATGCGACAGTCTGAGATATTAGTCACAAGGTTCACCCTGAAATATTTTTCCTATGATCATCTGGATTTACTGGTCATCAATTGTGCTGTTCTGACACGTAAGAAGGCCGCAACACGCCGTAAAAAAAAAAGCATTCCGTAATGCTATTTGGCTCAGTTCGGACTTGAAAATGCACATGTTTTGCTCATGTTACCTCGCCGCTGACAAAGTCTTGGGCACAACACCGCGCGGTGAAACGTATGGCCTTGGCCGCCTGTTCCACCCGCTCTCGCAGCATGCAAGCCTCACCGGGGAGCAAGTTTTATGGCACTGTGGACAGCCTCCATCTCCCTCAGCCTCAGCAGCAGCAGAGTTCAAAATGCAGCTCATAGCTCCGACCAGACAACAGCGTTCAGACTTTCCATGAGCAGACATGTTTGGGAC
>KV751318.1:3942196-3968551 GCA_001698575.1 Mola mola | reverse complement strand
GGGGCAAACAGACGGAGAATATTAGCCTATGATTACAGATAAAAAGGCCAAAAACAAATTTCACATTGTCGTCTTTCATTTGAATAATGTAGTGACTGTAACACGCTACAGACAGAGTCTCGGCTCCCTGAAAACTCTCAGATGTCGCAGTTTTTAACGAGCGCCGCTGACATGAAATTACAGTAACGGCACACCTGAGCGAGGCCAGAAAGCAACAAACCGTATCAAACGGTGCCAAAGCTTCTAATGACGTGAGAAGCCACATTAAGTTTGGATTGCTTGGTAAAATCTCCTTCAATTTGGCAGAGAAAACTAAGTGTGACTGGAGGCACAGCTCCTCAGAAATATCCATCATGGTTGGGGTGGTGCACTGTTGATTAAAGAAAAAAAAACAAAACTTAAACTAAACCTTTTTGAAGCTAACCGCCCTCAAGAGACACGCGCAGCGGGGGCCCTGGCGAGAACGGGATTCCAAATCAGAGCCTTAGCTCGAGCCAGCCAAATATCCACGCAGACAGGGTTAACAAGTGTTAATGTATTTACCCAGACTGTTCAGAGGAAGTGGCATGGGAACAGTCTGAGCCCGACAGTCTGCGGTGCAACAACAGCATCGCGCTCGGCATCGCCAGGAAGCCTGGCCAGACGGTCCGATGGGGCTCTGGTGAGGGATAAAAGGCCCGCTTGCTCTGTCCACTGATAGCTGCTGGTTAGTGTTTCTTCATCTCTCCTCAGGATGGCCGGGAACTGCCTCTTTGTGCCCCGAAGGAAGATAATTCATCCAATTTGGTGAGCGCGGTGGTCCAGAGCAATGAGATCATAAAGTCTGTGCTCCTAAAACTCCGCTCCGTCTGAGGCGAATAAAATGGGTCACGAAGACTGTATCTTTTATATCTGCGAGCGTCAGGCGGGCTCGTCTAGTTCAGGGGTTTTTACAGCCGCACACGCCAGATAGAGCCCTGGCTCTCTTTGACCTTACAAGTTACAACTGAGACAACTGGCAGAAGCAGCACAACAGTAAGAGGATTTCGTAGAAAGAGGAATAAAAACGTTGTTTTGGGGTTTTTTTTTTTTTTTTTTACTTTTATCAGCCTCTGCCCGTGTAAAGAAAGATCTGCAACAGCGGCGTTAAAACCTTCTGGTAGAGTCATTGCTGCTACTCCTCCCTGAGTGGCCTGGAACTGACACAAACAGTTACAGCGTAGCTTCACAACAGAGACAAGTAACACAACCAAAGCACCCACCAAATAGGTTAACTATGTCACGGCTGAATCCCGTTACATTAAAGGACAACTCCGGAATCTTTCGCCCTAAGCCCCATTTCTTGGTCTTCAAGGCCCCAAAAATCTCGGGAAACGCATCTTTTTTGGGATAAAAAAAACCAATAATATAAGAATAACAACAATAAAAAGGATATACAATGAAAAGGCGATGGGCAAGTCAAAACTTTGGGAATAAATGATTTTTAGTTATTACTAAATCTACTCAGACTTGTTTTTCTTTAAGTAAACATTGGGGAACTTCAGAATATAGAGCCATTTGATTTTCTGCAGTAACTTTTACAGTGCGTTTAACTGTAGGCTTATGCTCCAGACACTTGCAATAATATTATGAGTGGAGTTAGTGGCGCGAAAGTGATTCGTTTCCGACGTTTTGACTTACCAAACACAGTTGCATCGTACGGCCTTATCAAGCTACGGGTAAACAGCCTCAACGTCCGAACGCCATACTGGAGTAACTTTCAAAGTAAAGATGCATTTCGTGAAATTTTACAGCTTGGGTTGAAAACTACTGGAGTTGTCCTTTAAACTCAATTCTTCATCTCACGTGTGCTCTTTAATGAGCTTTAGAGCTGCCGGTAGCCAGGGTTTCTTACAGTGGGTCAGAGCAACGGCCAGCCGTTTCCACTGGTTTCCTGTTTGCTTTATGCTAAGCTGAGCTAACCCCCTGCTTCTTATTCACCACAGTGACCTGAGTTATGTGATAACCTTCTCACTAAAAAGAAAGCGTTTAATAGCAAAAGAGTAGTTTTGTTCTGATGAAGAAGAGGAGCACGTGGGTGTGGTGGGTTTTTTTTTTTGCGCCGAGTGAAATACGTATCTTGTAGGTTACATTGGGAGGAGGGTGTTTTTTTGGGTTTTTTTGTGTCACATGTCACTGATTACTGCACAGGTATTTCAGTGTTTATAACAGGTGATTATCATAGAAACCTATTTTCAGTGAGATCGTATCAATATCTCAAAAAATCGGCGATCGGCCATAACACCAATTTTCTCATTGGTGCATCCTCAGCATTTAAGTATGTTCCACAAATGTTGGAGTTATAAGGGGAGTTTGCTCCCAAATTAAAGCCTCAGCCGGAATTTTGGGGGCCAACATTTTCAGCTCCTGGCAGAGTGACCGGTGAGTCATTTGATATTGATCAGAAATGCTTACTGCATGTTTTATATAGTCATTACATACTGGAGGGCAATGAAAACCTCTTTTTTTAGTTAATTATGGGGTTGGACTGGCTGTTTGCTTAATTTGTTCCATGCGCTGGATTAAAAGGTTCATCTTAGCACAAGTCTGCGTAATAATGAAAGCCATTTTCGCTCACCGTCATCGAGATACATCTGGTCCAGCTCCTGCGGTTCTTGCTTGATGCTGACGGTGAGTGCCGGCGGGCTGGCGTCTTCCTGGAGGGAGGCCTGTCCCCTCTCCGGGACCTTGGGATGCTGCTGGGCTCCCGGGCTGGTGCTGCCGCCCACCGGCTGTGCTGGCGTCATGCAGTGGGTTGGAGAGAAAGTGGCGTCAGTCGGGGTGGAGGGCTGCGAGGTCGGGGAGCCAGAGGAGCTGCTGGACGTTGGGTTGATGCCAGGTGCTTGATAGCGCCCGGGCGTCTCCTGGATGATGGACACATGCGGGATGGAGGGCTGTTGGACCGGACCAACGGGGAGGCACTTGGTGAAGGGCGAGGGCGACAGGTCGGCCAGTTTGGGGCTGGTGCTCGGAGAGGACGAGGTGGGCAGCGAGGAGGGCTTGGCTGTCAGTCTTTGCTGGCTGACCGGGTAAGCCCCGCCTACCACACAGGGCCTGAGGTCAGAGGTCACCATGGGGCTCATGACCTGAGGCGGGAAGTATGGCTTCGGGTGCAAGGACAAGCCAGGGCCATGCTGGCCACACAGCAGAGGGGCGTCGTAGTCATCGTGCGGCTCCGTCTTTATTGTTGGAACTGAGGGAAGGAGACGAAAAGCTAAATGAGTAAACACATATTCCAACCTTCCCTGAAGTGTGTGTGTGTGTGTGTGTGTGTGTTAGTGAGTGGGTTTGTGGCTAGGATACCCGCTGCCAAACAAACACTCGCATCAATGAGACTCTGTGTCTGGGCCCGAGCTCTCCCACCCTGCTGAAAACATTCAGAAAAGCAGAAAAAAGCAGGCAAAAAAGGGATGACTCATCAACACGAGAAGCATCCAGCTGCTTGTACAATAAAAAGTCTATTTTCTTTGGCTCCCGCTCTGCTGCTAATATCCACTAAATGTGCGATATGAAATATGCTGCCGTAGCAGCAGCTTCACGCTCAGCAGGGCTCATCGATTTAAAATAAATTACCGCTCACTTATTGAGGCAGAGGTGGAGGTTTGAGCGAGACAAAATGGAGGCTTCGGGGCCGTTTGAGGCTTGTGGTTATTGCACGAGGGAGAGGTTCAAACGCCGGCATCGTCCAGATCCCACTTTCGAGCCGTGTTGGACAGCGAGTTTGAAAATGTGGCCCATCAATCTGCCACCCCCGGCACCACGTGTTTTAGTCCCGTTACAACGGCGATAAACTGCACCACTCAAGTGCACCTAATCCTTCCCGTCTTTATGCTGACGCTGTTTTACATTATAACACCAAGCGTGTGCTGGAACTCAAAGCTCAACTTGGAAATCACTTTCTACTCTTTCTTCGGGGGTTTTCGCGTCCCGCCGACGGGCGCTGATCATTTCGGTCCTTCGTGATTTGGCTCGATGGGGTTTAAAAAGGGGTGAAACATGGCAGCGTCACACGGAAGCCTCCGGCGTCAACCGTCAAGGAGGAACTGCGATAAGATGGGTGCACCGACCACAGCACCAGAAATAGCACTCGCAGCCCTATTCTGGGCCTGTTCGGAGGAAGTGAGAGTGCGGCTGGATAGGCAGATGCACAGTAAGGAGCAGGAGAGGAGCGAGTGTCTGCGTTGCCACATGAAGGAAGCGTTTTTCTGCAGCCTGACGTGTGCACTTGTGCGTCCCAAAATAAATCTGCTAACACCTGCGGCGCCAAACAAACAAACAAACAAACAAACAAACCAAAAAAAAAGGTCAAAGTGGCGTGACTTTATTCTAAAAACCTGAAAACTGGTTTCAGTCTCAGTTTGCGCTCATCATTCCTCCTCTCACCCGCCTCTCACCCGCCGAGAGACACTGACCAGACTGCCTCTCCCCTCCCGGCGTCCCAAGGACAATGCTCCACTTTCACTGCGGGGCAACAACTCCTTCGCCCACGTGCGGGGCTGGGCCGCCTCACTTGAATCGCGGCTTGGAACCACCCACTGGATTTTCGCTCGGAGCGCAATTAACAGTGGTTTTACATTTCGCTTGGTGGGTCAGTGTTTATATTTAGCTTGGCAACAGGTTCTCTATTCAAACCCCCCCCCCCCGGCCACATGTGCTCCGCCGCTGCAGGTATGGAGGAGAGCAGACTTTTCTAGATTTTAGTCTTCTTTTTTCCAGTGACATGACGCTGCTTTGTTCCTCCCCAGCAAAACCGCCACACACACAAAAGAAAAAACGTTTTAATTACTCTGCGAAGTGAGCGCCAGAGGGGTGAAGGAGAGGCAAGCATGGGCTCGGTTTGTGTGAAATTTTGGAGGGCTGTGATGGAAAATGAAACTAAAACTGGGCGTAAAAAGGAAAAAAAAAACATGAAATGGGGGAAAAAAAAAAAAAAAAAAAAAAAAAAAAAAAAAAATGGCATTTTAGCAGAAGGAGCGGTTAGCGAGTGAAGTTTTTGGGGGAACTGTTCCTTTAACTGACTGATCTATACTGATAGGTAAAGAATAAGACATCGTTTTAACGTTGACTTGTGGCTGTGAACGTGTGTGCAGGAGGGAAGCGGGTGGGGGCCTTTACCGCTGGCGGGGACGTAGGTGAAGCGCTGGTACTGGCTTCTTTTCCTCTTGCCGTTGCAGACGTAGAAGTTCACGTGGACCGGGGTGGAAAGCCTTTGGTTCCGGTAGGGAGGGATCTCGACCAGGAGGGAATTCTGCGCCAGAGAAAGACAACCGAAATCACGTCAAGCAGACACACCAGCTTTCCCTTTTGATGTGTGGCAACAGGTGCTGTTCAGTTTAACTGTGTATCTAGCAGCCCCGGTTCTATTAAAGCACAATAAAGGATTTACAAGATGACTTTGGAGCGGAATAAACACTAACTGGGCTAGTAAACGACCGATTGCTCTATTCATCACAGGTCAGAGGCACAAATGGGAGCATTAAATAGACGCTCACTTTTTGAGGGTTTTCACTCACTCCTCTTTCCTTTTTTCTCGAGGTCACGCGTGTTTTTCTGGCTGAAATCAAAAAAAATCTGGCTGTGATCCCGAACGAAAGGGGGGCCGAGAAAAGAGGCCACGAGGCGAGGTTGTTTTCACAGCGACGCGAACAAACGGAACGCGGCGTTTTCCTGGTGGCGAATCCTGCCAGGAGACCTTCCTGCCGTCAGAGGCGACCACGTGTGCGAGGGCAGCTGGTGGCCACACATCTGTGTGTGTGCGAGTGAACGTATATGAGGCGCTGCTCAGTAGCCGCAGAGGAAGTCATCCGTCCGCAGGAAGGGCTCATCGCGGGACGGCTGGCCCTGACACGCACGGCGAGGAGCTGACACACATTATATTAAATCACTGCGCTCGTAAAAGTCAAGCGAAGCCAGATGAGCCTTTTTCGGCTTCTCTCACGCGCCGCCACCCGTCTGTCCTTCAGAGAATTAGCCGATATTAAAAAACAGGAGAAAAAAAAAGAAGAAGACTGGAGCCACATTTTGCGCGTTGCAGTCGGTAATTGTCAGCAGGCTGAAGGGGAGTGTTTGCAGGACTGAATGGACATGCTGACAGTGACCTTTTCTGGGATGTTTTTACCTGAGCAAAGTAATTCCTCTCATGTCGAAGGGAGGAGTTCTCGGGCTCCGAAAGTGAGTACTTCAAGACCACTTGTCTCCCTTTATATGAGCGCTCCGATACCTCGAAGCGTAAATAACCGTGGAAACTAAATCACTGCTCCTCTCCCTCGTCCACCTCCCTGCAGGAGACGGTCAGTGTGTGTAGGTGAGGGGGGCTGGGAGGTGTTCCCGATGTGTGGTTCTGGTCCGCGGTGGAGCATCAGAGGGTTAAACACGGCCAAGGCAGCGACAGTGTTTAAAGTGGGACCGGTCCAGCAGACTGGGGCTGAGAGGGAAGGGAAGGGAGGCCCTTTGTCTATTCGAGTAGACAGATGTGACCCAGTCACTGCCTGTGTGTGTGTGTGTGTGTGTGTGTGATACAGGGGGGAGAGAGGACGTGTGTGTGTTTTGTAATAGGAAGACGTTGGGAGCAGGTGCAGCGCTTCACATGTAGACACCCTCTAATCCCCCCGTCCATCTCCCAGTCTCCCACCACGACACTCTCAATCTCTGTCTGTCGCTCGCTCGCTCGCTCACTGTCTCCGTCTCAGGCCAACGCAGGACACACTGCCAAGCACCAACTCCCACAGGTTGAAGGTTGAACTCTTGGAAACCTTTTTCCACACGTTTCAAACACAGCACCGCTGTTTCCCCCTCCGAGGGCTTCAGCTTCAGGTTGGGAAAAATCCCAGTCATCTTCCAGCTGCGCTTCTGTGTGTGTGTGTGTGTGTGTGTGTGTGCTCTTAATGTGCTTCCACCATGCAGACAGGTCACATATTCACAGCATGTGTTTGGAATGCACGGTTCTAAAGGAGAGCTCAACGTTTTGGGGAACTGTTTGCCTTGTAGCCAAGAGTGAGGCGATAAAACTGATATCAAACCGATGTCTGAAGTTGCAACCGGCAGCTCTTTAGCCTAGCTTAGCTTAGCACAAAGACCGAAAATGGGGGGAAACTGCTAGCGTGTCTCTGTCTGAAGGTAGCAAAATGTTCAATTGCGGCAGGACATTTGCACATTTCAGTTCTACAAACTGAAGAAATACAATACAATATGTTAATTAGGCAAATTGTGTCTCTTTCCAGTATTTATGCTAAGCTAAACTAACTAGTATGACTAAAATGACCAGTGACAAGTGACTACGTGTTAATGTTCAACACACACTAACTGCTTCAAATAGACTCTAAACACACTGTTTTGACTTAACAAACGTCTTTATGCTAAGCTAAAGTAACTAGTATTGGTAGCTGTGTGCAATGATTTTTTATTACACACTGTTTCAAATTAACTCTGCACACACTATAAAAAGTAGGACGAAGTTTTAGGGCCACATTTTTAAAGATTTTGGAATAAAGTCATTTATTTACGAGAAGAAATGTTGTAACTTTACGAGAAAAAAAAGCGTAATTTTATGAGAATAAACTCAGATTGATTTTGATTTTATGCGGAAATAAACGAAACGGGCAGCTCCTTGGTCAGCCTTGGTGGTTCTTCAGAATAAACACAGTTTCTTGCTAATTTCTTGCTGATGTGCCAAAAGATTAAGAATTTCACTAAATTGAAGTACAACTTCACAAAGTTCTCCACCAGCCTCATTATGGTGCCGGGGATTATTCTTCTGATGTCTGTCCTCTGAAGTAAACCAGTAAAATTACCACCTTTATGTCATAATATTTTAACTTTTTTTCCTCCTACATTTATAACTTTATCCTCCAAAGTTACAAATTGTTTTCCCCTCACTGTGGCCCTATTACGTCGTCGTAAAGATGAAATATCAGATGAAATATTGTCCGTAATACATATTTTCTAGCATTTAATGAGACTAGGAGTTTTGCTCATTCCAAAGTAGTAAAAACATGTTTCTCCTTCTTTTCCAGTGGAACCGAGCCATGTAGGTGGTTTCTTTTGGATGTTTTGAAATCAATTGTGATGTGAGGTAATTGGAATTTTGTTTGTGGCGCAACACGAGCAGCATAAATTATGCTCATTGGGCTGAAAGCAGACAGTATAGGGATGTAGATCTCACAGTCTGAGCAAAACAATCCTCAACTATCCAGGTTTAGTTAATCACGGTGGCAAATGAGAAGAAAGAGAGAAAAAAAGGAGATTTTTCTTAGTTTGGTTTTTCATTTAGGATGAACTGGCCCTTTTAAGAGAAATTACCAAGCTGAGTGGAGCTGCAATATTAGCCTGATTAGGACGTCAGTTTTGCCACTTAAATGAGGGAGAGCAGCTGTTTTATCCTCAGTCAGACTTAAATCCTCATATCAGAGTGGATTCGTACCCATAACGGTCGTCACATGCATCACTTACAGACTTTGAGGCGTCTCTGTCAACCTTGGCCTCAGTCTCCCAGAGGTGGTGACCATCTAAAAGATAGAGAAAAAGACAAGAAATGGGTTTAAATGACAAATTGGAAAATAACTCTCCCACTTGACCCCCAACAGGAGTGAGCGTGGCTGCGTTACGGCGGGCTGTGGGTATCGCGCACGTCATGCTGTCTGACCCGCCGCTCATGAGCTCACATCCTCACAAACTGTGACACAGACCGAGAGCTGATGCAATCCTTTAAAAAACAAAAAAAAAAGAAGCAAAAAAGCACCCCAGAGTCATACCAAAGAGATGAGGCGGATCTTTGGTGGAGGAGAGAAACCTTGACTTCATCTGTGCGTGGAATCCCAGCATGCTCCAGCAGCTGGTTGACTCATTAATGCACAGCGACTGGAAACCGACAGCTCGCTCACAGGAATCCTTCTGTTATCCCCATATAATCACTGTGAAATTGTACTGGTATTTGCTCTTTTGCTTCCCCCCCCTTAAAGTTGCCACACTAAGGAGGCTTTCCCATCAGGCAGTAAAACCGAGCATCACATGTTGCCGTCGCAACGCTCACGACCGCTAACAAAAAGGCAAGTTCGTTGTCCCGCCCAACGAGGTGAAGGAAGAGCTATTTTTTACCGTTTTATTCGACACAGAAGGAAACATTTACAATTTTCTTGAAACCTTTGACTCATTAACAAGGTCTCACAAAAGCACAAAATGACTGTGAAAATCACTTGAGGTGGAAAAGAATCTGCAGCCTCACAAAAAAATAAAAAGAGGTCAGATGTGGCAAATGTCTCTTAAAGGAAAAAGAAAAAGACATATGTGCTGTGTCGCTCGACGGGCTGTCTGCAGCTTGATAAGTGGAGGGTTTGAACGGAGCGTACAAGCAGGGCGCAGATAGATGAGGTAGCGCTCGGAGTTGTGAGGTGGCAGAGACGAAGGAGGCGCAGCGCGGCACTGACAGCTCCTATTATGTCTGAGAAGATACTGCAGACCTCTTCACCTCTGCCCCCGAATCGCTTTCCCTCCCCCCTAAAAACTTCTGAAATTCGTGCACAAAATGTGAACGCAAGAAAGGCAGTGGGACCAAAGTGGGGGACGACCGAGGCAGGAGTGGCTCAGTCGCCCTGACAATCAGCACATGCTGAGCTTTTTGACAAAGCGTAACTTCTGTCGCCCCCTTTCTGGCACTCAAATGCCAAGTTTAGGATGATTTTCTCCAGATCTCTACCGTACGTTTGACTGATTCTACCCACGCTGTGTCAGCTGGGATGGCGCGCCGCATCTCTGCAGCAAGTACAAATGCAAAGAGATATATAGAAATGAAACATTTTGACATCTTTGGTGAGGATCTATGTCGGCCAAATGAGTGACGGTTGCAGGAAAATAAACCAGGTGTTTTTCATTGAGTTTAGATCTTTTGTGTCTCTTTTGAATGACGTGTATTTTATATTAACAAGGCAAGCAGCCCGTTAATTCACCTTAGTTAACCTTAGTTAATTCAGATGGTGGAAAATTTGTGAAAATATGTTGATTTATGTATTTTACAAAAAGATGGGGAAATTAAGCAAATTTGCATCACCTAAAGGGGACTCTTGCCTCTAGGAGGTGCAAAGTAGTATGACAAGACAGTACAGGCCTTCAGTATAGCTGTGCAACACCATAACATAAAATAAAATAACTTAGGAACCCCAGAAAGCTCCCTAGAAAGAAAGTTAGGGATAAAAAATTGGTTTAAGCCAATTTTAATGGAGCTAAAACAAAAATTACTTCACTTTCTGGGCGCCATAAAGTAGCAATTATAACTGTGCAAGCAAGGCCAAAACATCCAGCGAGGGAGGAAACATTCTGGCAAGTTGCAGCATTGTTCGTCACATTTACCCACCATACCTCAAGGAAACCTGCACGCAAACAGTGGACGCGAAAAGTAAACCAGAAAGTCGTAGAGGAAGTTGTGTGGGATCTCTGCCAGCAGATTGGTAGTTTATTCTTATGTTTGAAAGATAAGTCTAGGTGTGGACATGGCTGACTCTGTGCTTGATGGAAACACTTGAATAATTAGACATATTAAATGTGAGGCCTCAATCATTCAGTAAAAATGTGAACATCTGGCCAGGAAAAACTTTCGGCTTCCTCCGTAGAATCTCAACTCTACCAGTGGCGCGATTTCGTTCTTCATGGAAGTTGGGACAAAAACGTCATCGTGCCAGCGTGTTTGGGCTTTTTTTTCTCTGTCCGGCTCGCTCTCTCGCTGCACATGTCCACTTTGGGACGCTCTCCAGAAGGGAAGCCTTTGCAGCCGCTGCTGATCCACAGGAGGTAAACTTGTTTTTCAGATCTCCCTGAACGCCTCTCTCCCCCGTCTGCTTCATTCCTCTCTCTCTCTCTCTCTCTCTCTCTCTCTCTCTCTCTCTCTGATGCACTCTCACATCATTTTTTTTTTTTTTTTTATGACGTCAATGCAGAGATAGAGACATTAAATTCAGCACTTTCTGCGCCTAGCTACCTATTGCCAGGAAATTTCTCTAGCGCTGAAAAAATAAGGGCTTTGCAAAGTTGAATGCCTCAGTTTGCAGCGAGCGGGCT
Organism: Mola mola; assembly: GCA_001698575.1. Taxonomy (NCBI): domain Eukaryota; kingdom Metazoa; phylum Chordata; class Actinopteri; order Tetraodontiformes; family Molidae; genus Mola; species Mola mola. Next base: position 3,957,487 of record KV751318.1, on the reverse strand, counting down.
GGATAATTGATAACCACAGAATGTCATTGATAACCACAGAATGTAACTGATAACCACAGAATGTTCCAGAGTTAGAGGGCAACATCTGCACATTGCCTGCACTAATCCAATGAAAAAAACTTCAGCGGCAGTTCCTCTCAATACGGTTTTCTAACTCCCTGGCCCACTGTGCTGGACGATATCCAATATTATCTAAGTTAAACAAGTCAGCCCAAAAACCTCTCCCCCAAAAACCACCCGGACGCATAAACCCAAGTACCCCTGTCCAACTCTCGCAGCGCCCCAGCTCCGCTCGCCTTGGCCGGGCCCCAGCCTCGCAGAAGTCTTACCATTCACATTTCGTTAGCAATGGTCTATACAAATCATTACCTTGGCCGAGCAGACATAACACAGAGCGGCCGCTGGCACGGCGCTGGTGTGCTGTGCAAAGTCATGGCAGCCGAGGGGGGATCGCACAATATACAATTCACTTATTTGTCATGTTGGGTTTATAAAGGGAATCAAGCAGCTCCTTGTGCTCCTTAATTGGAGCTGGGTGGAGTGAAAAGTTGGTGCCCAGAGTCAAACAGCGGGGTGGCGTGTGCCCAAGCCCTCGTAATGTACAGTAAATATAAACACATGCCCTACCCAGGCCCCTGTGGCACACTCAAAGAGTTCCCTTGTCCTTCTGAGAGATGACCCAAACGGCTTCCTGAGAACACGTGGAGGCAGGAGGCCTCGCAAGGTGGCGCCGAGCGCCGAGCTGAGATTTGGGCAGCGGTGGCGGCGCAGGAAGGGGACGTGCTTGACATTCACTCTTCAGCGGAGCCGACACCGCCGACCTGCAATTTATGTAAGTAAGCCCGACTGTTTATGTGGCCGCAGCTCTTTTGTTTATGAACGCAGCCATTGTTCTCAGAAGTGTCGGAGGCAGCCAAACCGCCAAAGAGCTTCAAGTCGAATCAATGTTCTGTGAATGCAGTGAAACTGAGGCCCGTCGGCAGCCCCTCCCTGAGAGCCGAGCCAAGCCAAGTGGGCCCAGATTCGGGCCCGAGCGTCGGCGGCGTTAGAAATCGCTCCTCCTGCTGCTGCTACATTACAGTCATCTCATTTACAGCTGTCAGGGGATTAAAGATGCTTATCTGTGATTTTCTACAGGTAAATCCAGATGCCATCTGGCAGCCTCGCAGCACAATAATCCTCCCGCAGTTCAGTTTTCAGCTCCTATTAGAACCGCCGACCGCTCCGGCCAGGAGCAAGGAGGCGCGTCAGGCACGGAAAGCTCATCTGTGTCCCGGCCCCGACTGGAGCGCCAACTCATCGGCCCCGCAGCATCGAGGAGGATGCTTCAGTTTCACGGATCAGAGAAGTGGTTTTTCACTGCGACGGTGACTGCGGCCAATCGGGCAGCAGTCCAGTGCGACCGGCCAGATGTGAAAGAGCTTTCTTCACTCCTCTGCAAGGATTTCCTTCAGGATCTCTCTCTCTCTCTCTCTCTCTCTCTCTCTCTCTCTCTCTCTGAGGAAGCTATTATCAATCAGTGCGGGGAAACAATGTTTAGAAAAACACACTTTCTGAAAAAAACATTGATAAAATAAAACGGAAGGAGAAAGAACCCAAATGAAAGCAAAAACCAAAAATGGCCGCTCAAAAAATAGAATAATGAACTTTAGAAAGTCATGTCCACAACTGGATTCTATATAGAAGCTGTTACTTCTGCACCAACATTTGAGTGTTTTCTTGCTTTTTGGCAAATAAATTTTACTCAAAATTCAAGTGCGAGGAGGTGAGGAGAGAGTCTGCAACCATAATTGTACAAAAGCGTTGAAAGGTCACTTAAAATTCAGGTTCATTAATGCTTTATTAGGGTTAAGGGCCCGTTTGTGCTAAAATGCTTCTCATTGTGTTATTTAACTGATGTCAACAGTACAGTTAGAAACTATTGAATAGAGTAATTAACATGAGGACTGTTAGTAAATGCTCATTACTACATTAACCGTTAATTAATGTGAAGATTTACCCATTAATGAGTTGCCAATCGACAGTGTTGCTTTATGCCCGACACAACGGCGAGAAAATTCTCACCTTACAAATGCCAATTTCTACATTTTTACTGACGATGTGAGACTTTACATATTAATTAACTTTCAAAATAATAGATAAAATTGATTTGCGATTCGTAATTTGTTGTGGCAAATGTAACTCTCGTGTTAGAGAGTAACGAGGATTACGTAATAATTTTAGTATATAATTTAAAATGTTTACTTCCAATGGTCACATGGTCAGAAACATGTGAACCTTGCTGTTTAGTTTAGATTTTTGTTGTTGTTAGGAATTGGGGATAAACAATTAATCATGTCTGACAACTCCTCTGCTGGACCACACAAGCACCTTAAAGACGCCCACAGAGGTCGGGACAGCCGGGGATAATTTCCTAAATGGAGAGATTTATCCGAGGCAGCATCTGCAGGGTAAACGACAGTCGGGGTTAGATTACAGGTTGATGTCTGCGGCGCTGAGGCCAGACCGCGTTTGGCCGTGCGCACCGCAGCCGTTACCAGGAGCGACAGGTGGAACGGCGTTATCCCTGCACCGAGTGACGCAGACACTCAGTTACTGCTCTCAGACCTCTGACTGAGGCACAGGTGACAGAGTGGATCTGTGTGCTGGATACAGGGGGGATTTCCTCCTGCGTGACTCACAGGCAGCAACAACAACACGCTCGAAAACATGAAAACACATGAGCTCTCTCACACACACACACACAAAAGCCATGTGTCATTTCCCCTGAATCTCAGTTGTCAGCAGAGTGGAAACATCAAACCAAAACAGATGAAACTGTTCGTTGGCGGCCTTCTCGGGCTGGGTGACCCCCTCCTGCTCGTGACAAGAGCTCTGCCATGTAAGCACATGCGAACACGCCGCAGCGCCGTCAGCGTGCTGCATTGGAAAACTCGCGGGGAAACTCTCCATCGGCAAAGATTAAATGCTTAAGATCTTTATGGCAGCGAAATGCACCAGTCTGGATTTATGACTTCCATCATTAAACTCTTTCTCGGAGCTGCTTTGGCAGGAGTGAAACAACAATAAAAGCATTTTGAAGTTTTACACAGAGATTTACAAGCAGAGATGAGCTGCATGGTTTGGTTGTTTTTTTTAAAATATGCAAATTGTTTTGCATCTTCCCATATTTCTGAGCTCCATTATACGATAATTTTTTCTAACAATGGTGCCACTTCACCCCGGAGATTCAGGATTAATGTCTCTACTTGTCTGCTGTGTCTATTTATACAGAAGACCCTCTGGGAGGCTTGGACAGAGAGGTGGAAGGATGGAGGGAAGCGGAGGGGAGGGCAGTTTCTGTGGAAGCCTGGCTCAACGGTCTTTCCATGCTCGGATTGCCCAGGAATCTGATGCTGGTGCCAGACACGGGGAAACCCTCATCAAAAACAAGAGACCATCAGGACCGATCCCGGGCCTGCACGTGGTCCTAAAGGCAGCTGGATTCAGACACTGACCCAAACGGGCGTGCGAAGGTTCTGTTGAGCGTCGGGGGGCAGCGCTAGGCAGGTATTTCGACTACGCTAAACGATTTGGAGCAGCTGTTACTGTTAAAATCACGCACAGGGAATCTTAACTTCAGGTGGGATGAGGGGCGGAAAGAACATGACATTTACTTTTACTGACGTTAATTCTGTTCCATCCACCTCCACCTGTGCAATGTGCAATTCTGTAGTGTGAACATTTTGGACTGCTTTATTTCCTTCGTGGTAATTTGAAGAGCTATGCTCCTGCATCCTGTAACTGGTTGGTGGAGCGATGAGCTCCCAATAAACAGTGCATTAACTTTATACTTCCCTTTATGACAGTTTTTTAATGCTTAAAGCTTAAAGCTGGCCAGCTTTCAGGGGTCCAGAACTGTACTCTGAACTGTAGGGTTTGTTAGCATTTTCTGCAATGTTACCTCCAGGTATCAATTAAAAGGACTCACTGTGAAGTAAAATGTCCCTGTCAGCGTTTTATTATTAAATCTAGTGTTTTTAATTTACTATTAATGCTACATTGATGAGCATGTTGCATTTTTCTGCTTCCGGTTGAACTTTTATTAACTTTATGTGGGGTAGCCGTGTCTCAGTGGTCAGACTGGCTCGTCCTCTGATTGGAGGAATGGGCGGTTTGATTCCTGACCCCCTGCAGTCAGCACATCCAAGCGCCCTTTGGGTGAGACACTAAACAATGAATTCCTGCGCCATCGGCGTGTAAATGTGTGCAAACGGCTTCCTCGGTCCCAACTAAGATACGACACTTCCGCCCATGTTTGAGTCCGTGCAAATGGGTGAATGCGAGTTAAATGTTTGCTAAAGTTGAAGAATTTAAGTATCAACTTGCACAAAATGGGAATACTGACGTATGTGTATGTATATGCAGGTATATGTTTCTATAAACATGTGTAGGTGTGTGTGCATATCGCTATGTTTTAGCTATATACTGTATATATGGGTGTGTGTGGGTTTTACATATACTGTTTTATTGTATCGTTACTTATCATTTTATTATTTGGTCATTAAGTATGTGGCTCTTGTGTCATTTTATCCATCATGTTTGGCAGTGCCGATGTAAAGCACTTTTGTGACTTGTCTGTGAAAAGCACTATACAAATAAACTTATTATTATTGTTATTGATACTGTTATAAATATTAGTAGTGGTCGTAAACTAAACGTACCTTCATGTTTATAGTATTACAGCGAATGTAGTGTTACTATAAATCCCACACTGCGGCTTTATGTACACCGTAAAAGTGAAATATATGTTTTAACTTAAAAACGTTCATGTCTGCGGTTGACTTGAGGTATGAGGCTTTTTATTAACTGAGGTTCGGGTTCACGTGACTTTATTTTTGTACCTGTAGGAAGATCTGTTTTTGCAGCGAGATACAGGAGGGCGTCCGTATAACAAAAAACATCAAAAAAATGGGTCAGATGCAGCAAGGAGAAGATAGAAAAAAAAATACTCAACAGCTTATGAATCAGCCATGTAAGAGATATAAAACCCCTGTGGAAGATCAGGGTGAAATCACAGTGCAGCAATAAATAATTAAAGCTTTTCAAAGCTGGAATGCATAACTCAAATAAGAAATAATATCAGTTACCTTAATTTGTCTTTTCAAGTTCACTGAACATAAAGTTTTTAAGGCAGCCCAGACACCAACTTTCCTACTTTTTGAAGTGTTTTTAATGTTTCTCTAAAGAATGAACCCAGTGCACACAGCTGCTTGTGGTTAGCTTAGCATAACTTTTTAAAGTTACAATAAAGACTTAGTTTTTACAGTGTTACAAACAAAAACAACAATCCTAAATGCCCTACAATCGGTCTTAATTCAAAGATTAGTTACGCTCAGAGCAAAGTTTAGTGAACAGCTAGTGAAGCTAACAAGTTAGCCTCCACCACTAGCCTCGCCCTCCTGAGGCGATCAGGGTCAATCAAAGATGTCAGGAACGGAGGGGGAAACGAGTCCTCGGCTCACTCGATCGCTTCTTGTTTTGACAAACAATCTCACTACTTCATTGTGCGGCGCGGCGGTGGGCCGCCTGTGTGCCCGAGCGGCCTTGGAAGCTTCCTTCCCCTGGTCGAACAATGACAAGGCTTTCCTCTTTTCTGAATGAGTCACGAACCGACAGAATCGCACGTGTTTACGCTGCCCAGCCAGGGTCCAGACTGAGCCTCACGTTGCTCTGCCGAGGCTAATCAAGGAAATTGCTGTTTGTAAACCTCCATGCATCAACATCTGGGAGCAGTCCCTTCTCCTTCCAAAACCAAAACAGCTTTAAGTAAGAAGAAGAGAAACAAACACTGACGCATGGCACACACACACACGTGCACAGCCGCCACACACACACGCTGCATTCGTGAGCCATTCCCTTGCCGAAGAGGCAATGGAAAGTTCTGCAAATGTAAATCTGCTGGGTTAAAAATACAGCACATTAATGTGCACCACATGTGGCACTCTGGCACGATGGAGGATATTTTGACGGAGCAGGAGGGGGAAGGAGTGAAGAGAGGAGGGCCGCAGTCCTGGGGTTTCTCCAGCAACGGAGAGGGGGACACGCGCGCACACACACAAACACACACGCGGCTGCCGCGAGACGACACTCCGGAGCGCCTCGTCTTTTTTTTTAAACTTTACCTTGAGCTTTCTCCACAAACACCACCTTGGAGTCGTGCTGGAAGTTGTGCCCGTCGAGGAGCATCCTCTCCCCTCCGGAGGCGGGACACGTCTCCAGGCTCTGCTTGTCCACCAGCGGCAGCTCCTGGGCCGATCGCTGGGCTGCAGGAAGGAGGAGAAAGAGAGAGCGGCCTCATCGTTCAGCTAATACACACCCACTCCCCATGCAGACCTGAGCATCCAGACTGCGCGCTGAATCACTACCTAAACAGCTTTCGCAGCGCTGTCGGCAAAACCTCGACCTCTCTATGTCAGAAAACAAGCCGCCTCTTTGCCAGTAAGCAGGGAGAGGCTCCACTCTTGTGTTTATTTGCACTTTTCCTCAAATTATGGTAGCTGTTTTGTCCCAAATATTTGATGAGAGAATATTTTTCCCCTCGCCTACCTTTTGGCCCTGCGTCTCATTCCTCGCTTGCTCTCAGTTTGTCTGAAATGATACCCTGCTCGCCGTGAAGGGTTTTGCAAATTTTCTGTCTGAAGGCAACGCTGACGTCTTGGCCAGGTCTCCTTCTGGTAAAAAGATGAGTTGTAATTTCACTTTGATTGACTGGGAAACATAAATAGAGGCTCATATTCTCATATGTGGTTCATCATCTCACGCTCTGATTTTGATAAAAGTCTGTTTCTACAAATTTGAAAACCATCAATCTCTCCCACATTGCTCCATTTCCCTCCCTCCCTCCATCTCTCCGCCTCACTCGCTCGCTCACAAACTGATTTTCGGTCAAAAACAATTGTGTCGTGGCATCTGTTCAGAAACTAACAATGGTCTATTTCAGGGGGCTGAGATCATGGTTTAACCACTGTCTCTCATTTAGCTCATAAGACTTAATCTTTATGGCAGCTCTCAGTGCCAGAACCACAAGAAGTGGTTGATCTGCTCGACTTTATCCCCGTCCAGTTAAGGTTCAACTCCAGTGCAGCCCACAGTCATCGGAATATATGGAGCAGGGACTATAACGGCCTTATTGCCAATCAAAACATCACCTACAGTCACATTTGCACTTTCTGCGAAGGCGCTTCTTAGTTATTTTGATTGGCCGATGACTCAAAACGAGTTAATCCCTAACGCTTGAACCCGCGATGACCTGACGGTTTGGCTGCATAAGTGAGTTAACGGATTAATCGCTTATCAGAGCTTTGTTCCTGTCGTCGAATTGATCAGTATAGTTGCTCCCGAACCTCTTTCATTTGCCACCCAGTAACACACTCAGGAGCTACGAGTCAATTCATCAAAAAAGATGATTTCTTGGTCTCTTTTAACTGTGGATTGTTTGAACTGAATGACGTTCCAGTCTACAGCCAAGCTTCCTGCTCTGTGAGGCACATTAACGCTTGAAGATATTGATAATGGTTGCATGCTAACATGCTCAAAACCCTCAGCTGTCAATCATGATGTTTCACCCTGCTTTTATACCATCGAATGGCTAATTAAAAACAAACCGATCGGTAAAATGAACATACGTCATTGTGGCAAGAGCTACCTAAAGCAACAGAAGCCACTCAAATTTATTTGAGGTGTACTTTTAGATGTTAAAAACCCACCAGCTATAACTAAGAAGGAAGGGTTTATGACCTATACTGCATCCCTCCACAGGGGGCAATCGAGATGTTCTGGCTTCAGTTTGGGGAGTTCTGCACTTAATAGCTCAACGTGGCAATGCTAACGGACTGACGTTAATAAAGGATCATAGCCTGGTGTGTTAGCACCTTTATATCTGCAAATTAACTAAGGCTGATGGGAAATGTCTTAAAGGAGGATTCTGGTGTTTTTCAGTCTAAGTCTCAGTGTTTTTGACACAATAACTGCAAAGACACTGTATAGACCGAATTTTTGTACAGACTGTGTTTCTACTTAGTTTTCGAAAGAACAACGAATTTGTGTAGATTTATTTTAAAGTAACTGATTATTTAGCAGATAACCACAGTGAGGAATACACGGTTTGGAGCAAATCTACAAAAATGTGTACAGTATGTGACTGTAGGTATCCACTCGGCGCTACCAGACACTTGCAATAGCGTTTTGAAGGTTACTAGTTGTGGAAAACACCGACTTATTTCCAGTTTTTCAACTTGCCCTTTGCCGTTGCATCGTATAGCTCAGTCAAACGAAATCGTCCGGGCGATCGAACACTGAACAGAAATAAGGCTTAGGTTGAAAAATGCTGGAGTTTTCCTTTAGGTATTGCACAGATCAAAAGTTTCACAATGGAAAGTGATGAATGAAAGTCACCAGAGAGATTTCAATTAATCCTGAGAGGGACACAAATGTCTAGAAACTCGATCCTGTAGCATGGACGCAAAAATAAAGATTAGAAGAATTAATTAATGCAGCTGTGCAGAAGATGAAGTTTTTACTTTTATGCATCCCATTAATCATCTCATAACGCATATAATATATCTTCTGAACCCCATCATCAGGGGTCCCAACCCCCATGCTGGTGGTCTGCAAGTCAGAGTTGACTAATCTAAACATTTAAGCTCTGTTTAGGAGGAATTGTGGTCCTCTCAAGGAAACATATGAGATGTACTCACAGCACTCGATGGGGTTGGATGCAACCTGCAATGACACGGTTCTCCCCGTAGCCTGGTTGATGTGAACTCGGAAAACCATCCGCACTCGTGTGTTCTTGCGCCCGATGTCGGTCTCCCCCTTCCTCAGCTCGATGTCTGAATTGCGCAGCTTCAAGATCCCCGCACAGTCGATCCTGTGTTCGTGCAGACAGGAGATGAGGGGTTTGCCAAAGGCCGTCTGTGCATGAGGCAAATCATGCAAACTCCCACAGTCAACCAGGCTGTGATTTATACACGCAGCACTGCGGCCAAATCAAAAGCCACGTTCACTCTGGGCTCCATCAGCATGGCCCTGAAGGAGGCTGCAGCCATGTCAGCAGAATATTAACACCACCGCCCCCAACAGAGTAGCTAGACCTGGGGTGTCATTAAGTGGCCATTCTCTCAAGCAGCTGCAGCAGCTCCCTCCTCCCACACACACACACACACACACCCACACACACACACACACACACACACACACACACACACACACACACACACACACACACACGTGAAATTCAAACTCAGTAGAAAAAACCTGACTGGGACCTTTTATTATGAGCCGCAGGAGATGGATCCTAAAATACTTTGGCATTGGCTCTAATCATTTCTTTTCACAGTCTCTTGATCAGACACCTAGTAAAGCCCCCCTCCTTCCCCAGTCCTCCCTGTCTTTTTCTAAACCTAAAAACGCTCTCCAAATGGTTTCTGGCATCTCCATCGCCGTGCTACTTGATGCCGCATTCCTCAAAGCCTAGTTAATGTCAACTTTTACAAACATCTGCACACTCCCTAACATTCCTCTTGCCAGACACCAGGGTCTGCTTCTGCTGGCAAAGTAATCAGGTGCTGACGCTGAGGACCCCAGCTGCTCGCCTCTCTCGCCCATGCGGACGAGCTGAGCGCAAAACCACACTTTCGAGGCGCCCGTTCAGTGCCTGAGAAAAAAAATTAAAACTTTTAGAAAGTAGACATGACACCCAGAAGACTTAATCTAAACTGAGCCGAGTGACACCGTTTCTGGCTTGAGGAACTGAACTGACGTGGCCACCATCAGTGATGACTACTCCAGAAACACAGCCTGTGTGCCACGCCACATAATAAAGCTTCCACTGTAAACATCACACTGGAGTGTATGTCAAAAAGAAAAAGGCGCCCACAAATCCCCGGCCTATATGCCATAAGTGCTCTGAGGCGTGTCCTCCATGAGAAAAGAGATATCATATCCTGGCGTGAGGTCCTCCTGTAAGGGGAGCTTATGTGTTACATCCATTAAAAGTCGGAGAAAGTGCTGATGGTAGCAGGCGGCTACTGCCTGCAGCTCAGACACAAACCCCAGGTCCCTGTTAGCAACCCAGAGCTTCCTCGGTAATCTGATCTCGGAGACTTATAAAATGTGCACAGAGGGCAACGCGCAAACCAAACGCACCCAGAAGGCATGCAAACACACGGAATACTGTGTCTCAGGAGAATACCTCACCGCTCCAGGTTAGCTTGTCAGGAAAAGCAATGAAATAACATGTTTGGATGAGGTTTAATTGGCCCGAAAGGGACGAAGTCTCGCCCTGCAGAGGACTGGAAGGGTGCAGCAGTTGAAGTAAACCGCCCAAGTTGAACGAGAGATTTTCATTCAAAAGCATCAATGCACGCAGACACTGAAGCGCATGAGATGTTGACTAGCTGTGGCAGAAGCATGGCTCTATGGAGGGAAAGTCTGGGTGCACGCTCACAGCCATAACAGTTGCTCAGTGAGGCACGATGTCAAATATTTCATTTTTCCAGGTCGAGCGGTTCCCAAATCTTCCGCATAGTTTTCCAACTGTGGCTCACTAGCCAGCTAAGTGGCTAAACCTCACCAACTTGAATGAAGATAAAATAATTTCATTGAGCACGCTCTTCTAGACTTTTCGAATGCAATCAGACAGAGTGGATCCATACTGAAATAAGTCATTTTGTGTATTCAATGTTTTATCGCAATTTAAGCTAGTGGAAGCTCGTTGTTTTGGCCAATACGAGGCTGTGATTGCAAAATATGTCAAATTGGCTTCACTGTCTGACCTTCCTCCTGGGGGTACTGGGCCATTAGTCAAGTTTATCATTGTTTAGAACAATGGTTTATTATTCAGACTCATTCCCAAGGTGTCAAATACTGATGCTTTGGGTGGGTGTTCGGTAAGTCTGTATTCAACGACAGAAAACATGCTGTATTTCTCCAGGATCGTGCATTTCAACCTCGGTTGAGGTTGAGTTCAAATCTCAATCCGGTTCAGACGCGCTGAAGAATTTAAAGCAAAACGAAAGGGAGCAGTAATTTCCACTTGACTGGGACTTAAACACTGGTCAAGGCTGACACAGGACTTGATCTGGCCTGGTATTTTGACTAAACATCACGTGAACTTTCTTTAGACTTCACTCTCACTTGCCATGAATAATTTTAGCCCTGACGTCTCTCTGATACTCACATGGCCCTCATGTTGTTCTCGGGCAGCAGAGGGATCTCCAGGACCTTGGTGTTGTTGTGCATGGCCTCGTGGCTCGGGGTGGACACCGTCTTCCCGGTGATGCGGTGGACCTGGTAGAAAGCGTGGGGCCTCAGCAGCCTGTCGTCAGCTGTGCCGATGAACAGCTGCAGGGTCAGAGGCTCGCTCTCCATGTAGCCGTGAAGCTGTGACGGAACAGAGCAAGAAAAGATGCGGTTGCGGTCAGGACCTCACGCCCTTTCAGGCAATAAAGCATCCACTTGAATGCTGTTAAAACAAATGTAGGTTTTTCAGAGGACAGCCTCTCAGCACAGTGGTTTTGCAAACAAAGTACCCATTTAGAATCTAGTAATCAGCCTTTTCATCTTCTTTAATTTACTACCAAAGACTTGTATTGACTTCTTGCATGGCTTCATGTTGATCCCCCTGAATCTCAGGGGCAGCACTAAAACCGCCCACACCAAGCAGCGATGTGATTTGAGAGCGTTGCGTTTGCCTCGTGACAAGACTAAGCTAGTGTTTCAGAAAAGTCAAGGCCAAGTCAATCTGCCAAACCCCCCCCCTCAGCCAATCAGGGTCAAGAAAAAGCTCATGCCAGTGACCTTGCTCTGATTTCTATCAGTAAAATGATCCCGGCACCATGGAGCCGAGAGGCAGCACAGAAGTGCTTCTCACAGCGGCCGGTGGGCTCGACCCAGAACTCGTCAAGCACTCCCAGATCTCCATGGGTGTTGCTTGACAGGAGGCCTCCTGCCAGGATGACCTCAACCACCCAAACTGCAGGCACGAAGCCAAAAGCCACAGGCTGAAACCTGAGACCAGCAGCTACTACCGACACACTGAGGGTGATGTATGTTATCCATACAGTGCGGCAGGAGGGATCACAGCACAGCAGCACTCAGCATTTTGACATCCAAATCAACCGAGAGACACAATCCATATATTAACAACTCAAAGTGGTCCCAATATTAAAAAATAATAAACAGTTCTGTGCATTAGATTATAGAGACAAATTAATGTTTGATGTTGTTAAAATGGTTAAAAGCTGCAATCTGTTACTTTTCCTGCAAGTGCAAACAACAGAAATGATGGTGCATGTTTTGCAAAATTGTGAAAGAGCCGCACATGAAAACTTAAACATTTCATAAATAGATCTGGTGAACATAAATGGGAAAATATGAAATGTGACAAATGGTAAATGTCCCGCATTTACATAGCACTTTTCTAGTCATCTTGCAAAGTCAAAACTATCACTTCCTCCCAGGGTGCCGCCTGCTCATCAAGAGCATCACCAATTCACACGGTAGCAAATGGAAGTTCTGTGTCTTGCTCAAGGACACTTCAACATGTAAACTGCAGGGTCGGGGATCAAACCAGGCACCTTTTTTTGTCGCCAAGCAGACAGCTCTGATCCAAACCGGATCATTATTTCCATTTCAGTGCATATATAGAAATATATACGAGAGGAGGAAGGTTTTGTTTTGCACGTTGCAATGTAACCCAGCGTGCACGCAGCGTCTGACTGAACTGCATCTCAACATTATTTTCAACATTTCAACTTTTTTCCTCAAAGTGCATGATGAATAAAAATCATTCTTGGCACTCATCCTCTTCCATATACTGATAAAACATCACAAATGCTTTTTGAATATTAATAATATGAAGCAGATAATGAAATATTTACATATAAATGAACTTTTTTGTTTTGTTTGGTAAAGCTTGCATTCCTAATTCCGGATGGAATCACGTCCCTTCCATTTAGTGGTCTATTGTAAAAGCTCATCATCATTTTGATTAATTATTGATTATTTTCAGCTAATTATTTCATTCCCCTCCGCTTACTCGATAACTCGTTTTCACACACTGCAGCTTTAAACGCCTGCATTTACCGTCATGGCTGACTAACCGTTTCGATGCATTTTGTGCACTCATTTGCTTCAGCTTCAAATCAGTTGAGCGACTCCGCTCTCTCTTCGCCCTGACAGCAGCAGAAGTGGTGTGCAAATACCTCAGCCTGGGAGTCTCTGAGTTGCAAGCCAATTATGGTTGTGGCATATCACTGTTTCATCTCTTAATTCTTAAATTCTTGCAATAAGAACTTTCAACCAAGCAGCACTTAACTGCAAACATTAAGGGATACTGTTATCAATAGCAATGAAATGCAGTATATATAGAGACTGAAATATTGAAACCTTATGAGTTAAAAAGAAAAGTATGTTAACATCACTTTTCACACATCGTTTTGGACATAATAGACACACATGCCACGATGTGTAGGACTAAGAGCCGCCGCAACCAGCCGGCGATGTTGAAATGCAGACCACAGCTTTCACTTACATTCTGCATGAGGCACACTGGAGGCGAGGAGCGCCCACGGCCAGAGTGAGAGAGACCGACTGGGAGCCACAACATGTGATTTGGAGGAGGATCCTTGTCAGGGTTAAGGGCCTGCAAAAGCCCTGTATATTTATGTAAGGAAATAGGTTGCTGCCTAGCAATGTTGTTTATTTAGGCAGCAGGAAGGAGTGTGATGAAGTGAGGTAGCGCGCTTTCAAGCCGACTTTCAAACTGTAATTGCTAGCAGGTTACCGACGATCTGCTCTGGATCATTATTGGCATCAAATCTTGGGAAACAGAAATAATCCGACGGGAGGATTTCAGCTGGTTTCAATTGATTCGAAACTTCAGAGCGTGTTCCGTTATAGAGATATTTTCGCTCGTGTCAGGTCTAAAATCTATCATTTTAAAGAGATACTGTAGAATAGAAAACTTGTAATGTTTCTCTTTTTTTTTTTTTTTTCCTCTCTGATGTGAATCATCTGTTTTATGAAGCAGTTCTGATTTGTTGATGCAGTTAAATCACTGGGATACTGCTGCATGTAAACCCTCCTGCTCCTCCGCCCTGGCAGTTTGACAGCACAGCCACTCCTCCCCAGCTCATATTATCACCCGCAAGAGGAATGCATAGACTCCGTCCGCTCAAGGCACCAAAGAGGATGAGAAAGGCCCGAGGTCGCCGGGGGCTCCCTCACCAGGGACCCTTCCCAGCTCCGACAGGATGATCACGCGCATAAAAACACACATATGGATGCTTGTGTTTTGTTTTCGCCCAGAGAGCGACAGCTCAGTGCCGCCCGTTAGTTCACCCCGTCATACAAGTTGCTTCACATGAGATTCATTAAACACACGTTGTTTGGCGATCTTAATTTAATCACAAGGAACAAGGCGGGGGAAAAGGCGTATGACTCCTAATTAATAACAAAAATGCACTTCAAAAAGGTTCTTTGGAAGTGCTTTTTAAGCAAAAGGCAGATCATGAAAGCTGACTTCAGGCAGATGAAAAAAGAAGACCTCACAGGCTTGAATAAAGAGTATTTCCTCTCCGCCAAAGTAGAGCATGAAACTTGGAATATTAACTGCGGTGAGGACTGCACACAGCACTTCAAAGGGCATACTTCAGGCTGCTGCTGCTGCTGTTGCTGTATGGGCGGGTGTGGTTGAGGCAGGCGGCAGCGAAAGCGCCGAAGAACAGAAAATAGCGGCCTTCGCCGCGCTGGACGCTGGACACAGAGAAAGTCGGCGTCCAGAATAAACTCGGTGAAGCTTTTGAGTGACAAAACGAGCCTCGAGGGGCTTCGTCAGCCGGGGCCCGTAGCATGTGTGCGACATGTAATCAGGAAGTCATGGAGATGGGGCTGCCTTTTCTGAGGCTCCCTCCAACATCTCCATCACCGCCTGCCAGAAACGTGTGTGGTTTCGCCACTCCCGCCTCCATAGGCCGCGGCGCGCGATGATGTCAGCCAGTACACACGGACAAAACGAGCCTCGAGGGGCTTCGTCAGCCGGGGCCCGTAGCATGTGTGCGACATGTAATCAGGAAGTCATGGAGATGGGGCTGCCTTTTCTGAGGCTCCCTCCAACATCTCCATCACCGCCTGCCAGAAACGTGTGTGGTTTCGCCACTCCCGCCTCCATAGGCCGCGGCGCGCGATGATGTCAGCCAGTACACACGGGAACTTTCCTAAACAAAGGGAAGTCTGTGTGGTTGGGGT
>KV751318.1:3904007-3937567 GCA_001698575.1 Mola mola | reverse complement strand
GACCCAGGTCCGGTCGGGACCGCTTGGGGAGCCCTTTTTGGTCGCTGGAGGCTCCCAGAAGCCGAACCGCGCCCACGGTGACAGAAGCAGCAGGGAGGGGCTCCCAGTGAATATACAGCTCGGGCAGAGAGAGCCGCTGCGCTGCGCCCGGGCTATATACAGACATGCAGCCATGACCCTCATTCACTGTGATCAGAGAGCCGCGTCGTATCCGGTGACAAGTTTAATCAGAGAAAAAACAAAACAAAGGCACACTTACCTTCTTCAGCAGATTTCATTTTCTTCTTTGCGCGGAGATCTTGGGATCAAACTGTGGGTCTGGCTGCGGATTGGCGCAGCGCCGCATCCATATAGCGGAGTTTGAATATAGTCCCCAGCTGTTGCCCCGGATCCTCTCTCGTTGTATCGCCGCAAAAAAAAAACCAACAACCCAAAAACCAATAAGGCAGCGCGCAAAACGGCTCAAACAGGGGAAGAAAGTGGCCTTCAAAATGTAAAAGAAAAAAGAAAAGTGAAGTAAAAAGGAGTAGGAATTCAAGCCCCGCGCTCGGAGAAGCTCTTTTCGCCGCTGTGCGCGCCGAGCCGTCGGGGGATCCTGCGTCTGCTGGCGCGCCGTGACGCACTGCTCCGGCGCGCACAGGACTCCTGCGCTTATAAACTCGGGGATCACCTCGGTGCGTCCGCCCCTCCTCCTGGCTCTGACGCGTCAGCACGCAGACCAGCGGATGGGTCCGGAGCGGAGATCCTCCGCGGGGCTTCCAGAGGCAGAAGGGGGCCAATTAGCCGAAGCTGGCTCATCGTGGCCTGAAGGAAGAGTGAAATAAGTCCCACCGCGTGGGAGCCAACGTCATGTCCTCCAGGGGTTGGAGAGAAAAATATGTTGTAGAGGGAACCGATCCAACGGTGAGCAATGAAATAACCCCGCGGAGCACAAGATAAAACAGTCTGATTTCCTATCCTGTGACTCATATGACTTCCTTATCATTCATGGCTGACCTAATGAGCACGAACAGTAATCTTCAGTCCAAACCCACTTTATTAAACATATCTTCTCCCCTTGGCGTCATTTCCAAAAGGAGCCATCATTGTGCTGGACGACACTGCGCACGGACTCCCCTAAATCCAGATTTATGCGCGGGCTAATCCTCACAAGCGCTTTATATTATACTGCTGCTGTTTTCACCCGGAGAGAGCCATCCATCAACTGCTTACCGCGGAGAGACGCTCCCTCGAAGGCCGCCGGCTCTCCAGACTGCAGCCGGAGGAGCCGCAGACACGAGGACAGGTGAGCCGAGGCCAACGTGCCACAACGTAGGACGTAAAGCGTACAACGTGTTGTGTGGGGCGTCTTAAGATTGCTGCAAAGTCGAGTAAATTCCGTTTCCACTTCCTCCTGACAGACTGCACGTCTGCGGGGCACAGAACACATAATTATCCATACTTTCATAGAAGTACTATATAAAAATCGAGGCTCGTACCCGGTCATTTGACACGCTGAACTGACCGTCTTCATAAAGGTTTTCATGGGCCGCCCGCTGCGGTCAGCGTGTTCTTATTCAGCCTCTCTCGGTGCGTCCGGCCCTTACAGGCTGGCCTGTTGCTATCTTTGGGAGGTCTGGAGCTTTCAGCAGCTGGCAGCAGAACCTGTGGCTTCTGTGATGACACTAGTCACATGGCGGCCCTCTAAAACTCTGGAGGTTTACAGCTACAGTATCTTGTCAGCGACGGCCCTGCGATCCTCAGGGGCGTCGTGCCGCTGCCAGCCAGGGAGAGTGAAGTCTTCGTTGAATGCATGGAAACTCCTTGTTTGTCCATATATTTGGGTGTCCAACTTTCAGCAAAGTATTTCCCCTCCCGCAAGGGTCATTTTCTAGCTCCCCCCATAAATTTCTTTTAACCTCGCGTGTGCGATTTCCCAAGACCGAACGAGGGGAATGTTTTGTGCAGGCACATCTAAAGAGGCTCGATATGATTTATCCCACACAAAGCGATTCCTGACGAGGGATGGAAAGTTCAAAAGTTAAGTTACAGGAGTTCATCCGTTGAGAGACCTGGATTGCTGCACCAGATTTCATGGTTATCTATCCAATGGCCATCGAGACATTTCGCTTTAAGTCCAGCTCCGACTATTGATTAAACCCTTAAAGACTCATTTCTGTTTCATAAGATGACATTTTTCAATTTGTTTTTCCATTCACGGCTATATTTGGTTTGGCTGTATTTATAAACCTTTGCTCCAAGACGGCAGCTGGAGTTCACGAGTTCTGTCATCTTTCCTCTTTTAAACTAGTCTACTGTACACTGAAGGGATTCCAGACACAGATTCCCAGGAAGAAGAGGAGGCGCTAGTTTATGCAACAGAATGGTAGGTTCTGTACAACATTAAGTCCCACCCGCCACATATTGTCATGATTGGTTCTGTAAGCCCCGTTTACGATTTTTGGAGTTTCCATCGTCAAAAACTGTACCTTTAAATAACAAACCGTACCGCTCCAGTTGTGTCATGCTTTGCATAGGGCGCCACCTGAATTCTACAATTATCAGGTACCGTAAAGCGGGGGGCTGGGCTGCCTTTTTTGGAGAATTTCATTAGCGGATTGCAAAACATGACTGAATTTTCATTTATGTTTGTATTGTTCCTATAGTACAAAACAGTAGACAATGTACGACATAGATGCATCTGATTACCGAATGCAAAGGCTACGGTTTGAACCGTGTCAACTCTTTGTGAGCACACACGCTGTCAACCTATTACGGAGGCCCTTAATTCTCATTTGTCCGCACCGAGCGACAAAATGGCCCACATGCCCTCCTGGGCCGCTCCGGCTGGGTTCTCTCTCTGGCAGAGTGTCAGAGGGAGTGACGGCACTCGGGAAACCCGAGCGCTCCGTTTCGTCACGGGGACGGTGCTCAGTGGCTTTCCAGACATTTGAAGAACCCCACTCGCTTCTTTGACTTCATGGAAGAACCCTCAAGGGGAAGGGGCGGGGAGGGGGTCTAACTTTGGAAAGAGAAGGGGGTTGGGGGGAGTTGCCGCTCTGCAGTTCTGTGTAACCGAAACATGTGCTGTAGTAAACACTTCCACTCGTCTGTAGTTAATAAATAGCCCTGCTGCTGATGGACTTGTGGGCCCTTCTACGTCAGAGCGACGCTGGGGCTCACAGTTTTTCCGGCCTGGCCTGGTGCTACTTAGTGGACATCTTAGGAACAGGCCTATAAAGACCAGTTGGATCCGGAGCCCCGACTGAAAGACGAGAACGGTGGCCAATGACGACATTAATGAGAACCAATATCCTGCGTTGGCAAAGCAGACACGTCGGCGTGGGTGAGGACTGATTTCGACAGTGACGCTGAACGTATTTAATTCTACGGCGGTTTTTGTGGCACGTGGAAGACGTCTAAATCAAGACTAGGGTCTCAAGTCTTGAGAACGTCAGTCCTGAAGGCTGGAGGGTGTTCTCTTTTTCAAAGTGCTTTCCAAGTTTCACATAAGTTTAGAATTTTCCTGCTCATATATTCTAAAATATTTAGCTCACTTTCCTTACATTTAGCCAGTTTTTTCACACAAACATGAATCAACAATCTTTTGCATGTGATATGAATACGTAATTGTTAATATGCTAACAGATAACTGATTTGACCAAGGAACATTAAATATCCAATCAAAATGTTGAAAGTTTTAGTCATTTAATATATTCTAGATGAATATTAGGGTCAGATGTGTGCAACAATGGCTAAATGTGAGGAAAGTGAGCTAAATATTTTAAAAAATATCAACAAGAGAAACATACTTAACATCTGGCGACCCATAATCCGTCGCTCTAAATCCTGTGCACATGTAACCAGACCCAACGGTGATGTCACAGTGTACTGAAACACCTCTGAGTGCAGGATGACACTGCAGAAGCAGAAGCAGAAGTTCGACAATCGCAGGACAGCCAAAACACGATTTCTATCTTCTGCTAAGTTGCTCTTTAATACAAAGTCAGGCTATGACATCACAGTAATCCTACACGGACAAGTTACCATAAGACGAGCTAACAAACACACAAGCCTTTTAGTCCAAGTCCGACCTGGTGCTGGTTCAGAGCTGCTGCGACATGCTTTCGTTTTAAGAACCAGTTTGTCACAGGTAAGTGTTGGCGATTTCCCAGCGCCGCTAGAACAAATATGGCAAACCACATCAACTCCTGGGTGTTCATGCCTACGCTGGCGTCCAAACCTGCACAGAGAGAGGCTCTCTCCTCCTCAGGCCACTGCTCTTCCAATTTGGCATCCATTGTGCTAATGGCTTCTTATTTCTTCCGTGTCCGTGTTAGTTAGACAACATGCTACAAAAATCTGCGGCTGTTGAAAAATGTCATACAGTTAGACTCTTGGTCCTAAAAAAGAAAAGAGTTGGTGCTACTCTGGAAGCACGTCGCCGGGCCAAGAGCTACTTCTTTGACCATCGAAACGGAAAGAACGGTTTCCAGGATAGGCACTTGGAAGCGGCTCGGTTGAAACAGCCAGTCGGTGGCTCGCAGTGTTAATGTCGCTCTGGAAAAAGAGCTTTTAATCTCAATGAGCCCCCTTTTTTTTTTTAAAAAAAAAAAAAAAAAAGAAAAACTGATTAAATAGAGCAAAATGAAACTAAAATAATTCCGATGACTTAGACGCGGAAATATTTCTTGGCTGCTAAGGGGCTGTAACCTTATAACGGTCGCAGGTCTCTAAGTCAAACTCTGTGTACAGTGAGAGCTTCCCACGGCGACCTTGACTGTACACCGCAGCTTGGTGACGACAACACAAACACAAAACAACGTGCTGCACGGACTGGCCTTCATGTGGTCACATCTCTTTGGCTACGTGACAAACTTCTTGAGCCCCCCGTCACGCAGCGTTGAGTGTTGACCAACTGCGCTTCCCAGCGTTTCTCCTGCATGAAGTGGAGGACGGGCGAAGCATCAGGGGATCGGGAGCCGGTCACACCGTCGCAAGACCGCACATTTTTGCCGTCTGCCATCCGATTTGCGGCCACTGCCAGACTTTGTGAGCGCTCTGCCCGGTATGACTCGGTTTGGCCACGGCGAGGTGGAAAAGACCTCGGCTCGCTTTTCTTTCCACAGTTCCAACCCTCAAAATCCAGTGCCTGGCTTTATTTGTGTCTGAGCTAAAACACGATGGAACATTGGACGGCGCTGTATGTTATTCCCAACCTGAGAAGCAACTGGCTGAAAAGCTGGCTTTCCCGCTACTCAATCACCTGTTTGTTTTGGAAAAATGAACTGGAAGGAAACCCAAGACGTTATTACTGTGCTCCTTTGTGTTTTTCGAATCATCCTCGCACACCCCTCTCACCATATGTGCACCCATGACTGCTATTTTGTAAAGTGTTCCTCGATGTAGAATAATACAACATTATAAATAGCCGGAGTGACCGCAGGTTCGGGCCGCCACCAGAAGACTGGTTTCAAGTGACATTTAATACTCTGCAACCAGGGACAAAACTAAATAAAAGCAAACTTGCAACGGGCACACAGTGACCTGAAAAGACACAAGTTGGCGCCGACACCGAAGCAGAGATGTGTGGTGGAGACCGCACCGTGTAAAAACACGTGGGAATAGAGCCGTCTTTGTCGGTGCCTGAGTTTTTGGAAGCCAGAGAACTCGCCACTTGGTGACATATTCGTTGAGTATTAAAGGAGCCTTTAGGGAGAAAAATCTATTTTTGCTCGTTTAAAAAGGCCAATTTTTGAACATACATACATAGTTTTAAGCATGTAGGATGTTTTGGTGTTGTTCAGCTTGACCCCCTCACCGCGCCACACCCCGCCGCTCTCTTACAGTCCGGCTTCCTGTCTCCCATCAATGTTCTCCTTTTTTCTCGGCCGCTGTGACGGAATCCCCAGCTCTGTTTCCTGTTGTGAGCGCCGGTTGCCTGGTTACAGCCCAAGGAGCATTTGCAGGAGGCCGGGAGGCTCATTTTCTCTCCCCCTAATAGTCCCAAAGCTGGCGGGAAACGCTGAGCAACAGCTCCCTGAGGCGCACAGCGTTTCACCATCTCTCAGCTGTTGGTCATGGTCGCAAAGGCCTCGCTTTGCGACCATGAACTGAACTGAAGTGAAATTGAAATACAAAAAAAATAAAAAGTCACTTCTTGGACTTCCCCTGGTGAATTGCTGCAGTGACGAATATGTTTCAGCAGGCAACAAGTTATCTAACCCAAACTGCTGCAGTGAGTAACTTCTCATGTCTTAACCGACAAAGTTGGAAGATGCATCCCGAGGTCCCGGAAAAGATATGACTTTTGTTTCAGAAGGCTCTTAATTATTGGCCCGTATCAAGCAAAGAAAACAACTTAGGAGATTGCTGAAACCACTAAAATTGATTTATAAACATTATTAAAACCTGGAAGGATGGTGGTGAACCTTTGCGGGAGAAATGTGGACAGACTCTCCTATCATCAAAACAAGATCTGGCCAACAAAAAAGATAATGCAGCTCTGAATGGTAATAAATGTTGTGACATTGCATAAGCGGTATTGAAACAATGCCACGGCCAATGTGTGCCATATTAGAAGCTAAAGGCGCTCCAACCAAATATTAGATTGTGTAACTTTTTTTGTGGAATGGTAGTGTAGTATTAAAGAATTAAAGTGCTCGTAGTTAAAGTGGTAATTTCTAACACATAACACAACGGGAAGGAGTCACCTTTGTGATGCTATGTATTTTATTGTGGACATAGCCACTGGAATTAGCATGCGGACTAGCTGTGGCCCAACTTTTGTTGTAATACCACTAGGGCCTCGGGAGGCGATAGTGAGACATCATGGCCTCCGGTTTACAATTTGAGGCTAGGAGAAAGGGCTGCTCCGAAGATTTTTCAAACATGCAGTAGTTATAGCTCTCAGTTTTCACAGAAACAGACGCTTCCACGGACGCTAAATGACCACCCCCAAACTAGCTGTCATGTAAACTACAGGCGGACGTAACATTTGAAATAATATAGTGGTATTGTTTTGACTATTATTGCAGAATTGTAGTTGAAATAGGAAAGAGGAAATATCACATGAAAGTGTTTACGCTTGTGGGAGGTGGAATAGTTGACATATCGTTAAAAGTTCAAATGTAAATAAGTGCTACGGAAAGAGATTAAGTGAATAAAGGGTTCAGTCTTCCACTACAGGAGGGAGGCAATGGCAGCAGAAGCAGAAGAAAAACACACATCTGGAGTAGTACTTGACTATTTGTAGTATTTCCAATATCCATTGTGCTCTTTTGTTGTTGCATTTTCCTTTCCTCTTACTCTCCATTTAGTTAGTTGCGCCCCGTAATTGCGTCATCAGGTTGCACATTCTTCTTCTGTGGTAAAATGACACCTGACCTAACTGGGAAGTGTGCCACCTGCTGGCTGTCTCAATGACCCAAACGCTCAATATTTGCATAATGTTAGCACATAGGAGAACTACGGTGGCCGTCTGTGTATGATCCTCCGTTTAGAGTAACGTAGGTTCACAAACTTTGGACAAACTTCTGGATGACTGCTGATACAAAAAAAAACCAAACCCTTTACTCCTTCTTCTTCATTTCTTTTTATTGGGGTGAGTCTTCTTTGTTGGTTGTATGCCAATGTCACTATGATATACAAACACAAAATGTGTTTTCAAGCCTTTTTCTCTTTTCTCAACTACCGTATTAACATGGCGTCATAAGATGGCGCCCTCGGCGGAAGGGAGACCCGCTTCCACGCAACTATAAAATGATTACTTTAGGAGCGCAAATACCCTTTGATTTAAGGTGATCACACACAAACTTTTAACATTGCCACGAAGGTTATATTATGTTTGTATCAGTTGGGATACCATTAATGAGAGGAGTCAGAAGAAGCATCAGAACTGTCAAAATGACAGTACTGAAAGCAGCTGAAGACTGCAGCTGTAATGCATCTGGAGTAAATAACGGAAACGGGTGAATAACTGAATGTTGGGACGTCTTTCTTAAGACATTGTGACTCCTCTCCCCCAGTGAGCGACCATCATCACCAGTAACTTTATCTTAATTCAAACAGGGTGCTGTGGAATTTTGTAACAAACTCGTTCAGATGGAATATGGCTATAGACGCCACTTAGCTGCTTAGTAACAAGATAGTATAATGGCATAATGGAAGGTCTCTGTACGGCATATAAAAAAGGAGCAGAAACGGGGAAAAACACATTAATTCGACAAATGTTCCATGCATCTGAAATTTCACCCTGCGTAAGTGTTACGTGTCGGATACAATCGAGGTGTTTTTCAAAAAGTTATGGAGTCATTGTTTTTTTTGTTAATAACGCAAGACAATGTTTCGTGCCAGAGATAAAACGATAAATTAACTTCCGTTAGGACAGCTGCTCTGGTTTATTTCTGCACTTAGATGATTACATAGGAGCGTGCAGCTGTCAGCAGCCTCCAAAGGAGAAGGCTCGTTGGCTCCGCAGCAGGTTTGTATAGGTTTTACATAAAGCGCTCCCTGAACATATGTAGACACATTCGCCTGTCAAAGTGCTGCAGGGGCTCAAGCTAAGAACAGTCAGACATCAGACGTCTAAATGTCTACCTTCAGTCTAAAGAAGAAAACAGAACTCTGCCTTTCTTGGTGAAACAAGCTGTAGATGATAACTGAAAAACGGCTCACTGTATGTCCTAAACTCTTATCAATTCTGTCAGTTATCGACATCCATATTTTCTCCTCTCTGATCTATCCTCAGAAACCCAATATTTATGTTTTCATTCGTATTTGAAACGAAGAACAGAACTTCTTCTATATTTTTTCACAGGTTGCTTGAAATCCACCACTAGATGGCACTAAAACCCGCACACTGGACGTTTCCCTGCACTTCCTGAGCTCTCAGGCTCATCGCTACAAAAGATTTATCCCTCAATAACTCATTAGAGTACTTTTGGGTTACCGAAATTGACAATACACTTATAGTGATCACTGTTTTCATACATTAACAAATAAACAAAATAATCTTACAAATGTCAAATGCAGATGACAAATGGAGGGGAAAAAATACACCATAAACACTCTGAATTCAAGTTCTCCCTCTTTCACCAAACTAAGAAGAGCTTAATGGCTTTGTTTACTCAACCATAATAAAACCAAAAATAGAAAGCACTCAGAGAGCGCAGACCTCCACTAAGGGTAAGCAAGCCCCTCCCACGTCAGTAGACCTGCAAATTTTACTCGCAGCACAGTGTTTGTGTTGTAACTATGATGGAGTCAAGCTTTTTTTTAACTGTGAGGTAACTGATAAGGCTACAGATTTTGGAACTAACATTAATATGAACCAGACACTCAGCTGACAGTGTAGAGTGGAAACAGATTCCTCATGTCTCCAACAGTTATTGCACCAGATTGTAATGAACCAAAATTAGCAAATGATAAAAACGCTGCTTTTTAAGCTTAAATGCCATATAGACACATAAAAGACAATAAACGCGTCATGGAAGAAAGGTCACAGCAACCCCATAGAAGACAAAATCAGGAAGAATATTAAAAAAAGATCAAGACAAGTCTGGAGCAGCAACAAAATCAAATCAATTTTTCCTAAAGCCAATTTCCACCTCTGCTGAACATTTCATCAACATCTATCTGTAAATCTTTGAGTTCTTACATGTGGGAACAAACTAACAAATGAATACAGGTAAAAACATAACCTCCACTCTTCCAACAATCAGAGCTAGAGACGTGGTTGAAATAATTACTCAATTTTACCGAGCTAGCTGTGAAAATATGTGTTTTCCCTGCTGCTAACATCCTGAGAGCCAACTGGGCAGAAGCATACAGACATCAGCCTCGATGAAAACTATAAAATAAAATCTCTTAATGCTATCAGCGCATCATGTTTTTTAGCAGTCAACTGATTACTCGGTGAAAATGCTGAGAAATGAATTTAAATTGTGAGATTACTGTGCCAGAATCTAAGTAACCAGTGATTTTGTGACACGAGTTGTAATACAAGTTTACATTCTGTAGAAATCTTCAAAGCTTCAGAAATCCAAATGAAGTCAGCAAACATGACTAAAAGTGACTTGAAGAAAACTTTACAATATTTCATAATCAGTGAAAGTTTGCGCCTGAGTCTTATCAGATAAGATTTTTATTAGCAATGGTTAAAGAATTAAGACCACAACGCCCATGATGGTACTTCAGGACATCAACAAACATTCGTTTTTAAATTCAAATTTCTCTTTTTTTTTTAAATTTCATAATATACACAAATAGGACCCAGACTGACCTCAACATTGTAATGTTTCATCAGGAAGCCATAAATTAACACAGAATATCTGCAGGAAAATATCCCCGTATCAAACAAAAAGGCCCTCTGTTAGTGCAATAAATCATTAGTCACATGAAAATGATCCACGCGGCGCATTAACATCCATAGATGCGCGCGCTGCAGGAACATACAGACGGGACCTATAGGCCGGCCCTGTGTGGAGCTACAGAGTGAAAAGGAGCAGATGAAACAGCATCTTTGAACATGTCAAAGCCATCGGACCATCACATTCGGCTCTGGGTCACAAAGCACTTCCTCCTCTGCGGGGGGGAAATCGATAGCTCGTCTGTTGTCTAAACGACTGCCTTTGATTACACAGTCAAACATAACTTTTACTGTATACGTTAAATTCTCCATCCACAATAATTACAGATGGGTACCTATAAAAAACAAACCTTTTAGGATCCCCTCTAGACACGTACTGTGTCTTAAATAATTGTTTCGGATTTTTATACCTACTTAAAATGACTATTGGTACATCTACTAATCATTTTCATTTCTAAAGTTTTAACAAAAAACTGTTGAATAACAATGTTATTGTTAAATAATAACATTGTTTCAATCTGTCTGAGGAAACTTTTTAGGAAGACCACACCTATGCTGGAATATTAGAGCGTTACTTCTTACTACAGTTAAAAATTCTTAAAATTGCTTTTGCTCCTTGTCAAATAAATCCTGCCTCTCTGACCTTTTGAATAATTTCAATTTCACAGGTTAAACTGTTGAACAAAAAAATGTCACCAACTTTACATCAAGCTGACACAATTCTGCACAGGAAAAAAAAGTATTTTAGCAAACAAATCAACTTAAGAAAACAGCAATTTAGAACAGCAAGGATACACAAATGTTCCCTTTTTGTAAAACTCATTTCCATGAACTTGTAAATCCCATAAAAGTAACTAAAAGTAATCATAAATTCTACATTCATTACATTTAACATTAAACACTTCAAGGTCTTTTTGTTAACTTTAATTTTGATGATTATGGCATTTACAGTTATAGTGAAATATTAGAATATTTCACTATAATTGTAGGCCATAATTAAAATAGTATGATACTTTAAAAGTTTTAGTTTGCATGAGGCTAGAATGTAAGTGTTCAGTTTCTTAAATAACTGATGAAAAACCACAATATTCAAAGTTTTTCAGACGCATTAGTCTTCCTCTACAGCTTGTGCCACGTTCGGTCGGGTCAAGAGTTTAGTCTCTACCTCCATCTAGTGGCCACATTATGAACTCCAGGATGATTTTGACCGTCTCGAGTTAACGCAGGCATACAGAGAAGAGAAACTTCTTTCAAGCATCTGTCATTTCCTTTTATTATTCATTAACCTATATCAATGATATAAATAAAAGACTGTGCAGTGTAGGACAGGAAAAGTAAGTTCACAGGAAAAAAAAAAAAAAAGGACAACATTACATAACACGGAACAAAGATGTCAAAAGTAAACACAGGAATGAACATCTGAAATTGCTCCTTGGAAGAATCTAAACCTTAAATGCTGTTTGCATTAAAGTGTTGCAGCCACGCCAGCTTTCACAACTCGTCTCTCTTCTCCAGTGTAGCTATATTTTATCGTATGGTTGCCACAAATGAACAGAACTGATTAGGAAAGATCAACCTGAGTTTAACTCAATTTTGATTCAGGACTAAACTGCCAACGTGACTGATAAACATGGCTAAACTACATCCTGTTTACTGAAATGCACAAATCAAACAACAGTGTAACGCTCCTGTATCTGAGTTTAAAATATGCTCGACACCTCACAGTACACAGAGTGAATGATAAAACTCATTCCTCCTCAAAATAAGAGCTGGACGTCGACATCTGCGACAGGCAAAGTCACGCAGAGGCCCAGCTGAGTGGTACTGTCCATAAAGGCCAGAAAACAAAGAGCCGACAGTGGTTCAGGGTCCGTGCTTTGGACGTCTTTAACATTTTTTTACCATCAGAAAATTGGATTGAAGCTCATGAAAAGTTCACATCGGGCTGCGGAGGCAACGAAAAACTAACCAGAAACCTCTGGCTGCTCAACATCCAGCGCTGAAGATTAAAATACAGACAATGAGGCACGAACGGAGGACGGGCGGCCGCCGACACACACAAATGTACAACTTCTGTACGCAGTATAATCAAAGCCAGATCTGCTGACGAGACAACACTGAACGTGGCCATGGAGTGCTGGTTTTATACTGTGCACTGGTGATGTCATCCGCTGTCGTAAAACACACAGAAGACATAAAGCAGCTGAAGCGCACATGTTCAGCATTTTCTTAGTGAATGTCATCAGAAATTCTTGGAATGCGCGTTTGTACGAGGCCTAAACGCATGATTACAATGACAGCAGAGGCAACCACAGCTGCATGTAAAGGCTTCATTTTCATCTAAGTAAGGAAAGCCTTGAAATGAATAGTCTTTTTCCCTTTATGCCACTCAACACTGTTCGCACATGCTGGCCAGGAACTGTATTTAATACCTACAATAAAAAAACAACACGTAAAAAAGTTCTGAATGTCACGTATAAAAATTGAAAGTGATGCGTCAGAGCTGTATAAAACGACACGTGAAGCTTATTTTTTGAATGCTTTAGAGCAAACGAAGGCAGATTGACCTCAACATGATGAGGTCGAGTGTTTCAGGCCTTCTATGTGCAGTCACGGAAACCCCTTCGCTCTTCTTGTCTGTGACGGAGTCCATCCTTTTATAGTCTTTCTTTTTTTATTCAATGTGCTCTGTTTTTTTTTCAAGCCATCCCAAGTCTCAGAGACAAAAATCACAGAGAAAAAATCTTCAATTTCTCTCTGGTTCCTCTCGTTGCAGTGGTTTCTTGCCCTCCACAGGTCCATGAGCGGTTTTAAAAAAAAAAAGCGCCGAAAGCTCAGAGAAGCACAAACTCCAAGAACAATCCAGGTGTGGATCAGGAGGAGAGCTTAGAGTAGCTCGAAGGTGAGAACTTGCGCCTCAGGTATTTGATTATGTAGAGAGGGAGACAGCTGACCAGCGTGATGGCGGACACCTTCCACAGGAAAGGCCAGGTGATGATGAACGACAGGTCTGGGGGCGAAAAACAGCGTCACTTCATTGCGCGACAGGAAACGGCTTCGAGTTATTCAGAGTCTGACGATAGTGACTCAGCAGTGGAATGAATGGCATGATAAGTTTAATGCATATAACTGAAAACAGGCAAAAGGATGACACAGCAAACACACCACCGGAACATAAAGATAAACGCTGAGAGATGGACGGGCGGGTGAAGAGACAAATTCACAGGCTGCACACCTACCAAGGAAAGCTCCAAGGGACACCCTGCCTATGCCTGTGGCCAACACAGAGCAGCAAAACAAGTGCAGCACAAACAGAGAGTGCAGCGCAGAGGTTAGAGGGGGAGGGAGGAGGCAACAAAAGCACAGAACTCAGCTCTGAATTGCAGCAAAAAGGAGCGTTTCATCGAAATCAACACAAAGCAGGAGCAGTCAGGAAGACAGAGACTGCCTGAAGAACTCGGTCTGTTCAACAACGAGCGGACAGACAGACAGACAGAAAGCAGCATTATTCTTCTACTGTACCTGAAGTATACACGAGTCTACACCAACAGGCTGAAATGATTGGTTTGTTAATCCAAACGTTTGTTCCTTCTGGCTTTCTCAATCGTGAGGATTTGCTGCTTTTCTTAAATATGATTTCTTTTATGTATTTTTTGTTTTGTGTATGGAATTTAGAAAACAGCCCTGTGTGACATTTCTCAAATATTTTTTCTTAACTTGACTTTAAAGGAGAGCTTTATCTTTTAACCTTTAAGTCCACTTTCAGGGTCTAAAATTTCACAACATACATCTATTCTAAACATTTCAGCCGGTATTGAGTTTGGATGTTTTGTTTTGAGTAAAACAGCATTGGGCAAGTCAAAATGACAGAAATTTTCAACACTAACGACACTAACAATGTTAACGTGGAGCAGATACCTACAGTGAAGCATCTGTGTGATACTGAAAAAACTAATGTTTTTGCTGACACATTTCTCTACTTCCTGTTGCTGACCTCAGACCCGACCAGTTAATGGCCAAAGGGGGATGTTAGGTGAAGTTTTGTGATGTTTACAAAAGATAAATGAATAACTGTGGAATTATTTTATTTTTTATTTTATGCTTTGGTGATCTGCTACACAATCAGACATTATTCTGAAATACATGTTGAGTATAGTTATCAGGAAAAGAAAGTGATATACTCCCGATGTTTCCAATTATCCGGTACCGTTGTCGAGGTAAACGGCCCTGTCAACTCAATACTGGTTTTATTCATTTCAAAAAAAGTAAAAGTTTTGACTCTGACTCTACTTTTCACCCAGGCCAGGCACATGGGACTATTCACAAACAACTGTAAATAAATGCATTTATGAATCACAGATGTAACGTTCTTTTATATCCTGGAAGTTACTAGGTGGAGGAAATAAAAACTGGAACTTACCAAAGTACTCATTGAGGAAGGCCAGGGAGGCCAGGTAGCAGCCCAGACTCAAGAACTCGGCCACCACCATGAGCCAGTGCCAGGTGCGAATCATCAGCGCCACCATCAGCAGTTCGGTCAGGATGAGCGCCGTGAAGGAGATGGCGACCACGTGCAGGAACTCCGACTCAAACAGCAACAGCGCGCCGTACATGAGAATGCCACCTGATGGCGCCGAAGGAAACAGACTAAACCAGAGTTTGGAAAAAAGCTACAGCAGATTCCATGAAAAGAGGTTTTGTCTGTTTGAAATTAATTAATCCTTTCTTTTTAAAAGACTCCCCTCCATGAGTTAAACAAGCATTTATTGGTGTGATTTGGCTTGGAACCACAGTGTTCTCTAATGTAGATTCACAAACACCGATTCGGTCAGGGTTTCGGCCATAACAAACAGTACCCAATGAACAACGGGTGTCACAGAAGAGCCCCAGTGTAGCTAAAAAAGTGCTATATTGCAAGTTAAATTTCACTATTTAACTACTGTAAACCCAAATATGAGAGCAATGGCCGGACACCATGCACGGATGCACTAAGAGAGATGGGAAGCATGTACTGCTCTTACACAGACATCTTTGTTTTGTTAACAAAAAACCATTGTTGTTTTGAATTTTGCGGACATGTTTGTGTTACTACTGTCATTATTTTCCCTGCTTTGGCTAGACAATAAACCTATTCTATTCCATTCTATTCTATTCTAGAAATGATGGCAGTGACACGTTCAGTTTTTGTTTGCAAGACTGCAAAATAAGATAAAATGACCTTTCAAAGCATCTGAAAATCTATGAACCAAACTAACGTTTTTAGTTTTGTTTATCCTGGGGACACAGCAGAGCCATCATGTAGGTCAAATACAGTTTATTTTCACTGTTTTATATTATGCAGGGTGTTTTACAAGGCTTTTTAGGATGTTTATCGAAGAAATAAAAAAACAAAAAAAAATTAGTCTAAGCTGTTTGTCAGACAACTAAAATGCAGAAATAAATGAGGTCTGGGTGGAGCGGAGGATGAGGACGGATGAAGTTATTTCATTAACACGGTTAAGTGCGTCTCACTCTGGTTGAGAGTCCAGACACTCGCCCCTCTTTGCCCCTCTCCTGTATCTTGATAGCTTTTCATTTCATTATAACACAACGCTAATTGACCTTAATAGCCTACAACTGATCACGTAATTACTTTTTCATAAAGTGCATTCCAGCCAGTCAAACTCTGTAATAAATTAAAACGGATTGGCGCCTAATATTTCCCTCCTCTGCTGTCTTCATCTCATATCGTCTTTGTGTGTTTTTGTTTTTTCCATGGACCTGGCAGTGGCCTTTAATTAAAAGCCCTGAGCTGTCAGGAAGTCGCGCTCGAGCGGGAACATGGATCTTTCTCACACGCCGCACGGCTTAGCGATTACAGAAATATCGATTTACTGGACGGACAAAAGCCTGCATGTAGGAGCGGCTGGCGGCTGGAAACTTAAGATACTGAGAAAACGTCTGTGTGAGAGTTTGGGGGGTGGTGGAGACCCTGGACCCTGAGACATAATAGAAAGGATGAAATGGTGATTGAAGAGTTGATTTAGCAGTCTACAATACCAGAGTGCTCATTCTTCAATGAAACAGCCCCACTGTAGGTGCTTCTGTTGAAAACACGTAGGTTATTTTACCAAAGTAGATATATCTATCAGCTAAATACTGACACTGATGATCAGGTTTAACTTTTACAATGAGAGGTGCAGGTTCAGAATTTGACACAGGTCTCTTTTATATATTTATAATAAGGCCTTATTCTCAATAAAACATTTTCCAATCAGGACGTGGGATATGCTGGTGTTATTGCTGTTTTACAAGCATTTTCTGGATCTGTATACAGCACATCCTGAATATGTTTCTCAATTGAATATTTACGACAATTTGCAGCACTAAGTATCCTAACTGTTGACAGCGCACAGTCAAGTTCTGTGCACTGTAAAGTTTGCAAAGCAGAGGTAGAGAAACATTAGAAAGTTCAAATATATATACAATCTTGGTGAGTTTGGTGGCCTTACCTTGATAGACACTGATTAAAACCCAAATGAGAAAAGTCTTGAAAGATAATGAGCGCCCCTGAGAAAGAAAAACGTTGTCCATGAGTGCAACATGGTACCTTTGTTTTGAAGCTGCTTTGAATAAAGCGAATTCATTTTGTCAAACGAACACATTTTAAAAGGGGGCACGCTACCTTGGTGAGGTCTTTATAAAGCTCTGGGTAGAGAAGAGCCATCTCCGGCTTGACGTCTTGGTCCAGAACCAAGGAGAACACAGGAAACATGGTGTAGATGGTGGCATACCTGCCCAGAACAATATGGTGTACAAAGAAATGACGGATGGTTTACATTATCAAATACATCAATATCAAAACTATAAGTTGTTAGCCAATATAAGTACTTTCTAATGTTCACAGACTGTATGGAAAATGAATATCTATGCTAAAACTCATTTAACAAACCCATGAAGCAAGCTGAAGTGGCCTGGGTGCATCTGTGAGGTGGTGTATAAATTAAAAACTACAACTCCTCATTTCTACAACAAACAACTCAAAAGGGTTCATAGACATTAAGAGAAGGTGCATACCCAACCATGAGGAACCCTTGGTACAAGGGCACAGAGGCAAAGTAAAATACGGAAGAGAAAACAGCCTGCGGAGAGAAAAACAAAAGTCATAACCTTAGTTTGTTGGGAATTTTATGGTCCAAAATATGGAAAATTTTCTTTGGCGTCAACGCACAACAATTATCGTAAACAAAACCAATAATTGAATACAACCATTGAGAAAAAACAATGTCAAACATGATAATAACACGTAGATACGGTCATTAAATTCCCGGAAAGCTTTTCGTCCGTATTTTCATGACTACTGTACCTGCATGGTGGAGATGATCATGCCTCTATGCATGACGAACTGGCCTAACGCTGCCGAGCGCTTGTAGCTGTTCCTGCCATGAACCATGAGCAGGCGGCCAATGTGCTTAAACTGAGTGATGGAGAAGTCTGCGGCCAGAGATGCCTGCTTCCCTTCCTGTTCATACACAGACAGAAACAATGCTACCACAAACTGCTGCTAAAAGTGATACAGAGCTCAGCATTGACAATAAAGTCAGATACAGTCGGTGTATTATGAGCTGATGGTTAACATAAGACATCGCTTTATGCTGTTAGCTGTTTCTCTGGAAGGTCTGGCTTCTCTGACACCATCATAGAGGAAACCTATGTCTTTAAGTACTAGAAGTTTTAGTTCATAATGAATTGACTGTTGAATATGTTTATTTAAGATTAGCAAGGTTTCTCACCCAGATTGTTTTACAGACTCTGATCCAGGTTGAAATTAATCTTAAGCCACTGTTTATGTAATTTATAGAGGTCTTTACCTTTCCTTCAATTCCAATTCCACAGTCTGCAGCCTGGATCATACTGACATCATTTCCTCCATCACCTGCAAAAATAAAAAAGAACTGGACCAAATCTGATTGGATTTATAGTGTGAGCTTTATGTTAGCTCTGACTGCCATCTTGTGGATTTAAGTGGTAATACACATATTTTCAGGAATTATGTGGTACTGTTGAACTGAATGTTTACTTAAACTGTCAAAGGGATTGTTTTACACATTTGTCTAATGTTTTCCTCCCTAAAAGATTGTTTTAAATCTACACAGATGTTTTCCCCCTAACAGAATTTCCCAGGCTGTCTGAAGGTTGAAGGCAACAACATCCAGGCTCATAACGCGGCTGCCTGACTATCTATTAAAACTCACCTATGGCACAGGTTCTGTTGGCTGTGTGCTGCTGGAGGAGCGTGACAATCTGGGCCTTCTGGGTAGGGGAGCAGCGACAGCAGACCACAGCTGGACACTGGCACGCCAGTTCTACAAACTCATGCTCATAATACCGCAAACACACCTGCAACACAGCAGACATGGAAACATTATGAGAGATGAAAGTTCCACAAGCATTTCCTTGTTTTGACTTGTGGGCCTTCAAAGTGAAACCACTGATCTGTTTTTCTAACAAAATGACTTGCTTAGCAAACAAGTTCCGATTGTTCTGCCTCATAAATAATGTCCAGTATGTTTTGGTGATGTGTTTGTCTCTCAGGAGTCCTTGGTTGAACTCCAACAGATTAGTTTTGGCAGAGAAGTACTTTTTGGCTTCCTCCTCGGCATCATCTGCTATGCAAAGAAACATGGTTGTGTGCTGCACTGTGTCTAAGTACCTCTAATGAATCTCCAGAGATGACCAGAGCGCAGTCATGTTTCCTTCTGAAGGCGTTGAGCTCCAGATGGGCTTCTCCCCTGTTTGACACCTGGTCAAGAGCAACACATTACAATTAGCTGTGAGGATATGAAAGGTTTGTGTCATCTCCTGTTAATTAGGCGCATTATGATGACATCGAAGCACCGGGATGGAGAGTATATGATTAAAACATACAGGTTTGAAGACGTGGATGTCTTGGTTCCTTGAGACCAAATGGGAGCTTTTGGCAATGCATGTAGCTGTCTCAAGTTTGTCCCCTGTCAGCATCCAGATCTGAGCAGAAAACAAGTAAAACATGCTAGTGGGCTGAGGATGAGGAAAAAGTGTGCAGCTCTCACAACTCAAATGAAGTGTCATCTGGTTTTATCTCAACATAAATACAATGAATTTCCATTTTCCTCCCTTTGTCGTTATAAAACTCTGGGGTTTATATTTGTTTCTTAGAAATGAGTAGCACTGACTTGGTTAAGTATTTAATTTCCTTGCTAACCTTAATTCCAGCGTTTCTGAGCAGCTCTAGCGTTGGCCTGACGTCTGCCTGCAGCTGGTCCTCCACACCAGTCAGACACAGAAGCTCCATCTCCCTCTCCAGGCTCTCTACCACTGCTGCAACCTTCAGGGCTCGGTCATGGATGCTGAGCTTGGCCTGGCTGTAGCGGTTCTGCACACAGAACGAGGGGGAGACGGAAGACAAAATAAAAAGGGCTACAAGGATTCCAAAAGGGCAACCAAGATGACAAAAGATTCATTGCAGTAAAGTGCTGGATGGTATGGAGAGAAGAAAACATCATGAACAGTACACACCTCAAAGTCCTGATACTGCTCCTCCGAGAGAGACTTCTTGGCCACAACCAGGGTCCTCAGACCTTCTCTGGCCATGTTCCCACACTGACACAGAGGAAGAAAGATGTGACTAAACAAATATATAAATACAAACAAAAACACAATATGTAGTCTTTTGCATATCTTTTTCGTTTTTCTTTTAAGGCAAAGTTTGATTTGATTGGTTTATCTAGAAAAAAGTAAGCATGTAATTAATTTCATAGTTCCCCTAAGATGAACATAAATCAAATACAGAGTAGATCATCTGTTCTATTAGAGCGGCTGCTGTATAAGTACACCATGTACAGTACTGTCAATAGCAGCATATTGTTACCAACACCAAAGAAATCAATGGTGAATAACATAGCCTCTGGGTGCAATCCAGAGGACACAGTAAGACAAAGGGATGATGGCGGTTCATTTTTGATATGAAACACCAATGGGGCGAACCTGTCCTGTAGATTGGTTATTGACAAGCAGAGTAACCGTGGCTCCAACTGATTTGACAGCAGGATATTACAGCCAATGGGACGTCATTAGCACCATTGTTCGAGAATATGACATACTGTAATTACTTCAACTATATGTGGGTCACTAATTAAATCAAACTCTGCCCGCAGTGCTAAATGACTCAATAATGCCAATATAATTATGAACTTATGCACACGAGACCTTCCACCGCCAAACTGGTGCAGACACGGCCTGGTTGACCTCTGATGAATGTCCTGATTAAGGAAGGCCACTGGACTAACTAATTAGCACTGAGAGAATATGCATATGTTTATCTGTATTTTGTAATTTAGCATTAAATCAAATGTTAATCATTTAAAATGAGCACATGAACGCTTTTGGTCTTGCTAAAATAAACGCCAAAATAAGACAGTTCTTACTATACACGTTGGCTGTCTAACCAGGAAAATTAACTTTTATTAATATGCCTATCAAGGGTTTTGAGCATAAATTGTTAGAATTTTTCCAGTGACTAGAAAAGAGTGCTGTTGCGTAGAGCCTCACCGATATGAAATTTTTGGAGCCCATACCGATATCAGTAAGTAAAGAAGCTCCAATATCTGACATCGGCTGATACAGAAAAACTTTTCAGTTACTCTTCAAATGAGGCTATCAGGTATTTGTAACAATGATGTGCAACAGAGGTGGAATATAATACAGATTAAAGATTAACTTTTACTGATCTGTTTCTGCAATGTGGTCTTTAAAACTGTATTTTTTTTTGATACTGGGCTATATTGACAACACATAAGCCAATACCAG
Organism: Mola mola; assembly: GCA_001698575.1. NCBI lineage: Eukaryota > Metazoa > Chordata > Actinopteri > Tetraodontiformes > Molidae > Mola > Mola mola. The sequence goes on along the minus strand of KV751318.1, from coordinate 3,916,392 downwards.
TGTGTGATAGGACAATATCAGCCAGAACGATACGTCGGTTGGGCTCTACTGTTGCGCTGAAATATGAGTGAAATGGCTACAGAGTAACCGTTTTTACTTTATAGCCACACACACATAAAATCCAATATTATACTTAGACTATCTACTTAACTAACCTTTTCAACGAACCTCACCATTTATATCACACTGCATATGTTACCTAATTTAGTTTTTTCAATGATGTGACCTAAAGATAAGCACAACGCAGTAGATTCAGAGGGAGCTTTTACCTCTTCTTCCAACCAGTCGTTATATTGGACGATGCTTGACATGACAACATCAGCACCCTTCATATAGAAAGTGATGTCTCCTGTGGACTCCTCCTGAATCAAATCACAAAATGACTATTATCACTTATTTGCTGTTTACTAATGCAGAAAACACTAAACAACAGAGAAGCAGTCTGTTTTCAGAACAATCAACATTCAGCATTTTAAACCTCAACAGCCAAGTTCTGTTCTGCAGTTCAAATGGCACGAAATATAATGGAAGGGCATATGTAAATAATAATAATAATGAAAAAAAACCTCTTCTACATTTAATAGTAAAAATTGATGAAAAAACACTGAAATGCACAATTCGTTAACAAAACCTCCACACAGGAAGGAGCGGTCACACATCATATCATCATATGAAAACAATCCCCACCCTGACGATGATGCCCATCCTTTTGCTCTCAGAGGTGAAGGGGAATATCTGCAGGATGTAGAAGGAGAGGATCTGTCCAGAAGGAGTCTTCAGCTGCAGAGAGTTCAGGTCTCTGTTCACCAGGGTCAGGCCGACACTCTCAGTCCACCGCACCAGCTCCACCTGAGTAAATCATGACAATAAAGATGTCCTTCTTTCAGCGCTCGCACAAGTGTAGAAGATTTTGAATCCTACACAAGGAAAATTACCCTCTAAACTTTAATCAACCAGAGCAGTGATCAATTTTGCCAATTTTACACAGATGGGATTGATGAGGAACATGTTAAATAAAGGCACAGACAAAAATACGTATTTTCCCCTCTTACCTCTAGTGCCATTCAACCATCTCAATTGTTTTGGAATGAGCTGCAGAGATTTGAAGTACTGGCTAGATATTAGAATTAGAATTAGATTCGCATTCGATAATTTTGTTTTTTTAGCTAGCCTCTATTGTTTGAGTAGATGCATGTTTTCTTCAGCTTAGTGATACGGTATGGTTTGGTAGAAAGACAGGCAAGTGGAAAAAGTAGAGGCATACTTATGACTTTTATTGTGTATATACTGGTTTAATTAATTAGTTAATATTGAGAAGTTAAGAAACTTGGGACTATTTTGGAAAATATTTTTAATGACTAAAATTTGAAAATATGATTTTTTTAGGATAATCACTTGTGACAAAATATAAAACAGGTTGAGGAGACAAATGTTGACTGTAAACCCGCCGGTTCTACGTTCTCTTGCAGTTGAAAGCAGGGGAATGACAGAATTACGGTATGTCCAGAGCTGCCGCGCTTTTCTTATTCAGCTCCAGATAAGTGTTGTTCTGTTTCTCTTTCCTCCTTTTCTCCACAGCAGGAACTCTGGCCCCCAAGTGAGCGTTCAGCTGCACACGACTCTATTGTCAATGGGTTCATTTTCAGTTTGCTCACTCAGAGGTTGTTATTATACGCTGACCCACAAATTGGAACTTCCGGTTAATATCCCATCATTTCTCCTGCTCTCCCTTTGAGGTCTATAAAAAGGGTTGTCTATATTTACTTGATACACATCTGTGTGTCATTATCCTGGTATATGTATGTGTGTAAGTGTGTGTGTGTGTGTGTGTGTGTGTGTGTGTGTGTGTGTGTGTGTGTGTGTGTCCATGTTGGGTGTTAGTTAAACACAAATGGATACATGCACCAAATGCTGAGGATCATCATTTAAAAAGGTTTAAATCACAAATATCCACTATGGCTACACTTAACCTCAGCAAAAGACGTTAAGAACTTTTTTGTATTTTGAAATACATCTTCATGGGCAAAGAAATGCACTTAATTTCTAGGAGTTCAGCATTTGATCTTTTTTATATTGCTTAATACAATACCAAAACATTTCTATTGTTTTTTTACTGTTTAAAAAATATTGGCTTTATTTGTATTTTTATTAATGCGTTTCCTGTTGCTTTTATTCTGTATAATTCGGATGGAATCGTTTATATTCAATGTTTTATACGGACAAATAAGTAGAATCCCTTATTTGTTTCAGGACTGTGTGCATGTGCATTATTATATATGGTTTTATCTTTAATCATCCCTGAATTCAAGCTCGTATTATCAAAATATTGGGTTTAATGGTAGCAAACTGTTATAAAATGAAATACAAAAGATTCAAATGTGACACTATTTTGTAAATCCTTCACTGATCACCTGGCTGCTTGCCTGGAAACCACTTAAAAAGTAACTGCCCATCCCGAGGAAATCATTCTTTATCTGTATATTTAAACACATGGTATACCATTTCTGCTGCCGGCGGACTCTCAATCGAAGCAGTGAGAACAAAAGATGTAGTTTGATGACGCAGTAAAGTTGCATGCGATCATGAAACATCCACTTTTGTTGATGAGAATCTGTCTGATGTGTCTCAGGTAGAAATGGTCACAGCTGTAATTTTTTAAAGTTTTATTTGTGTTATGTTCCGTTGCGTCGCTCTGATTCTGCTGAAAGATACAGCAAACAAATGTACTGTTTACCTTAAATAAAATTACTTCTCTCTGGGTTTGAATACTGTTGGAAACAATTGGAAGAATATAAGTACACAACTGTATTTTAATGTGTACATACAACAGATTATGTTAGGATTCCATTTTCCTCTCTCATGGAACGTATGCCAGGTGCACTCACCCCGAGAGTCTGATACATCTAATTGGAAATGACAAAGCACCTACTTTCCTGGTCATGGCAGTCATTAAAGGCTACAGTCAAATGCTCTTGTCTGATATTACAAGGGGCAAAGGTTACCGGAGGACTCAGTTCACAGCCTTGCTGACTAGAAGGTCAAGTGACCCCTGTTCTAATCTCGGCGGCCGGCCCACTTCATCTCCTTAATGACGGCTCATTACATTAGAGAGCTTGAGCACAGAGCCGGGGCCAAACAAACTATCAGTAACAGAGATGCTGTGGCCAAGATCTGACGCTGCGGTCAATGAGAGTGAGGAGTCGAGGAGACAGAGCGAGAGGTGCGAATAAAAGGACGGAGAGAGAACAAAGAATAGAGGAGGAGGAAAGGGAGAGCTCGACTAACAATCACAGACCTCCACCTCTCATCGTGTCCGAGAGAAAATTAAATATTGATCAATCCAAACAGTGTGACACAATGGAGAAAGGGGAGACAGAGCAGGGATATAAATAAATATATACATCAAGTGAGAGGGGAGAACAGAAAGGCATAATGGAAAACTGAGAATTTATCTTTTGTCACTGTTTTTATCTTTATTATCACAAAGGCTTTACAAAGCCTCACACAGGGTGATAAACATGCCAACAGTCTTGAACAGGGTGTGTACGTGATGATTAACTATCTTTCAATACACAATAAATACACCACAATAAACAAAGAGCAACTGTGAGAGATATAAAATCAGTTATCATTTGCACTCTCCTTTGATTGAATTCTGTGGTGTACTTTGAAATAATATGTAATCGGCTTAGTAGCACCTCCAGTCCTAAAGATTCTGACTTCTGGGATAGACAAAAAGGAAAGGAAGCTAAAGGGATGCCCTTGGAGAACATTTTGGTGCTGCATTCGTTCTTCAGTTGGAGCAGTAAATTCTCAAGAAGCAGATAGAGACGATTAAATAACATAACCTGCACAAGGAGTTCATGACCTCTGACTTTCGGATCGTAAAATGGGTTATTTAAGATCACCAATAAAACATCAAGGCAGAGAGAAAATGAGAGTAACTGTCTCACAGTTGTATGACTCCAAGTGCCAGTCAAGTCGCAGGTTATATCCTTGTCTGTCTAGACTAAAATAATTTATGTGCCAACTAATAGAGACCTTTGCAACAACAATCACCTGAAGCTTAATAATAGCAGAACCAAAGAGCTTTCAGTAGACTATAATTCTTTCAATATGAATGTTGCTACAAAGAAGCTCTAAATTCTGAAACATACATGAAGATTCAGTATCTGAGCAAATGTGAAACATCATCACATTCTTGCCCTTTGTTCCTGTTCTGGTGTTGAATGTCACACATGTTGAATTTCACATTTTCCTCATAGACATTTGTGTGTAATTTGGTCATAATTAGCCAATGAATTCTTGAGTTATGATTAAAATATTATTTAATAGCTCAAAGTGACCTTGATTTTTCACCTCTGACCAACAAAGTCTAAGTAATGCATCCCTAGATCCAAGTGAATAATTGTGCCAAATATAACAAAATCCCTCAGATATATTCACAAGAATGGTGCGAACAGAGAGATGGATGAACAGCTGGACAATAGGCAATGCACATAACTTGAAGAAAGGACATTGGGTTCGCTCCCGATAATTTGCCAAAACAAATGTGTAAAGATTTATCTAGAATAAATGCTGGATAGAAAACACTCCAAATGGCAAGTGTTAAACCATTTGTTGGCAGTATATGGACTCTATATGGATTCTGCCGATTTACTAGTGCATCTCAAAAGTGCAATTACAATGAAATATTCTTAATTTTGAGATGTTTTTTTCTTAGCCGTGGGCCATAAATATTAAAATTAAAATAATAAAATGCTTGAAAATTTTAGTTTACGTGTAGTGAGTCTGGTTCAAAACATAGGACGAGAAAGTAGTAATCCTTTGAATGTTCAGATCGATGCTTGCTACCCACTTTTAGATGTAAGAAATACATCATTAGTTGCGTACTTTAGCTTCATCGGTTGTTTCAGCCTTTTAATCACAATAAACCCTCAGGCCACCACAGGACGATAGGACCTGCGTGAAAATATTTAATATATAGAATACATTGAGTATATTGAATGTTCACTCCTGTAAACACCTAAAACCCCAATATTCTAGTTCTTTGAAGTGCAATAGTAGGATTTTTCTCTCTGGTCTGAAAAACAGCATTCAAAATAAAAATATTACAGGATATAAGATGCAGGAATCCTCAAAAAAACTGATTTTGTAATGTGTCAGGTCTAAAGGAACATTTTCAGGTGTAGGAAAAACCTCTATTTAAACTGGACGTGCCAAGACCGTGTCTTGTACTTACCTCATCTGGGCTGGAGGCCTGGTATGTGCGGTTGTCGTCGCTGAAGTCCTGGTCAGCTTCGGCAGATTCCGTCTCTCCGTTCACGCTGGCGTGCGACTCATAGACAGGCGTGACATTGTGACACAAAGCGATGGCCTTCACAGCCTCGTGGATGCGACTGCTGACACTCTTGCGGACTTTCGGGCCAGACGTCTGGGTCTTCGGCAATGGAGTGGAACCACTGGTGTTAGCATTGGAAGGCTGGGAGGTCACCTGACATAACAATAACAATATGAGAAGACAAACTGATGCAGTGCTTAATAATTTAGAATTAAATTTACATTTTATACATTTTTACAGCCAAACTATGACACAGATTGTAATTTATTTCAAAATTTAAACATTGCCACCATTTCCTCACCTCAGAACCCCTGCAAATTAGGGACATCTAGATCTAATCTAATACTTGCAGCCAATTAACTGACAGCAAGGGAAGTAGTCTATCACCCTCTTTATAGTGTCATATCTGCTTTGGGGGTCTTTTATGTTTTCCACAGTTGTGAATCCAACCATGAGCTTAAGTGGGAGGTGACAAGCGAGCAGGCAAACAGCCCACTGTGCCAGCTGTGTCTAACAGGGGTGACGTGCTCTACTGAAGCATTTCATTTTGGCTTATTATTAGCCGTCAGTCCTGCCAGGGCAGGAGGAAGGGAAAACAGTAAGGATGTAAGATGACAACATTCATCAAGATTGACTGAAAGATCGATGAAGAGATCACTAAATTATGGTGTCAGTCAAGTTTAGTGTCCACGCTAACATGCAGAAAATATAACTGAATGCACACAACAGCTACTGGAAATAGATCTGTGTAAGCACACAACAGAAGAACAAATACCACAAATCTTAAGATTTTATTCTTATGCATCCGATGATAATCAAAGGTATTCTCATCTATGAGTTTTTCAGACTCACAGGTAAATTGATTTGCAATCAAAATATATAAAATAATGACTGTTACTTGCTGCCATAATCTGGAATCTGGAATAATATTTAAAATAATAACAGCAGCATTTGTAATGACAGTAGAGAAATAGCTTCATAGCAGCTGGACAGAAGCAACGTAGCTTGGCGTTGGGGCTCTACAGAGACTAGTCATTTTTCATTCACCGAGATCACACATAAGGTTGTGGGGCAGATGGTTTCAGTGTCGACCAGCTGTTTGGAGCTGGCTGAGAATGAACAACATCATTCTGTCAAGACTGAAGCTAGATGTGAGCCACCCAGTGAGGAAAACACTTGCTTACAGTATGCGGAGTCACTCAGAGACACATAATAAATGAACAATATGGGCTCATATCCAGGAAAACTTACACTTACTAAATATAAAATTGATTAAACTGATCTACAGGGAGAGGTGGATAATAGCAGGAAAAACATAAAGTGAAATATGGCGCATATTTGTGCTTTCGTAACCACTCCCCTACTTGATACACATTCTAACATTGTAAGTAATAAGTTTTGCTTTGTTTTGGTTGGCTCTTTCAGTTGCTACTTTCTATAATTTAAAGGCAAGCACTAACTTTGTATAGCTAGAAGTATTTATTAATAAATAGCATATTTTCTATTGGAGCAATTTTAAGCTTTATTCTTTTTAAGTAAAGGCAAATTAGATGTGTTACACTGCAACCTGGCAGATGGGTGTTTCTCTTATTTGATATAAATGGGCTGGGAAAAATGTTAGAAAGACCTAATATATATATGCTGCAATGCAATTTAAAAGAAATAATAGTGCCTCAAAAATTATTGAAAAGTTGAACTAACATGCTCCTAAAACCACTTCCAGAAGGTGGGTTTTATTGCAGGAATTGTTATAATTAGACTGCATTAGTCTTGGCAACTGGTTTACCATATGACACTAAGCAAACGTTGAAATAAACTATTCAAGTCATCAATAATTCTGTGTTGGAAGTTTTTCAGATGTGAAATTTTTAAAGATTTACTGTTTTCGGTTATGGACAACTGGTCACGACAAAACAGGACTTCTGGAGGCGTCAGTTTGGAAGTGAGGAAAACTATATGGAGATCGCAAATTCAACAATAATGATAATAATTAGTAGGATTCCTTTTTCATGTATGTCTGGAAATTGTTTAGTTTCACTAATGCTGATATCAAAAGAGTACTTCATTTGATACCCATGCAATGCAAAGGTAAAATACCGCAAACTGTCTCCTCCATCAAATAAAATGCGTTCAGCTTCACCACACCACATATTGTATGGGCTGTAGCTGCTGTTGTATTGACCCAATCATACGTTCCATTAAATGGAAGAATAGGCCGTAAGGAAAACCATGGAAATAGTCATCTGGTTCTTGTTGCGGATACAAAAATGAACTGAATGCAGATATTGTTTGACTGGAAAAATTACTATTTTTAACACTATTTGTTACTGGGTTACTTTGGTTGATATCTTACAATTATTTACAGATTCTCAGCTCTTTATGTATGGTAAAATAAATCTTACCAGTGCATATGACTGAATTATGTGGCTTTGTATCTCATCCATAGTGTCAGTGCCGTAGGAAACTGTTCCCAGGTGCAGCCGCTTGAAGACCATTTCATTCTGTGTCAGAGTGCCTGCAAACCAGATGACACGAACAACTTCATTCATTCATTTCTTCATTTTACCACCATTAATCTCGATACATAAAATAGTTTGATGTGTGTTTTATCAGCCTTCATTAAAAGCAGAGTGCAAATTTGTTTTGACCTGAAATGATGATGCTCTAGTAAGCGGAGCATTTTATGGTTTAAATACAAAAATCAACTCACTACTGTTGCTTAGAGGACAAACTATGAAGCGGTGCCACGTTTCTAAATTAAGTCTTAGTTTTTTGTCCAACATATAGACAATATTCATGTATATAGTAATTCCAGTAAAGAAATAACACATTATCTTTTCTTGTTTAAACACAGTGCTTGAAATATAGAAATACTGCGATGAAAACTGTCAACTGTATCAAAGTGTAAGGGACAAAAATACATCATACATGTGTTTTAATCAACCCTCTTCTTCTTTGTGGCAAGAATAAGATTTTAAACATCTCTATAAGCACACAGATGCAAAGAAAGAGTAGCATTTGTCTCTGGATGACTGCCTAAAATACATCACATCATCAATAACCTAATCTCATTACCAATATGGACCGCATGTCCTCTCTAATTAAATGACAAGACTCAACACTGTGTACAAGAAGAGCAAGTGAATGTTCAGACACTAAAACAAAACTTTGATATGAGGACAATGGCCTTGTTTAATGAATCACACTTGCTAGAATGAGTGCTGAGCATAGAGCTGATTAGAGGTCATCTAACTTCCAAAACCATTAGGGCCCCAGGGTTAAACAATTCTACAGGATTGATTGTTTGTTTTTTCCATGTGCTTTAACTATCAACCTGGATAAATAGGCTCTACAGCTAATCTGTCCTTACCTAGATCAGCAGGGTAAGACAAGGAAGCATGTTGCGACCACCACCACAAGAGTTTAATCACTCTGACGCATTGTCTAGCATTGGTAGAAAGCAGCTATTTGTTGTGAGAGAATCATACCACCATTGTGAAATGAGGGAGAGTGAAAGAGGCCTTAATGAAAATTGGTGGCAACTTTTGTCCTCAGCTCTTATCTTCAGCTTACAATGTTGTAAATCTTGAATCCGATGGGATTTTAAGATTACCCTATAAAATCAATCTATGTCTGCCCCCTGGATTGTGCCAACATCGTTGGTCAGATTGACATCAACCCAGGTGTGTTGCTGATGACCCGAGGATGTATGTTCTGTGCATTTGGTGCAGTTTCGATGTGTTTGATATATAAAAAAAAAAAAAAAAAATCTTGTCCATTTTATGTTACAGTAAAGTACTCTTCTTGTGCCCTTCTGCACTTGCTTCTTCATCTGCCCCTCCAAGCCAAAACACAGATAGCGCCTCTCTGGCTTTGAAACTCACATTGTGGGACTACATCTGTTACGAAGTTAAAACAAATTTTTTTTCTTTGATATCTTTAATGTCTTTAATGTGGCATAAAAGACCTAAGACATCAAAACCCCACATTAACGTCCTTGAGGCCTGCACAGGCCATGAATACGTTAGCCGATGGCAAAAAAACTGTATGCCAACTATTTTGATAATCATTACCTCCACTGAGGGATGAGGTTATGTTTTTTGCAAGTGTTTATATATTTATTTGTTTGTTTATGAACAGGACACCTTAAAAAGTTACTGATGCATTGGATGAAATTTTCAGGCGCGATGGGCAATAGTCTAAGGGACAATCACTTACATTTTGGTAGTGATCCAGCTCATTATCTGGTTCCAGGGACCTTTTTAAGGATTAAATAATAATACTTCACAGTCTGCATTCACCATGACTACATCATAAACAGGAGGAACCGGACCCAAACAATGTTCGTTAAGTTCAAATGGGCACTGTACTTGTTAAAATGCAATTACAGGGCTTAAACACTGTACAAGACGCATAATGTGTTTTGAAGATTTTTTTGCTTTGGAAAATTATTGTTGGCCATGAACCTGAACACAAACTTAACTGCAGAATACACAAGCAATCAACCTGTGCATTGAAAGAGCTCCGTGTGGTGATTCTGCCTGTGATTCTACCTTAGTTCCGTTCTAAAGTTGATATTTTTGTCTTAAGTAACATACTATAATTCTATTGTAAATGTAACATTTCTTCAGTATGTTAGGACACCTACCGGTCTTGTCAGTCAGCAGATAGACTAACCGGCCCAGTTCTTCGGGGATGGTGCTGGTTCTTACAACAGTGCCGGGGATGTTTTCATCTTTCATGATCATCCAGCCATAGGCAGACTTGCCCATGTCAAGGTTTACACGCAAACTACACAAGGGAAAAACAAAGCTGTAATCTTTGGTCATAATCAACATGAACATGATTACAATTACATCAAAAACTGAGCAACAGAAAATGTTATTAAAATGAACTTAAAATACCTAATAAAAATTTAAAGCAGAGATGAAGAGTTTCTAATTAAATTTTTCAAGTAAGACAAAATGTTCTACTTGGAAAAAAATACACACATGGCAAAGAATGAAAGTATTTCAAAGAATAAAGAGAACCACAAAGTACCTGATGGGGATAATGTAAGAAAAAAGCACAACAAATCGGAAAAGATTGCGGAACCACGGACCCACAAATCCCTGCAGCGCTACCAGGACAACAGACAGAACCACCTGGGCCAGGAAAAGGGCCTTGGTGAGGCGGTTAAGCTCCAAGTCCAGAAGACCAACCTATCAGGGCGACATATATGAGGTCAAAATGGATGAAATCAACATCCCTGTCCATATTTTCATTCGACTTTCCTTAGGCTGAGTAAAGTTATCGTTTCACAGTAAGTACATTTTCAAGAAGTCGAAACTTGATATTTAGCAAAAACATCAACATCAGCTTTCCCATCTGCTTCCAAAGCTTGATAATATGCTACACAGGGAGAGAAAACAAAGCCAATGAAAGACATTCTTGGCTGAAGGCCTATATCATGCAAACTGTGTGTACAACACAAATACGTTTATTGGTGGCCCCATTTTGTGGTAAAGTACAAGTTGCATTATTGCCATGCTGAAGCATTGTCCTTGAACGCAACAGAAGGTCAAAAGGCCTCAAAAATAAAGTTCCCATATTGAGACGGACCTCTGGAAAAAAAAAAAAAAAGACAAAAAGGGGGGTCAGAGTTGTCTTTTATTTTTCAAGTGCATCTCCCAGCCAATGGAGCATGTGGGAAAAAGACGTCAAATAAAGAAGAACCCTTCCCCTTTCTGGCAACGCTCACAGTAAAGCCCTGTACACAGAGGGCTTTCTTCTGATGCACCACGCTTACAAAAACAGCAGAACATAACATCTCTCCTCCCTCAAATAAAAGGAATGGCTCTGAAAAGGAGGGGAGGGGGTAGGGGGGCAAGCATACATATAAAAAGCAAGCAAAATTCCTCCACTGCCCAAACCCCCACCAGGCCCATTCCCCTGAGGACTGGGAGAGCTGGGAGACCAGTGTGACTGATTTATCAGTTGCTGTTAAAACTCCCGGTGGCAAGAGTGCAGGAGAAGAGAAGGGTAAAGGGTGTGAGCGGGTGGGCATCTCCCCACCCTGCTGCCTCACTACATGGTTCATGGTTGAGCTATTGAGAAAAATAGGGGTTTTGGGTGGATTAAAATGAAGAAAAATTAGACAGAGAGCACAGTGCATGCCTGAAAAGCAAAGGATCCCCTTCTGCTTGAACAATGGCTGGTCTAAATTTTCCAAGCTTTGCCAGGGATCAGATGAAGTCATTATTCATTCAGTCAAGGGGGGAAAAAAGGACTCAATTACCTCAACCTAAAGATGCTATCAATGAATAAAAAAGTGCATATTTTACCCTATTCATCTCTGAGCCATTAAAAGGAATGATTCGATCTGCCTGTGTGGCTTGTATTTTAGCATGTGTGTGAAATCTGATAAAGAACTGCAGCCCCAGGATATAAATATTCATCAAGTTAAAACCAGAGTGTATCAGTCAGTAGGCAGTGTGTTGTTGTGTTTGTGACACCAGAAAATCAAGGAGTCAGGAAAATAAAGCAATTGATCCTTGAGATCTTAGTAAAAAACTTTAGATCCCTATTTTAAAACAGTGGGACTTGGATATGTACTTCAAACAAATCTTTATTGAAGAGCAGCCTCTTGTCAAATGACATTGTTGTGTCTCTTCACTCAGACAGAGTTCTGTCTAACAACACTGACAGAGAGAGTGAATCTATATCTGACATCCTGTCAGATTGATCAAGCGCAGGCATTGTCCTGGCCTCTGTCACAACCGATTATATGAGGCCAAAACATTCTTGCGACTTCAGCCACACTGTATCGACTTTCTCCCCCCATCTCTAGTCTCTATATTGGCACTTCTGACATCATCTCCTTGAAATATTGAATTCCTCTCAACTGTCAAGCTTACACAAAACACGTCCCCCCCGCCCTTCGACCAGCCACTTCAGTGTTCTTAATAAGAGACGCTGGTGTCAAAACTGTGCAGCAGTTGGAGGAGGGGACCATGTTGTGCCACTGAGAGCTTCAGTGGTGTAGACACTTGTAGGTGATAACTG
>KV751318.1:3892921-3903982 GCA_001698575.1 Mola mola | reverse complement strand
CAACCATCTCTCAGGCAGAAGCTTATATTCAAAGTCAACTTTTTACTCATCTCTAATCTCGGGGACAAAAAAACTCAGTGGGCATTCTGTGGTATTAATTTGCAAATGAAAATGTCATTTAAATCCTCAGTTAGTTCATTTCCCCTTTGGTTAATTAGCAACTGGTGCTGACCTTTAGCATTGACAGGTCCAACTTTATCTCGAAAGTCAAGGTTAAAAGACCATGTTACCATAGTGATTGATTGGTGATTAGATGTACAGAAGAAACAATGGAATGATGGGAACTTGGAACAGATGTCTGTTTAAGGGAAGTGATTAATCAATTGACAGTGTTTAAATAGAAACATTTAAAATTTTATCAATAAATTGAAATTTTTAAGCATATATTTCTTTGATTTGCGTGTTTGAAGCTGTAATGTTGGAATTTAGGTTAACCATATTAATACTTAGAAATCAATAATGGAAATAATCATGGTATATTATCCAGGCATATTCTTTTCCTAAACATTATAACTTGCTATTTTGTTTCTGCAGAAACACATAAACATAAGCATTCACCTTGTTCTTGGCACAGGACGTGTTCAGTACACTTCTCGTCTCTTTGCCTGTGTAGATCACAACCCCTATCACCGTTCCTGCCAAGGAGAGAGAAAGGGAAAGTAATGCTGTCCATTAACTGCTCCCCACCCCCACCATTTCACTAACACACACTAACACAAACACGTACACTCTCATCCTGGTCAAGTAAGATGAAGTGCATGAGAGGAAACACAATAAGGCCGAGCTGAAGCAGTTTTGTCTCTTTGCTACTCAAGCCAACAGACAGGATTTTAATATGTTTAGACTCTCAGGGCCTTCAGCCACCCATTGGAAGCTCATAAAACCTGATCAATACTCTGCCATCTTTATTTGCCAATTCATTATGGTGGCCTTATTACACAGGATTAATGAGTCATTAAGATTAAATGAGCCTAATGGAGGAGCAAAGGCAATAATAAACCTAAATAGAGGCCCTAAAATCCCTGAACTATTAAAATGGCAGAAAGTTAAAAATGGGCAAAAAACAAAGTGAGTGAAGTGACGTGCAGGCAGAGGAGGAAGAGGAACGAGACCAGCAGTTACAGGAGCAGAGGAGAGTTGTGATGAATTGCTCTCTTGACTTTTAACTTTAGAAATATTGAGCCATATGACAATTTGTGTGTGTCTCAGCATGCACACCGGCTTCAAATTGAATAGGCGAGCAAGCAACCAATTCTTATGTCACAGCTGGACTGGGGCCTACAAGAGAGGGAATACGTGGTGATCGGGGCCAGTTCAAGGGGCCAGAATCCCACTGTAGAGCCGATGAAGTGCTTGTCAAAGGGAGGCTTGTGGGAGACAATGACATTTCCCCAGCAGAGATGATGTAAGAGGTCTAAGTTGGGCTTTTGTGTGCGTGTGTGTTTGTTCTTCTAGTCAAGGTCAGACCAGAGGGAAGAGCAACACCGCAAATCAATGGCGCAGCCATTGCTGAGAGCGCAACAAACATTCTCAACTGACACAACCGTTTCTGTGGGGAATCACTTGGTTGGAACAAGAGAGGATTGCCTCAACTGCTGGTAATCTCAGAATTCCTCCTTAAATGTCAAGTTTTTCTTGTTTTTTTTTATTTATGATAGCAAATGAAGGGTCTCAGGATCAGGATTGTTAGATTTTTCACATCTTTTGGTATTTTTCAGAGTTAACGATTTATTGTGAATATAATCTGGAGATTAACCAATAATAGAAAATAATATAAGACTAGATATATATCATTGGTGCAACAGAACTTAAGTTCAAGATTTAAATCACTTTTGGAAACTACTTTGGTTTAAACTTCTCATGAAATAAAATGTAAATGTGGGCCCTGTCATCAAGTGCTGTGGTGGGTGGAGGGGGTTGACATTCAACATGGGCCCCTGTCTGGATCACTGAGGCTGACATAAACTCCTGCACTCCCAGACTTTCTATTATTCTTTACTTTTTCTGTGGAGGGGTAAATGACATGAAGTATGAAGGAACACTGTGTGCACAATTGAAGAACCACAGCAGCATAACACGCTAAAGCATTTGATGTGTCAGCATTATCACCAAGGCCATGAACAAAATCATTTTTCCTTTTACACTGCAGATTTATTCTAAAATCCCTAAAAAATAAAATAAAAAATTATGCCTAAAACAGGTAGATGAAAATAATTTTGGCGTAGAGATATAGTATTTTAATGTAGTCACGTGTTGGAGATTCAGTTAGCTTCCAATGATACATGAAACAACACCAACACAGAGACTGTAGAAATCTTACATCTTATTTAACAATAAAATTAGACTAGAAATAAAAGTTGTCATTTACTTACCGGATGCAACAACTGTGCTGGCCCACAGAGTGTTTTCAATGCTCAGACTCTCATGTATCTGTGGATCTGTGTCTTCCTATTGAAGAAAAGAAAAATGATAAACCATTAGTTTATTCCTGTTTATTATGTAAGCATGGATAACCATGGTATGGTAAGACAATACACACGTTAAAATGTATTTTTATATTGAGACCTCTCTTTCACTATAACCAATAAATTATAGGCATTATAAGCATAGATAATTAAAGAAAACATAAAATCACCTTTTTTAATATGCATCAGAACCCAAAACATAAATCAGACATTGCCAGCAGCTGCCTCACCTCAGCAGGATATCCAATTATAACTGAACAGATTTTAGAAATGATCAACTATTTTCAGTGCTTGTAACTTTGCAAATACAGTATATTGCTTTCAAAATGACAGCGGTTCCCTACTATTTCCTACTGAAGCCGGAAAGTACCAATCCCAAGATAGAAAGGATGAATCTGGATAGCTGGTAACTACGGCAACGGTCATAGAGCCGGTAGGCTCCGCTGAACTCCACTAAACATTTAGGACTGATTGGCAGGTGGATGCCATGACATTATTGGTTGAAATTGGCTTGTACATGGTGATGTAAATTCACATGACATGTGGTTTCACAGGCAGAAAACGATATCGAATTCTAACATAAAAATACAAAGAAATTAGTTTTTGTCTCTTTTTTTTGGCACATATCGTTCAATAGGCAACAGTAGGATCGAGGATGTGATCTGAATGAATTAAAATTACAGTTTTTCATTTCAGGTGAACTACTGAAAGACAGAGATGACTGGTTAAAAAAAACGTCAACATTGTGAATTTATTTTATGCAATTAAACAACTTCTAGCTTAAAGACAAAAAAAAATTATCAATTAGATTTTGCAAGAATGTTTTAATTAAATTATGTGGGCTGATATATATGTGGGCATTTACTACTTTGATGTTAAGAGAGTAAAATTTACTTATTTAGGTAGTCAATAGTACAAAATCAAAGATTGTTTATTTCCAATTGCGTCAACTTGTTTTCTGCTAGGGTGGGAGATTGGGGGATGGTTGTGGCCAATGAATTGGATTTTATATTCTTGAAAGTAGAGTAATTATATTGCCATCTAGTAGAAACACATTGTCACAGCAGACAAAATTAGGGATGGGTATGATAATTAAAGTACTTCTTGTTGACGTTATTCGAGTTAGCGATTCATTATTTGTGTACCTGTGCAGTGCGTATGTGTTGTTTCTGGCCACAGAAGTTTAACAAAATTGATATTATATGCACCATGGTAGCTTTGAGCAGGGTAAATGATCTTTAGAAATACTTTGACAAAAAAGATAATAATGACATGCAGTTAAGATATGTGGTATTAAACCTGCATAGAAATACTTTGTGTTTGCTGCTTAACCACATGTGCTTAAAGCTCGAGGATAAACCAGCAGAGACAGACAACAGGCAGTTTAGCAAGCTCACTTGTTAGCCCTGTTAGCACGTGCTGTTGTGTTGGCACAAGAGAGGAGAGGAGACAACTGAAGGCTGATTTGCAATGTGTTGAGAAGCTGGCTGTTACACCACACTCGTAACAGCTCTCACCACAGAGCTGTATGTTGTCATAACTTGTCATTTCATTCAGAACTGGGATTTGAAGACCACTGTCATTGCAGTAATAATAAGCAGATATCGGACCACATTAAAGCAGATGCCGAGGAGTGGGGTGTGCTGGTATCTGTTTCCAACTGAAAACACACATGAAACCCACATTGGGTCTGCATAGAACTCCTGTGTTTCTTTTTTTTTTTTCAGTAAAAATATAAACATATTTTTAGTTTTTTACTGAAGATGCCCATCTCAACAAAAAATGTCCCTGAAAATGAAGATCTCAGGTGAGCCGATATAAGGAACATGAGCTCAGCTCAGAGTGTATACAGACAGACCAGAATGGCCACGCTCTGCCCCTGACACGGTTGTGCAGACTGTAGCAATACAGTAGTCCTTTAATCATTACTTTCACTAGATTTGGCATGGCGATAGAGGCTCCTTTTAAAATCAGTAAAGGGAGCGCACATAGATGAGATTTCAGTGATAAATAAGCCCCTGGGGAGCCTTTTGTTTCACCCTCCCTCCCGTTTTAGCCCTCTCTCCTAAATAAGGACGAAAGCTGAAAATGGCTTGAGTCAGGAGTGCAAAGTCAAGGCTCCGGTTTCGGCTCAAATTGCCTGATATGATAATTATGATACTCAAGTGCCCACATCCTGTCAATCCACTCAAAAATGGGAACAAGTGGTTGAAAAATCAATTGGCAGGTTGCTGAATGCTTGACCGCTCTGACATTGGTATCAAAATGCAGTGTTCATAACTGAAGAGAGTTTCAATAAATACCACAGAAACAAAACCACCATATCCGTCTCAAGGAAAAAAGAAACCCTCATAAATAGGTAAGTTCATTTGGTGCGGGTCTGTGGGAACCCATTTTTTTCCCATCCTGCTCAGACTAAAAGCACACACTATGCAAAGGAAGGCCGCGGAGGATGAATGAGCGGAGGAAGTGTTCCCTCACTAAGCCTGGTGTGTGGCCAAGAGTGAAGACGGGCCACAAAGCCCCCCTTTGTACTGGAGCTCTCCTCTCTGTGGGGGCTGCGCTAATCTGCTATTAATAAAAAAGAAGAAGAAGAAGAAGAAGAAGAAAAAAAAAAAATCTCGGAGAAAAAAGCAGGACAGGATGGACAGGGCTGCAAGAACCTGCCTGTGATGTAAGAGTTATGCCTTCTGAAGTTAACAACGGGGCCAGATGGACACACAAGCTCTCATTGTTGCCACTTCTCAACAAATTGCACTGATACACATCTTCTCCATCAATCCACACTCTATTGAAAGGAATCTGCATGTGTTTAAGATTTGCTGTACATCTTATAAATATGTCAACGAGCCACTGTACCCTTGTGAAGTTCCCCTCGAAACTATGAATGTCCAGCTGAGGCTTCTGGGCATACACGTAGGCGCTGATGGAGAAGAGGTCCTGAGACAGAAGGACAGAAAAATTCAGTATTTATAAATTAAGATGAAATTCCAAAAGAGTCTGAACTGAATTATGACAGTTATTCCTTTTACAATACAAGCTTTGTTTAAGGACAAACTAATATTTTTTAATGGATACTGTGTATAATGTTTATAACTTTTAGTATCCTTTTAATGTTTGCAGTCTCCAAACTCTGATTGTTTTAACACTGCAATCATTTAAAATCCTTTTACAGTGTCAAACAAATCAGCATATTGATACAAATATACTTGAGCATACGGGGAGTCAAGTAACCGACTTTTATTTTATTTTCTCTTCCTATAATTATGACAAGAACATAATCATGGTGAAACAATTATTGTGTCACGTTTGTTTTGCACTGATGCTCTTATTTTGTCTCAAACTCAGCCAGGCTGAAGCGTGTTTACTTCAGTTCACAGCTGTCAAGCCAGCTGCAGCTTGGATTTAAATGCAGATGTGTGCTGTAATATTAGTGGCAGTTGCTGTGGCCAAGAGGATAAGAGTGACAAAACATATTTTACATACCAAACAATCAAGAATAAAACAGAAGGCATTTTTTTATAAGCATTTAAATTTATTATACTATACTATATACTATAGTTAAAGCAGTACTAGGAGGAGCAGTCATAGTAAAAATTAAGAAAATGTGTTTTTTGCTATTGTAGTTGAATTGTATGCAAACTTCAAAGAAATCCACAGTTATATAGATGTTTTTATAAGTTCAATCCATGTGTTACGTTTACAAAACCAGTGGGTAAATGTTTAAAGATCATTTAATCATTTTGATCATTTAATATCCATATTGAGTAAAATAATTTTAGTTTTGATTTTTGATATAATTTTGCAGCCCCATTTGAGCACACAACTTAATTCCTAACTTTAGGAATATCATTTGGTGGGAAAAAAAAGCTCCACTCCTGCTGCTGCTGAGACAACGTTTCTAGAAAAAGCTGGTACAGTAAGTGGCCTTGAGTCAAGATTTGTTTTTGTCAAAATATAAAAGTAAACTACAATGTATTTTGTCAAATTCTCTCCTTTTTTTAATCAGTTAGTTGTAAATGTTGGTTAAAAACGAGCCCCAATCCTCCTATAAATTTAGGCTATAATTGGAAATAACAAAAACTGCATTATTGCTGAAAAAAAATTATAAAACACTGAACCATATGTGTTCACTCATCTGTTTCACTCAGTTAACCCAACCAGTAAGACTGCAGCGTCTGACCAGTCAAGAACCTAAACACTGTTCTTTTTTTGACCAAAATGGAACTCAATTGATTGTAAATGTTGAATAATTCAGGCAGGCAACAGAAATTCAACAAATTTATAAACAAGCCGTAGTTACCCAGTGTGTGTTGATTTTGATTTTACTATCCATTCTCTACAGTGTGAGCCATTATTATTCACAAACATCAGACTAATATTCAGAAGTAATACACTGTATATGGTGTTCCCTAACAAACAGGTTCATATTGACTTTTGAAAAAATTCAAGTTTTACAATTTAAATATCAAAAATTCTCAAAAATGTAAACAACATTGTAACAATTTTAAATAGTAGATAAAGCTTAATTCTGTGAGAAAAAAAAATCAGCTCAACTTAAATATGAACCATTTAGTATGGCCCCCAGGTTAGGGAAGCTGCTGTCAGTACCAGATTCTTCCTGCCGTCCGTCATCAGAGATTAGAATCCCATCACAACTAGACTACCTCATTTGCTTGTGACAGTAATAGAACACTCATTCAGTCGGCTCATCTGCTACCAGAGATTCACAAAACTGTAATGCATCCTTACCCCCAATGCTGGTAGGCGCTGTGTGCAGCTGACAGCCACCTTCAGTTTCCAGTCTGTTTCTCCGTCCAGCTGATCTGTTCTGATAAAACATGAACCTGAAAAAATACAGAAAATCAGCTCAACCATCAAGAATGTTGTATTTTGTCTGTTGCATGGTGTGTCCTCCATACAATGATCAGCATGTTAACAAAGCTAAAGTACCTATGTAAATACCTCAGGTGTATCCAATAGTAGCTAATTTAACTGCTTCCAATGAAATACAGTAGCATCAAAACTTCTCCACTCAAACAATTCCTGCACTTGATTATTTTTGGTATGCAGACAAAACACTTATATCTTTGATTTTTCTTCTGTTTTGTATTTAATGAAACTTACGATTAGCTGTACTGCGGCAGCTACAACTTAAACAGTCTGAATTCCTCTATTCATTTATGTGATGGGAATCAAATGAAATACTCTGTTGGGGATGGTTTCACTTTACAGTTATTTCTCATACAGCTCCCAACCACAGTTGTTACATCGTTTATCTACTTGTTTCAGTGCTTGAAAATATATCATACTCTGTCATAATAGTAGAATATTTAATGTGAGCCTATGCAACATCTGGCTAGCAATAAGTCGAGACAAAATAACAATTAAAGGATAAACTCTACAATGTAGCCTTAAAGAAAAGTCAAAAGTGAAGTGTTTAACAAGTTACATATTAATATCCATTTATATATTTGGCCCACATGAATAGCTATATTCTTCTGGTCAGATCTCTCCAACCCAACTATAGGATCAAAAAGTGGAATAAATTGTGAGTGCATTTTGTAGCATATGAATTCAGTGTTCAATATTTCCATTTTAAAAAGTTCCATACTCCCACTTTAAATTTTCTCCTTAAATTTTCCCCAAGGAAAATTTCATATTTTGTATTTTGTCCATATTTTTGTAAAACGCAGCAATAAATATTTGGATGTCCTGAAGGTTTAAACAAAAAACCGTAGACTGTTTTGATAAATTTCGCTTGAGTTTCTCTCACAAAAATTGTTAAATACAACCAACAAAAACCTGAATGTCACACCTTTTTGTGACATTGTATATTTTAAAACTTATAAAAATATATAGGATGTAAAAATTATGTGAGAGGTATATGTCAAACTACAGTACATTATATTCTGCAGCTAAATCCAGAGCATCTGTGGCTGTTGCGGAAACCGCAGGGTCCAATAAAATGTTGAGCATTTGTGACCTGTATTGATCTGAGGTAATATTACATATGAAACTGATGAATGAGACCAGCTATTTGACAGAGAGGGTAAAGGGCAGCTATAAACCATCCCTTGAGGGTTAGCTATGATGGAAAACATTAACACAAGGAGGATGATTCATGCTTTCCTTTTGCTGTGATGGCACTTCAGCTCTGCACATGACATCACTGAGGTGTGTGTGTTTTTGCATATGTGAGTGTGTGCATGAAAGACAAAGTATTTTGGAACGTATCTGTAAGGCTAAGATGTGCTTCTGTGTGCATGTGTATGTGAGGGAGGCATGAAGACGTCAACAGCTCCCTGCCAAGATTATGGGCACATCAAAGACTGATGGAAGTGAAGTCCTCAGAACATTTCCTCCTGACGCTCTTTAGAAAAGAGCCAGTATCTGATGCAGCTCATTGATTAATAGGAATTTGCATCATCAGTCAATAGAAGAATGTGACATCAATCATATGAATCACTTGCTACCTTAATCAGACAAGAAGTGTGAGAAGAGAGTCACATTCTCTCCCAAATGATCTTGACACAGTTTGCTGAAGTGGCACAGGGCACACAAAGTTCAACTCTAAGGCTTTCATTTTGTTTTGTATTGTCAAGATTATCGCTTTTCAACATCACCCTGATTCACATTGATACACTTATACCAACACTTGGCCTGCTCACCATTTTTCTCTGATGTTCTCAGGAATATCATGTCTGCAGGAATCCTTTGGTTCTGCAAAAACACACAAGAGGTGAAAATGGCAGTGTGTTACTGAGCAGTGAAGCAAAAGCCCTTTGCATCTTCCTGAATAATTAAACAAGGTCAACACCCTGGCCAGGGGGTGAAATAGAAACAGTTTTTCTAAAGCCTGTCTAACATGCAGTTGTAGAAATGTGACTTAATGTCCACTTTCTGCAGCTAGATTTTAAGTTGACTGAGCTGAAACCTAGTATCATATGTTCATCAGGTAAGTATCAAAGGTATGTCATCGATTTCTGAAGCAAAACACAAACACAAATCCAGGTTAATTTATTGTAAAAAACGCAACTAAGAGGGAAAATAATCATTTTAGGTTGAGTTGATGTGTACTAATTCTTCAGTGACAAGAGGTGATGAAGTTGAAAACCTGGGCCTCATTCTTAAGTAAGAAAAAAAAGGCATTATTGTAGAAATCGTTTACGTTTTAATGGATTATGATTACAGCACAATGTGGCCAATATTCTACATTGCTTACTTCTTAATGAATTGATGTATTCTTTTGCTATTGTACCCTTTCAACAACTATTCAAACATAAAGAATGTGTGGTTAACAAAAAACAGTAAAGTGCCGAAAGGAGATACTTTGAAAAAAAATTTGTCTGCACAGTGAGTGCTGAAGATTTACCTTCTCAACAATGATCAGATCCCCAACTTGTATGTCTGAGCTCTTCACTTGAACTTTACCTAAGAAAAAGAATGAAGGAAAATGTTAATACCAACAGACACCACTCCTCAAGCACTACACAAGAGATATGCTCTGAATTTAAAAAGGTTATGAAACAAAATTCAGGTATTGATTCCTGCCCCCTTGCAAATGCTGCTGACTCTTGAAGACCGCAGCTCACTTCTTGCTGTAACTCTTCTTTTTCTTTCACCTTTTAACAGATCGATTACCTCCAGCATGATAATGTGACACCCTTCTGTTTTCATCTCGCATCTGAGGTGTACACTAAAAACAATGGCACTTAGGGTGACTCAATTATTATGGCTTCAATATCCGCTATGACCCTTCTCCTCTTTTACTCACAAGCACACAATAAGTGCCTGAGCACATAGTGGGTGTGAAAGTGAGGCTGTCACAGATACTACACAAGGGGATTTGACCGCACATTCAACAAAGGGATGGATCCTAGATCATTCAGCATTGAGAAACCGAGAAAAAAAACAAAACTGTGCGATTACAGCGAGAAGAATGAGCTAAAGCTGTCTCTTAATTGCATGGGGAGAGTTTGAATATACGCCCGAATATCCGTTATCATGATGTCAGCAAACAGTTACAGGCGTTGGGGGGTGGGCAGATAGATTTCCATGAGATGTCTCACTGACCTCGCACTGTGAGCTTGCTATAAAGTTGAGAGTTCATCTCTTTGTCCCGCTGGTAGCTGCGCACTTCATCCACAGCCTCTCGCACCATTGTAGCAGCCAACACAAAGGCCTGAGGGACACAAGGACAAAGCAAATCAATCACGTTGCGTTCATTTACAAAGCGTTATTCATACAAGAATCTACAATTTAAATGTTAATAGCAAAAATTAGAGTCACTTCTTAGTGAAAAGAAACTAAACACTATCAGGTTGAAACATCAGCAAACCAGGACACAACCAGGACAAAGTGGCGATACTGACATTAGTTCACGTAAGAAAAAACATAGAAGATTTGCGTGCGCTTCATCTTGCACAACGTTGAAACTCAATACAACAAAACAAAATGCCTTTACGTCTTTTTTTTTTTTGTTTTTAAATATCTTTATCATTGCTGTTACATAAATTTTCTTCAGGGGAAAAAGGGGTTAATATAGCGTTTAGTTTTATTACTAACTCCATTTGTATGATCAATCAATCAGTAG